>VWYP01032104.1:0-14914 GCA_013400435.1 Pycnonotus jocosus
CTCTGTAAATTCTATAGTCAAAAGTGGTGCTCTTCCAGAGAACCTAACTTCACATGGATCTGGACAATACGTGGCAGCCCAGACTTTTAAATTCTAACAGAGATCTAGCACTAGTGCTGAGATGGCAGCTTGGCTTTCTGTCACACCTCAAAGTAGAAAAAACAAAAATGCAATTCCTGATTAAGTTGAAAATGCTAAACAATTTTTAACTGTCTGGCTAATAGAAGCAGAAATGGAATCTGTAGAAGAATAGCTATAAAAATTCAGCTTGCATCTGGTAGGACATAACTTCCAGACCCTGATCTAGGGTCTCTCCCTGCAGCACCCAGGGTATCTTTCCAAGGGTAGGAGATTGATATTCCAAAACAAAAAGCTGTGATTTTCCTTTTTCTTATAAAATTGAATATTTATTATCAGGCTTTTGCTGACAGAATGCTCTTTCGTTAGCTTGTCTTCTTGCTTAAAAAAAAATAACAACAGGTTGCTGTCTTGAGGCAATAAAAATAAATCCATTCATTATCTAGTATCAATTTCCAAAACTGCAACTGGCTCACAGCAAGAATGCTGGGATGCACCTGGAAAGGCCCAATCTGAGGCAGGTGTGACTGCAGGACCACTGAGATCTCCAGACTGCAGAGATTCTTTCCAATGTGGGCAGCTAAGCATCCTTTATAGAAGCACTTACAAGCACAGCCTGAACTGTCCTCAGGACATCTCAAAAAATGACAGAAAACCATGGGGTTTTCTTCCAGCCCCATGTCTGGATCTCTTTCTTTAGATAAGAAATTAGGACTGTCTCTCTTTCTCCATATTTTCTTGAGTAGTTTAAGTTTCGGGTTTTTATTCTTTATATTTTGAGTGTCAAATTCTGTCAAAAGCATTTTTAGTGTCTCCTATTACAGCCTGAGATGCACTCTTCTAATACACTTTTTTGTTTGTTTTTCTTTCTGGCTGCTGTATTGACAGCTATTCAAAAAGTGCCAAAACTTCCCAAGTTTCAAAGTTATTGTTTTGTAACCAGCTGCAAAAGTTGTCACTAAGTAACATTTAAACACTGAGGCTACAAAACTTTTGTTGTTGTTGTTGTTGTACATAGATTTAAAGAGCACTCTGTTCTGTGGAGTGCTGAACCACTCTGGGTTGCAATGAGCCTTTAACTGCTCTCATGTTGCAGAGAGCCATCCCAGTGTCCATTCTGACACTGGGAGAAACTGTTTGCAGTTTTAGAACATTCCACAAGTTAAAGCTGGTAAAAGAACCATAGAACCATCCTTTTCTATTGTGTAAGTGAAAAGATCATCTTTTTGAAAAGAGGGAAGTTCTGAAGAATTAGCTAAATTATATAATCTTGTAGAGTTACTGACATGACCCTTTACTAAAATGAATCATTTAGCCTTGAGCAGTTCTGATATTGGGGAAGTATCGTTAACAAAAGAAAAATTGCACTCAGCATCTGGGCTCCAACTCTACTGATAAGAGGAAGAAGAAAGCACTCGGGCACTGCCACAGAAGCAGGGAATGTTTGAAAATCTGATGTTGGTACCGTGCAGGCTGTGTTGTGCCTGTTTCTGCCTTCCCCAGGCAGCAGGAGCAGCCCCAAACTCTGCTGTCAGGTGGGCAGCACTGCCCCAAACCACACCCCTGCACTGCCAAAGAACTCACCTGGAGCCCTGGGTTTGCAACTGGGAGCAAATCACACTGCACTGAATTTATCTTGCATGGCATTTTAGCTTTATTTTACTTCATCTGTTTAATCTCTGTCTGAATAATAGTTTCACAACTCAATCACAACCCAGATTAATTTAATTAAAAAAGTGAAAGTATCACGCTGTGTATCAAAAGCACATTGCCACCAAGGTACTTATCTTGCAAACCAACTATTCGAAACAAAGTCTATTACCCCTGGAAATTAAAATACAAAGTTAAAAAAAAAAATCACTTATCCTCATTTGCTCAGATACCACTTGAACAAGTGATGCAACACAATGATCTCTTATTTTCTCAGCCAAAACACCAGAGGTCTTTTTAAGGCCTGCTTGGTAAAACTACAAGAATATCATTGATAGAAAAGAAACTCAAGAGAAATCTGTTCAGCTGATCTCTCAGAGTTCATTTCTGTTTTCTTCTGCCCCTTTTGGCAGAATGGAATCAGCAGAGAACACACATCACCTTAATTAGGTCTGTTCCTAAAATCTACAAAGGTGACTGGCATGTTTTTCAAAAGCAGCAGCTTTAAATACATAAAGTAGTGTGTAGCTGGGAAAAAAAAATGAAAGGAAAAACAAACAAACAAACAAACAAACAAACCCTGTGAGGAATTTTGACAGATGTATGCGTCTCTCAAATAATTATGGAGACTTTAAATGACGGTTTGAACTAGAGTTCACACAAACCATTACCTGGCCTACACACAGATATGTTTGACCATACACCTGATCAGAGAACTGAGTGCAAAAGGAGGTCGTGGTATTTATTCTGAATTGCACAGGAGAATATTCACAATGGTTTTATGACTTCATTGACAGA
The DNA here is from genome assembly GCA_013400435.1 of Pycnonotus jocosus. Lineage (NCBI taxonomy): Eukaryota > Metazoa > Chordata > Aves > Passeriformes > Pycnonotidae > Pycnonotus > Pycnonotus jocosus. Next base: position 2,527 of record VWYP01032104.1, read on the forward strand.
TCTGTAATTACCTTCCAAAAGATGTCACGAAAGTAATGAATCAAAGGGGAGAAACATCGTTGAAAGCATCTTAGAAAAAAAAAACATCTGAGGCTCAGGTAACTGGGTCAGGCAAGAGTGTGGGTGGTGCTCCCCACAGTCCCAAACACTAAGGGACTTACACTGCCAAAATTCAACTGATGAGCCTTTCTTCCTGAGCTGATGGAGGATCAGACTTCCTTATTAGGGGAAATCAGATCTCTTTTTAGGGTTAAAGACAAATAAATGCCTTTATCCACCTTAGTGGTAGCAATTAGATGTCATTCCTTTGTGAGTTGCCAATTAATATCCTCTTATGTAAATGTCTCTCCAAATTAGAAAATAAAGGAGCTTTATCCCTTTGCCTCAACACTAGGATCTCTCTTCCTATAGGAGACAAGATATTCACTGTGCTCCAGAAAAATCTTCTGATTTAGAGTACAGGTTCTGCAGCACCCTGCCCTATTCCTCCTGCCCTTTGACCCCAAATCCTGGTAGAACAATTCAAATTAAAAAACTCTCAGACTTCTACGAAGCATATTGGCCACAGGTAGCAATGGAAAACAACCACTGCACTTAACTAAAATGAAAATGCTTTGTTTGCAGTGTTACCAGACAATCATTACATTAAAAGCATTACATTTGAAGCTTTTGTCATATATAGCTCTGTGTTCACAAAGAAAAAAATTAAAAAAAAAAAAAAAAGAGAGAGAGAGAAAAAAGCACTGCTCTTTTTTTGGCACAGAACAAACAAAAATGGCTTTCTGTATGAACTGCTGAAAGTCCTGTTATTTTTCAACATCTCTTTTTGCTAAAAATTTCTTTCCAATTCTTCTCTCAAAGAGGTTTCCTACTAAGAGGTCCACTGCCATTCAATCTGCATGAAGCTGTAAACCCATTACTAACTGAGACAAACTTTCAAGTGACGGATTACAAATTAATTTGCACTTTCCTATGATAATTTTATATTAATTAAATGCATCATATTAATTAAGTCAAAATTAAATTAGCTCATAGAAGGAAAAGTTAAAATTAATTACTTTGTGACATGTTCCATAAAATTCATCAAGGAACTCTGGACTGAACTTTAGCCATATTACATCATATTAGACTGTTAATAAAGATGAAGAAATATCTGGTAACAAGAAGGAGGTTTTAATCATAGAAGGCATGATAAAAAGTTCATGTGACAAAAAAAGAGTTAGAGCTTAATTCCTGGTTGACACAAACATGGTTATTTGCTCAATGAAATACCAGCAAGAAACTTAGTAGATTAGGTAGGTTTAGGTAAAGGGTCAAGGAGATTAAATCCAAAGCTTCATTTCTTCCTTTAAAGACAGCTCACCTACTAAAGCTCGTTGTTTTCTGCTTGTTAGTACAAACCATGGAAAACTCCTCAGGTATTTGCATTCCCACAAAACTAAGAAATATCCATTGTGGATAGTTCCATGGAAGCAAATGCTGAAAGACGCAGAAAAGTAATCAGGACAAGGGGAAAACCCAGCAATATCTGATATGAGGCATGAGAGTATCATATCAAGAGAAGAGAGGGAAAAGGAGTGAAAATATAATTATTTGAAAGACAGCTCTAACCCACAGGGCCTGGAGATTGCTGTCCACATGCAGGACTGCACCTCAGCAACACCATTTTCTGCTCCAGCATTGAAGTTCCAGTGGCAGCCACCATAGTATCCACCCTGCACTTTCAGCATCAATTGACCAGCACCTTTGGTGGTCGCTGCCTCTTGTCTGGTGCTGGCTTCACTGTACTTTTAGATCATTTAACCTAAATACATTCTGTTCCCTGCAAAATGTCACAAAGCAATAATCTTGTTTCAAGTGGGATTCTTTAATTCAGAAGCCTGAGAATTCTTATCCCTCAAAATTTCTAAATGTCATGCAGGATTGAGTCTCAAATTTCCAGTTTTCCATTGGAGTTGATATGATGACATTCTCAGTGGATAACTCTAAATTTCTTTCAAAGACCAGAAACAAATTCAGAGATCCCCTTCCCTCTTTACAGTGGAGTATATCAGGGGAAAATATGCTGAAGTGAATGGAGTTGCAGTGCTGAACTTCCAAGGGAAATCAGGGAGAATGGCAAACAGAATTTTAACTGATTTTGCCTTTGGAGCAAACAACCCCAACCAGCCTGAATCAAGAGCATTTTCCAATGTAAGATCCATAAAGTTTAGGACATAAACATTTTGGACAGTACTCAGTGTACTTATACAGCCTCATTTATTGCCTAATCTTTCATTACTTGAGTTCTACAGGTTATTAAAAAAATAAAAAACAACAACAAAGAAAACACAACAAAAAACCACACCACCACAAAAATCAAAACACAGTGAATCCCACAGAACTGAAAAGTCCCCTGACTTCAAAAAGAGCTGAAATACCTTGGGACTTGCCAAAAATCCCAGTGAATCATGTGATGGAAAAGGACAGGGCATGAGACCCATGGAGCATCTTACACTTCATCTCTACCTTCCTACACCAGTGATGAACAAACAGCATCACCTTCACGTCTGGACTGCAGGCACCAAGCTAAATTAATTAAATGCTAAATCCTGGATTCTCTTTGGCCAATGGCACAGAAAAACTGCTGACCCTCCTGGCACAGAGCACTTGGGGGCCAGCAGTGAGTACAGGAATTATTCATGGCCAGTGCTTCAGAGGAGGAAAAGGCAAAGCAGGCCCAGCTGCCTGTCACAGCTCAGCCCCTGCCCAGTTTGTTTAAATGGAGATTAGCTGTATTACAATTTCTATTCCTCTCCTAGCAGATGCATATGCATTTGCCCTGTGTGACCAGAGGAAGATGAGACCATCCTATTGCAAACTAATCTGGTGCTGTGTGCACACTTCTGCAGAGGAAAATAAATCACTGAAGTGTGACTTCTGGGTAATATAGATGTGTTGTTCCCCTTAAAGAACAGAAGTACAAACACTTCACATCCTGGGTGATCGAATGATACCCTTGAAAAGAAAACTGCAGCAGAGGATATCCAACAGGACTAAGTATCCTGAATGTTAAGTGCTGCTCCTTTTAAATACAGGTAAAAGAACAGTTGCTTGACAGCAAAAAATCATTATAAAAAGGAAACTGAGATATCTTCCACAATTTTTAACAATGTATTTTCTCACTTCTTATGAGAAAGGATTTTCAGAAGCTCAGGCATCCATTTTTCTGATGTCTTTCTTGTCCATCACAGATACCTGTTCTATTTTGACAGTGTAAAACTGATTACAAGTGATGGACCTCTGACACCTATATATCTGTTACAAAGAAAAACAGGCAACCTCTCACATGTGTATTGCAAATATTGCTATTCCTTACACAATCACACAGGCAGGGATATATGTGAATTTAAAAATATTTTTTTAAAAAAGTATAATCTCTATGAGTACAGTGAGCAGTGCTGACAAATCACATGTTACTCCAAGAATACCAAAATGCTTCAAATCAATATTCATAAAAATACCTTCTTTGCCTCTTTAAAATACACCTTTAAATAATTCAGACTCAGAGCCTGTAAATAAATTCAATCTTCTGGTCAGACAAATGGAAAACTTGAATTATTTTGTTCTTCATCTTCCCACCCATCTATTTAATTTTGTTTTTTCTTTGTATCTTAAAAAAACTTAACCTATTTCTACTGAGCTTTCCTCCAAATTGAAGATAAGCACTTTTTTGGGCTGACTTTTTGCTTAAGCTGTTGATAAGATGAAAAGTGCAATTAGGATGCAATCATGTCTGGAAACAATATATGGTGATCAGAGGATTAAAAAACTAAACTCTCCCAGTTCATCCAGAAGACAGCTCAGGGCTGGGCTGATCACCACTGCAATTTTCTGTGGAAGATGTTTATAGGACCAGCTCTCACTGCGGCACACAGGGGCACAATTTTCATATTTCCTGAATCCTGCAAGGTGTGTAGCTCTTCAAATACACTCATTGACTAAAAAATGCTGGGGTGCCTAAAATCAGCTGTAAGCATAGAAAGAAGCAACTTTGAAATTGTCAGCTGGAGGTCACAGCAGTTTGATTAAGGAGTGCAATTATTATTTCCTCTTATCCTGCAAACAACAGAATTTACCAGAGCACTTTGTCATCAACGCATGTACTACAAACAATAGGAAATGAATCTATCTATCCATCACTGATAAACAGATGTAGTGCAGATCTATTTTGTCTTGCTCGTAATTACAATGCTCAGAACATCCTCCCCTTTTGCACCTGCCATTATTCCATTTGCCTCACTGAATTCTGTGCTTTGCTTGGAAATTAAATCAGCTCTTGAATTTGAAACCAGGACAATATTGAATCCCAAATCTATCAAAAAGTGCTGTCTCCTTAACTGAGCAAAAATTTCCATTTTCCCCTCAAACTATTAATATTAAGATACAATCACAAGAAAGAAAAAAAAAAAAGGCTGAGTTGAGCTTTAGAATATATCTCTTCGCTGAATAAGTGACAAAAAGTTAAAAGCAGTAATTTAGGAAACTTAAATGTGACAGTGTGTGATAGATGTGAGTTGGCAAGGCAAGAAAATGAGAAACATTAAAATCATATATTAGAATAGATCAAGCTCTACATACCAGTTTATGTCAGCAAATTTCTTTTGATATGTCAAGTCCCTATAGGGCTGGGATTCAAGTATACTTTGAAGATGTATTTTAAAAGGAATATGTTTATGTTTAGAAACTTAATAAGATCATGTGTGTATGGAAGGCAAAGAAAAATAAAATCGAATGTAATATTGTTAAGTTCACTGCAAGGTTTCCCGCTGTGTGGCATTTCTGATGTTTTTCATGTTCTTCAGAACATTTCAGATCCTTTTACTGATATAGTCTTCTGCTTTCCCAGGTACCAAACAGAATGCTGTAAAAGGCCATGTGGGATTTCATCCCCAGCCATTGCCTATCAAAAATTATACCAAGCCAGTGAATTGCAGCTTGGTCAAAGGACATCAAGCAAATTGAATTCAGGCTTGCACCAGCTCCCCCAGGATGCTGTCAAAGGCTTTGTCACTACCAGCAGGGGAACAAAATCTCTGTTCCAGTCAACACCGAGCCAGACATTTGCAGGCGGGCTGAATCCTTCTCCCTAGCTACAATCCATAATATCATTGAACAGAAGGTCACTCAGTTATAAATAAATAGATTTGTACATTGAATCCTTGCCACCAGTCTGTTTTAAATGCCACAGCGTGGACTGGCAATTAGACGTAATAGCAATGATTCTGCATCGGAGCTGCTCTCATTAAAATCAGAGCAAGGACTGTTTGTACATTTTCACACATCAGCACCACTCTGGAGGAGCCTTCTTGGCACCAGTCATGAGGCCAAGTGACAGGAGGGATGGAGCAGGAGCAGAAACTTGGTAATCCCAAGTCTGAAAAAGAAGAGTGAAGTGCTGTCAGTCATGTGCAGCTGAGATTCTCCAGCAGCATCAGGGCAGAAATACAAAAATCCTTCTGTTCCTGCCAGAGAGAGGCCCCTACCAACAGAAAGAGGCTCCAGATTTTGTGTCTGCTCTGTACAAATACAGTTTACAGCACCAGTGGTGCTACCAGAGCTACTGTAAAGAGCCTCCAAGGTGTGTGATGAGATGCAGACAAACAGGGAAGCAGGATACAGGGAATGAGATGGCCATTCCCCCCAACACAGCACAGCAGGCTGGCAGCTGGCACCAGAGAACTCATTTTATTGACCACTACTGAGCTGCTTGTGCTTTGGATCCTTCTGGAGGGCACTTGGCATCCCAGGGAACTGCAAAACCTGGCAAACCCTCTCCCAGCCTGCCAGATCCGAGGGGTGCAGGTGCTCCCGGATGGAGGGCTGTGCCTCCATGGCACACAGGGGCACCAGCAGCGCTTTCACACACCCCTGCAGCCTTCTGCATCTTTAGCTGGGGAACATAACCAGGTGTGATCACATGTTTGCAGTCACAGCAAGATTATTGGATTGCCTCTCTTTGTCTCTCCCTTTAAACACAGGGCTCGATTCCCCTGCTGGCACTACACAAATAAACCCCCTGCTGGTACACAAGCAGGTTTATCCTTTACATGGACACAGAAAATCAGGGATGGTGGGGAATGGCTTTCTTCCTCCTCACTGTGACTGCACACATAAAGCCATTCCAAAGACTGCTGTTTGATAGCCATAGAGAAAGGCACAAATGCTTAAATGATTCTGAATCAAAGGTGAGCCAAAGGTAAATAGCATCTAGAATGACAGGGTGGACCATATACTCCCTCAGCAGCCACCCAGACCCAGCTGCAGCTCCAAAACCATCAACACAAGTGCCTGTGGACTCTGCCAGGAAGCCAGATGTCATTTTCTGGAAAACTGTGTTCTATAGCTTGGCATCTGGTAATTGTGATGTCCAGCCAGAAACTGTGAGAGGAGGAAAATATATTTTCTTCAGTAAACATTACTTCAGTGAACAACAAGCAACTGATCACCCCCTTTTAAAAATGTCACTCTAAAGAAAGAAACATAAAAAGGCAGGAGGAAAGAAAAAAACAAAACCACCATCCAACCCACAGAGATTTTATTAACACACAAAATGAAATATTTCCTTGCACAAAGAATATGATAAACCCAAGCTTTCATTTATGAGCTCTCATAAATGATACATTTTCAGGAAGGTTTTTCTCCAGCATCTGCAGAATTTGTTCAGTTCTTTGTTTTCATCCAAATAGTCTATTGGCAATGGGGGGAAGGTTATGAGACTGTTCTGCTTACCACTTTCATGGACCATCACCTCCTCCTGCCAACCCCTCCCCAGCTTTGATCTAAAAATGTTGCAATCAGCAGACCACTAGGAAGCCTTCCAAACTCCACACTTGGATAACAACCAACCCTCCCTCATCTGCTGCATGTTGAAACCTCACACAGTTCAGGAGACCAGGATTTTTTCCGTGGTGTGGCTGGAAATCAGACAACTCTATGCAAAAAGCCAAAGTGGGGATTCTCTTCTGCAAGAGTTTCACTGACTGAAAAATTAGCCTGTTTCCAGGTCTGAGAGCAGTTACTGATAATCCTTTACTGCAAATGAAGTGTCCCTCAGTGTATTCCACCACCACAGGCTCACAACAAGCCTTCATCCATCACAGATAAATGATAAAAATTAGATGATCATAAAATTTTCCTACAAACTCCATCAACAGTGAATCTCAGATTTGCTTGTAACAACCTCCAACTCAACCATAATATTCGAACTTATGTTAAAAAATAAATCTTACTACACTCTCTCTGGGAATGCACTCCCAGCAAGGCAGTCAGAAACCTTGAACAACTAACAGGTATTTCCTCATGTTTAATCAATAAGTATTTCTGTGAATTTTAAGAGCAAAACCCTAGCTCTGGCAGCAGCACTGTGCAACATCAAAATCTGCTTTGTCTCAGGAGCAGACACTGGGCTGTGACTCAGTGCCATGATTTTATTTCCAGTGCTGGTCTAGCTAGTGGAAAAGCAGCCTAAGCCAGCTCTGCTTCTGCTGGGTGTTGTTTTCAGGTCACCTTGGCTTAACAAAGCACCTGCAAGGAGGAGCAGTCCAGGGTCAGGCCTCTCCCATCTGGGGGGAAGGACTCTGGTTTCTGCTCCAGCTCCAAAGCCCTGAAGAAGAGCAAAAAGCTGCACTGCCTCTCCTGCCCCCATGTACCACAAAATTTCTCAACATCAGAATGCAAATCATCTTCCATCTTTTCTCTCCTACATGACATTTTAAGTCTTTGTTCAAAGCCTCGTAGAAAGCATCATTGGTCTCTTCAGGCTTTGAATCAAGCAAGGATATTTTCAGTTATAAATATTTCTGTCTAAAATATTTGAAGTAAAAGCACCAGATCAATAAGACTAGCCCTTCATAAATTTATTAGAGTAGAATATGAACCATGTTGTCCTTAATTTGAAAAAAATGTGAAAATTCTTTTCTGATCTTTCTGCATTTTCCACATGGTTTGCTGCACTAGCATTTGGAAGGAAATCTGTACATCATCACTGTAAAACTATAAAAGATTTAGGAAAAAAAAGATATCCTTTAAACTGGGACTGTAGCTGGTGTCATTTCTTATACAGCCAGAGCCAAACTACACTCTGTTAAAATTATTAAAACTTATCAAAAACATATCAGACTGCAAAATGATTGTATTTCCATATGTAGGGCTTCACAAACTGTTCAAAAACAACAGCTAGCACCTCACCAGAGCCTGTTCTACACAGACATACAGAGGCTGCAGAACACCAAATGCCACCAAACATTTCTGCCATCAGCAGCCAGGAAAGCACAGGTCCTACAGTGTGAAGCCTAACATGGAACACCAAGTTTAACTCAAAGGCCTCTTGTTGATCAGGTTTTTGAGAAATAAAGTTGAATTTAAGCATTCATCTTGCTTCAAGTGTTAAAGTTCTATTTCTGTCATTTCTAATGAAGTCACCTAACAAGGAATAAAAGATTATTGGCAGGAAAAGACAACTGCAGTGCATTAAAAGCAGATTAAGGTTGTAAGAAAAAGCAGTGACAGGAAGAAAATTCACAGTTAAGGGGAAAAGGCTCCATATGTCTTCTAACACCAAGATACGACTGGGGGCACCGAGGAAGTCATTAAAGAGAGACCCCATTGTGTGCTGGAATTACGAGACATATGGCACGTTTTCCCTAAACTGTGGATTTTCTTGGGTATCTACCATCAGCACACAATCCTAATGCTTTTCAAAAGCCAGTTTTTAAGGAGGAAATCCAATAACCTGCAGCGACACTGGAAGCAGTTTGCTCTTGCGAGGAGCATTGTATTGTCTGTCTCTCTCCCTGAGACAAACCAAGCATGGGGGAATTCCATGATATCCATGCAGGACCAGAGCTCAAACCACTCTGCCAGGAAATGAATGAGCAGTAACAAATTTTGTTCTATTCTGTGCTTCCCATCTAATTTAGGAACAACTTCCAAGTTGTAAGGAGGCTGTGGAGGTAAAACAGGGATGGTGAAATCATCATCACCTGTCTGGTGACACACCCTGACTTGAGAGGGAACCAAAGCCCACGGTGACATTTTAACTGGTCACCTAAACCCCTGATCACTCCCTAGGAAGTGCTGGAAACATCCTCTGCCCTCAAATGCTGACATAATCACTTAAAATTTTTAAATTTCTGTGCCCTGGAGAGGCATATTTGTTAAATAACCATCTAGCCTTTTAGACTGATGGATCTCCCAACTCAAGCCATGCCAGCTTATTCAAGTAGCTCAACTTCTGCACTACAGCACCAGATGTCTGAGGGGATATCTCTCATGGAGCTGTGGTAAAACAGGTGCCCAGGCACCACTCAGTGACTCCTCTGGATTCAGTGTTTCATGTGATGATTGTACCATATATCCCAGTAAAATCACACAACAAGGATACCTGGGATGGGCCACCCATGGCAAATGACCAAGTTAGTAATACCCAAAAAATCAGAATTCACAGCTGAATTAATGACTGTCCAAACAAATAGTCCATAGATTCAATATACTTCATAATATTGTGTCTTTTTTGTATGAATCCCTTTTACAGCATTTATCATTTTCTACTCATTTGGGCAAAATCTATTTTCATCTATTCTGCTAATATTGCATTAATAATCTTTTAGCACCATTTTAATTTTTAAGCAAATTAACATAATGAACTATACTGGAAAACTACTCACAATTTCATTAAGATATTTATTTCAATTTGGTAATTGAATTCATAATGAGTCTACAAAAAATCTATTAAAAAAAACCCCTTTGTATTTCCTGGCATGTCCCTCTTACTCAATGTTATTGAGGTCAAAAGTTCACCCTAAGGACTGTGAGTCACTGAAAGGATCTGACCTGAGGATGACAAACAATATTTCAGACTGTAAACCAGTCATAATCTGCGGCACCATTATTCAAATAATGGTGAGGCCTCCCACATGACAAGTCAGACCTTCCTAAGGAAACCACACCACCAAAATAACTTCCAGCCCCTCCACACAGAGACTGAAATGCTGATTTAACTTTTTTTTTTTCCTGTATGACTAATGCCAAGTTGGCTCCTAGAGAGGCACTGCTGATCCAAGCAGAATTACCATGTTTTAACTGAATTTGAGTTCAACTTCTTCCATGATTTGAAAAGCTGTCTCTGTGGGTGAGTTTCTCCTCTCTCAGGTGTGTGTGTGATGTTGGGGCATGGTCCAAATCCAGCACTCCCTGAGCAGGTTCTTTGAAGCTGTTCCACACATGGAAGGTGTAATGCTCAATATCAATCAAAGCCAACTCAGATCCCTCCAAAATCCTTGTTAAATGCCAAGGTTTTATACTCTTTGTTGGCCTGGACTCCTTATTCTCTGTCCCCACGCTGGTCTGGCCAGCCCAGAGAGGAGCAGTTGCACCTCCTGCTCCAACCCAGCTGTGCAGAGCTGAAGAAAAAACAGATTTTGGCAGCTCCTGTGTGACAGCTGTGGTCAGCACACCCTGCTTTGCTCTCCAAAACCCATGGGCACCTCACCCCTGCACATCCCACTGAGCTTCCTTCCTTGGTAGAGGTTATTCAGTGAGTCACATTCAACCCCAGGGGCTTCAGTCAGTCACAGGCACTAAAACATTGCTTTTAATGCCCTATTCAAATTTACCAAATGTTAATTTAAGGTGGCATGAGAAGTCGATAGAAAATTTTGGTTGTCGTTTCTTCGGGAGGTCAAAAGTGGCCTGAAAATCCTTTCTTTTCCTGTAACCATCATTGCACACTTTAATTTAGAAATGTCAAGTGCATTGTGCTTTCTTTCGTGGTTTTGCTGAAGACACCTTGGAGAACTTAAATCTAGGAGATGAAAATTTTCTTATCCTTATCAGGTTTTAAAATAGCATAAGTTAGCCTGCAAAGTAACTCTATGCAATCTTATTTTAAAAGGCTTATTGGGGGAAGAAATAAAAAAAAAACCCAAACAACCACAGGCTCTGATTTTTTTAATCTTACTGGAAAAATCTCCCTCTGAAATAGAATCACAAGATTCAGCTTTTAGTTACTGATATCTCACAGTCCTACCTGTTTTTTAAATGTAACTATTTTCAAGGATAAACACAACGAGACACGATACTTTACAAACAAAACAGAAATAAAAATTTTGCAAATAGATCTTGGAACTTCAATATTGTGAGGGTACCAAAGAAATCACCACCTCCCCTTCTCTCTGTTTGGGAACACTCATCTCTGTTCTGAGATAAGCCTGAGTAAGAATTACTGCTCTGAAATCCCTGTAATTTTGTGGCAGTTTTGACTTGGATTCACAGGTTTGTGGAGTCATCAGACTCCTGCAAACGCTGCATGTCATTAACTGGATTTAAAGTAGCTTAAACTCCACACCCACAGAATCCTCCTGAGTCCTCACAGGTGTAGAATGACACAGGTACCAAATCACATCACAAATCCTCTGGTGATGGCTGTGTTACACCACAAAAGGAAATCTTATGGGAAAGCAACACTAAAATAAAGATTTTGTTTGTCTGTCCTGCAAAATATCATGAAAAGGAAAAAAAAATAACTTTTTAATTAAAGGCAAGATTGATGATAATTGCCCACAAGAAGGTACCTGTAAGCAACACTGACCAAGAGGAGAAATGAAGAAAATCACAAGTCTGTGTTTATGGTAATTTCTTCTCTAAATGTAAGGTCCTAACAAAGCATTCATTTATCATATAAATTATATTCTCATGAAAATATTTTACTGGGGACTTGAAGTCTAACCAGAATGTGTGGTCACTTTTTTATTGTTTCTTTTTCTATCTTATTTGGAGTCTCACTTTCTCCACTCCAGCAATAAGATTCCCAAGAGCTTGCTCTGTCTCTGCTAGCTTTGACAATGATGGTATTAAAAAAAACCCACAACAACAACAAAACAAAACAAAAAACCAAAAAAACCTCAATAAATCTTGAAGCCAATTGCTTAGGCAATACAATGATAATTGGTGACAATATAGTCAAAGTAACATCACAATACTAAAACCCAATTTCTATAAACTACCATTCTCTCAGTTTCTTTAAATACCTGATAATATAGAAAGTTGAGGGTTGGTTGGGTGGGTTTTTTAATATGAAAAGCAATGAAGTGTTCAAAAATTAGTGAAACAGAGTGAAATTATTTGATATTCACCTCTCTGCTCTCAGTACCTATCTCACGAGGTCATGATATAAACCAGCAACTCCAATCCAATGAGATACAGAAATTTGTCTCCTGAGCCCAATCAAGGATCTGAAAAGCAACTTCAAAGATATTCTTGAAGACCCTTATTTACTTTGTTAAAAGAAAGAAACAAAAAATTCCAAACTTTTGAGTTTGAATGGTAATAGAGAACAAAAAAAAAAAAA
>VWYP01032104.1:14952-179952 GCA_013400435.1 Pycnonotus jocosus
AAAAAAAAAAAAAAAAAAGGCAGAGACTAAATGAAGTAGTGCAATACTCTTTTTCTATGACAAGTTTAAGTCCAGTTATCACAGTTTTAACCACAAAAACAAACCACCAAAAGTCTTTAACTGTTTGTAAGTCACTAATTTATAACTGATTGGACTTGTAAGGATATATCTGGTGACAAAAATAAACAAACAGCACAAAAACTGTTGAAAAGCCTGGCACTGTTTGAGTAGCAACACCAGGTGAAAAGGGATAATATTTTATCCACCAATGACACAAACAGCCTCAGATCTCTCTCTTTTTACCCCTTTTCTAGGCACCAAAAGAAGAAAAGTGAAACTGTTGAATGACACGCCTCAAGACACAGATCTACAGAAGTTCACTTCAATGATAAACAACTGTTTTCAAGGTGAAGTTGCTGAAGGATAACAAACCTAAAAATAGGTTAGAAACTGCACAAAATTTACTGTAAGGCTTCCCTCTAACACCATATCAACTAATTGTAATTTTGTTCATGTATTTATTTAGGCACACTGTACCATAGAAATAAAGCAACAACTATACCCTTGAAGAAAAAAAAAAAAAAAGGGAAAAAAACCTTACCAGTTTAGTTTTAGGTCATGAAATGTCTGGACTGGAGGAGGTGAGTCCAGCTATTTACACTTCCATTAAACTGAATAAATCAGAAGAGGAGATCTTGCCTGCTATTGAATTTCCCCAAATCTTCGGTGCTCTTTCTCCTGACCTTTCCTTAAGCTCTCCTGACTTCCTAAACAACCTTGTGCTGAAATTAATATCTAGTAACAAATCTCTGAAAAATTGTAAAAAGATAAAAGCAGGCATTTCTCTGAGAAGCTGGGGCAAGAGTTCAGAGGGAGCAGGAGACAAATAAGCTCCTGCTCAGACAAGGTGCTCTTGATTATCATCAGACAATGGCAGCAGCTCTTCTGATAAGCCACACCTGAATGCAGCCTTATCTCTTTGCAAGTATAATCTCCTCCAAAACCTTTTTCCCACAGACAGAAAACTGGCAAGTGTTTCTCGTTGTTGGATATCAGGAGAACCAGGTGCCCACACAGAGAGAGATCCACAAGTTAAGTTTAAATTTTGATACTTGGGTATCTTTCCACTAGGATTTTCCCAAAGCACAACAAAATCATGTTTTGCTCTTGCATAAATTATGGCAGGGCAGAATTGGAGTGCTAAACTAAGAGAAAAAGGGACAGAGGGAGAGGTGGGGTAGTCAAAATGATACAAAAAATTCATGTCTTGGATAAAACCATTTCACTCAGTGTTTGATGTTATCCCAGTCCCAGAAGGAAAATTTTCAAACTTTTTCAATCCGCAATATTTTATGGAGAGGAATATCCATTTCCATGATGATATTCTATGATTTCATCCAGCAATAAAACAGTTCTCTGTTTCCCTCTTAAGATATGAATTACATTTCTCCCATCAAAAACAGCAATACCAATATTCAATAACTTTTTACCCAATATTCAATATCTATAGGCAATCTGAGCTCGGAATGCCATGCTCCCTAGGACTAAACATTGAAAGGACATTGCAATATTCCAAAAGAGTTTCCTCACTTAGAATCCTGGAATTAAAAGAAATCAATGCTTTCGCTTGTCCAATTACATTATTCAAAAAAATATTAAGAATTCATCTGGAATTTTGAAACTTCTTGTGCCTTCATTCCTCATATCCTCCCCTGGTCTCCTCCCTTTCTCTGACAGATGTTGCCATTTTCATGACTTCAGTCTGGGGTAGCAAAGACAAACTAAATCTGTGACAGACAAGGTGAGAGCAGTAACCATTTCACACACCCTTTTCTCACTCTGCTGCCAAGTGTCTGGCAGAGCCCAAAGGCTCTGAGACACCCAGAGTATTTCTTAGCAAAAGCATCTGTCTCAGCTTTTAAGACACCTTTTCAGAGGGATTACAAAATAGACTTTGGCATTTATAAACCAAACACGTGTATTAATGCCTGAAGTTCAAGAGGAAAAAGCCACCAAGCTGGGCTGGCCACATTGGGAGCTGAACACACAGGAGCACTTTTACTAACAGTGGAAAAAAAAGTGTATCACAAGTAGCCTCTGTGTGTGGCTATTGACTAGTTGACAAAACAGGCTAAAAATCAATAGCGTTTTCTATGGGAAGTTAGATAACTTCCCAATAGTATAAAACAAGTGTCTGCTGAGGAATGGATGTCATCTCTGTTGATGGCTTAACTGCAAATTTTTCATTTATTTATTTCTGCTTCTTGAAGAGCTCACTAAGTTCAGTCCTGCTACCAGCACTCCAGGGAATAAGAGAAAATAGTATTCCTGTGTAAAGAGAAAAGAGGAGCTTCAAGCCATGAACAACACTGATCACTCAGCATTTCCCTTGCTGTAAATTCCAGAAAAATTACCTAAAACCTTTGAGAAACATTTGCTGGTGCAAAATTGATCCGATGACACAAGGGGAATGGGCTCCTGGAGTGAAATTTTAGCACACCCAGTTTCCCATAGGATGGAAATCCTGTTATGCTTCGCCTCTTGTTATGGGCGAAATGGAAAGCACCTTATAAGCTACTAACAAAATAGTAGTTGTCATCCCATTTCTGCACACAGTCTGCTCATGACAATGACAAATTTCAACAGAGAGCTGAGAAGGGGAAAAATCCCAAACCTAGTTTAGCCAGAGAGATTTAAAATGTTTAAATCAGGAGTTAGAAAAGGTAGGTATGGTCTGGCAAACAGCCTCTGCTGTAAGGGAGGGTTGGGGGTTCTTTCTGCTGCAAACAGACCACAAATATTAACCAGGTGCATTTTTACTTTCTAAACAGCCAAGTGGAAAATTGCCCTGTGCATTCATGTACTCACATGCAGCTCATTTCACTAAAAATAGATTACAGATTTTTTTCTAACATGAAATGGGCATTTGGAGGAGAGGGTTAATTTGAAAGTTGTAATGAATATACAACACCTCTTTGTCAATACCCAATCCTACTTTGGCTATCTAACAAATAATTAGTTATAATAATTTCTAGGAGAAAAGTGGATCATTTTCCTTTCTCATTAGCACATGCTTTGCCCTTTGTCATGGTTTAATTTGAATACAACTGCAAATTTAAAAGCATTTTATTTTTACTGCAGCAAAAATAATTAAATCAATGTTGTATTTGCGGAGCTGCTTTAAAGTATTAGAGTAACTTGATCCAAATGAACTTAAATTTTTAATTCATTTTACCTTATGCTGGCTGTGGAAGAAGTCAAATTTTTAAATGCAATATGACATATGGCTGTTCATTATTTATACATTCTGTAGCAGACTATAAATTTTACTTTGGACATATATCGAAGCACTGAAACCATTTCAGTTGCAAACACATAAATCATAGTTACAGTTATTAGTCTAAATGTAATGCCACCCAGGTTCTAGATCAAAACCTTTAAAATCCATTATAATTGACATCTGCTGCATAACTTGTCTGATTTTATTAAAGCAGCTCATTATTATTTATATCTTTAAAACATTATATTCATAGCTGTGTAGCCAGCTAAATGTGAAAGATTTGAGGAAAGGAGGGAAAAAGAAGGGAATAATAGTCTATAAAGCAGAAAGAATAAGGCCATAATAGAGCACAAAATGCTCTGAAATGGAATTACCTAATCCAAGGCATGGATTAGCCAGCCTGCACTAACAACATTTGGGACAAATGTGGTGGGAATTCTGTTTGAGTCAACTCACACCCCAGTGAGAAGGCTGCAAACCAAAATGCAGCCCCCTTGCTACACACTGCTTACAAGAGGGGAGGGGGAGAGGCTTCAGACACTCCCTATAGCCTAAAAAATCACTGAAACAAGCCAGAAAGGGCTGTGAGGCCCTCAGAGGTTTATTAGAGGGCTTTTTGCTGCTGAGCTGTTTCCTTTGTGCAGTGGGATGAGAAGGGCACTCTGGGATGTACATCCTGTAAACATGGGCAAGTCCTTGGCTTTTTTGCTTTCCCAGAGTGGCTGAGCCTCAAAGCCACGAGCCAGTCTTTCCTGGACCATGGAACTTTTGCCATTCTCTTCCTCTTTTTTTTNGGTGTTCAAGATTGGCTTTTACTTGGCTCTAAAAGACAGCCAGAAGAAATAAACGTGAGAGGAGCTTTGTCAGTTAGATGTCTGCAGAGGACCTGACACTGCTGTCCCTAAAATCAATGGCAAGACTTCAAAAGACAAAAGATCAGACTTTCAGGTGGTTTGAAGTTTTCAGTGAAGGAAACCAATCTCTGAAACACTGTAAATTAACTACATGTGGGTAATTGACACTTCCTCATCAGGGACAAGGAAACCCTTGGAAAGGATCCCAGGGTGACCCTGGGTGGGCACCAAAAAATCCCTTTTTGATGGATTTCCCTGGAACAATGGAGGTCTTTATCACCCAGCCCACCTCAGCCTTATCTACTTTTAAACCACATTTAGCATAGCATATTTCTACATTACACTGAAGTTTACATTATGCTTATATTACTTCTAAATTATACCAATAACTGTATTTCAACACCCCTTTACCTTCTTCTCATTAACTGAAGAGAAAAATAATCAAGAAAATGAACATTACTCTCTGTACCTAGCTTTAGTTTCACGTCAACATGCACGAAAAGCTATAGATAAAAGCAAAGGCAGCATTTGTAGAGCTTTTTTTTTTTAGGTGATACAACTGCAGAGTTTGAGATCTTCTTTGAGTTTGTCATACTTGGCCTACATTCAATAAAATGTAATTTCTGGAGATGCTGTGTGTATTAAATTGAATGTTGAATTAACCAACACTTATTTTATTTATCCTTTAATACTTAATATTTTATTTCAAGTTTCATGACCTGAGCCAGAGGGAGATCTGATTTTAGGAGGAAGATACCCAGTTGGTCCATAGTAGTACCAAGAGCCCATTAATCAGTAGGTGTAAGAGTGAAGGAAATGTCATCTTATATCACAAACAGAAAGGGCATGGACTCAGCTCGTGGTGGACCTGGACAACTTTTGTGTATTGAAAGCAAGAAAAACTTCAGGAACAGGAATAAGGGAACACAAATTAGCTTCACTTGCTTAAAAATGCCAGAAAATATCTCAAACTTGTATTTTCAATGTAAAATAAAAGAGAAAGAAGTTGCTAATACAGATTTTATGAGTATGAAATGCTCAAAAACAAATCTTGAAATCCAACAGCAGGTTAATATTAGGAATATTCACTTGAAAATAAATGCAATGAATATTGAGAGGTTTTTTCCTTGGGATTAATCCCATCATACAGAATTGTTTAATGAAAATTACACCTTTTCTTCTGATTAGAAAACCTGCACTTTTTATAGAACCTTTTTCATTGAACACGTTGTCCATTCTCAAGTTTTACACTGTGCTCTTTTTATGTTATCCTTTGTCCCTAAATGCTCACACTGGTTTCTATTCAAATAATCTTCATATTTCAGATAAAGGAAAGTTCAAGTGCTGACACAAAGCACGTGAGGAACTGGCCACCTACCCTTTGAATCTGGATGATTTATAAACCTGCTTGTGTAGGCTGGCAATAATAATAAAAGCTCATTAATCATGTGAGGCTGTGCTGCACACTCCCCTACAATAGCCCTGCAGCTTTTCTTTGCTGTGGGGACAATATGCTCCATAAACTCAAATTAGTGAGCTGCAAAAGCTAATTGAATGCACGTGTGAGGCTCTGCCTGGGGATAACACACAAAGGTCAGGTGTTCTTCCACTTTTATTTCTTGGTTAAGAGCAGCTGACAGGTTCCTGTACAGCCCAGCAAGTCAGTGTAAGAATTATCTGATTTTCTGTTTCTTTCCTACGCTGGCTCATTTTTTATTTCAGTGTGCAAATTTTCAGCCAAAGGAAAAAGAATAATGCACAGGTTATTGGCCAAACTGGGCTGAGTGTGAATCTGTGAACTGGCACTGCCCAATTCTCCTTGTTTTGCCCAGGTTTGTGTTACAGAGACACAAAGATCAAGCAACAAAGAGTGACTGATTTAGATTCTCACTCTCAGCTATTTAAATTTTTAGATTACATCCTCCCAGGGGAATTTTGGGGCCAAAAACTAAGTTCTCCAAGACCCTTTTTATATACCTCCCTTTGGTGCTGTCTGAGAAGGCTGATAAGAGATTAAAGGTCCAAAATGGAATCAGCTCCTTTACCTAATGGATATCAAAGATCATCTGTATCTTACTGCCCATGGAAATGATCTTGTTGCTGGATGAGTGGTTCACTGAGCTTTAGTTTTGATTTTATACTAAATAAGTTCATTATAAGATTGTGAACCTGTAAATAACCTTATGGTTATTTACTAATATAAATCAAAATATACACAATGCAACAAAACACTGATGCAGCATAACAATTTTAATGTCTTATTCTATTTGTGTACTACCACAATAAGGTAAATGGACTGAATGTGTACGAGATGAAAGATTAAAAGTCTTTTCCCCAAAAAGAATTAGCCAAATTAAGCTATAAAAGTTCCAAATTGGGAAAAAAATCCAAAAAGCTGATCTAACTCTATTATTAGCAGTAGTGCACTGTGAAGATAACAGAATATTCTGCAGAAAGAGGCTGTATTTCAGATTTTCATGATTTCAGTGGAAGAGAGGCCTGCTTCTAATGTTATTGTTCAAGAAGAGTTCCTTGCCCAGTGTATCGTTCTGTACCTCACTAGAATTTGGAGTGGAAGACTCCATGTGTATTATTATCATATTTTAGAGAAAAATCAGACAAAGCATTGTTCAGATCACTGATAATGACCCAGACCCACATCTTTGTAGCTCAGCAATCACATTTGAGTCATGACAAATTAGAGAGCAAATGTAAGAAATCAGGAAGATTTTGTTTTCATCCCAGAAATGCCATCAAATATGGTTACTTTATTTTCAAAGGCTAACAAAGTATGTGGGAAAAAAAAAAATTCAACCTCCAGCTACAAATATTGAGAAATGTGATCAATAAGGGTGTGAACCTCAAAGGGACCAGAACTGTGTCAAGTTCCTCCAGCAGAAAAGGGATACTGGCAAAATACTCTGCAGCCTTTTCCCTCTGCCCTGACAGGTTTCCTCATTTCACATGGTTAAATCCTACTGCAGCTATTTCAGCCCTCCAGGTTCAGCATGGAAGAGCTGACTTCTTTGTGCATAATCAAAAACAAAACCAATTCCAGCTCTTTATAGCTGGTCATTAGGAGGGTATCTAGAGCAGGGAACAGAAGATGCAATGTGGCTTCAAAACTGCCTTGATCCAGCAACTTCAACAGCAAATTGCTTTTGACCACACATCCTCTCCTTGGGTGCTCTCCTCAGCCCTGAAATCCAAGAACATTTCACTTCCTAATATGAATAAATTGGTATGTATTTTAAATTAGTTCCTTCAGTTTTGATACTGACTGCAAGCTCTGATATTGGTGGCAGACCTTTTCTCTCAAGGGTGGTTTTTTTCCCACTGTTTTTTCCTGCTCCTCAGGTTAGACAGCTATTTAGCTTGTCTTCAGCTACCAAACACAAGTGTAGGAAATTGCATTAATTTGGCAGTTATTAGATTTGTTAAGGGCTTTTTCATCTCTTACTATTAAATAATTGGATCCGAGTGTTATTTTAAAAGGCAAATGTCTTGCTGTTCCTTGGAAGGGTATTAAGAGGAAGAAATGGCTAAGATTTGATTTCATGAAGGCTTAACTTCAGCTTTCTACAGCTGGAACTGTTGTCCTGTGTCTCTCAGTTGTCCTAACAGCTGCAACCTGTGGGAAAATATGAACATGAATCTTGCAGGGTATCTGGATTACATATATTTTTTAAAAAAAATTAATTTATCTAGTAAAACCAGACTTAATTTGTGTGGTTTTCTCTCCCTCTTTATCATCCAGGCTGCTAATTTGTTTCAGAACTCTATGAAATCTATTGCACTATGCTGTTGTTTTCTGAAGCACTGAATAACTCCTTCCATCTTTTAAAGTTTTTTCTAGAATGGGTAATAGACCTTTATCCATCTTATCAAAAGTAATGTCATAGTAATTTTAATTCTCCTACCATTCAATTTAAAATGTTGCCAAATGTCCTCAAGACTAATAAAGTAATCTGCAAATCAGGGTGAATTTTACATTTCAACTCATATAGCTGTCCTTGGAAAAAATAGTAGATTTTCCATCCAAGAATTTAGCTGGAGAGCATTTTAGCTGGTGTGACCCCCAAAACAGTAGGTTTATATAATTCAGATAATATACTGAAAGAGTTATTCTGTTGACAAAGAATAATTCTATAAAACACCTTTAGTTGCACACAAAATCAATTTTCTTAAATAAGAGGCAAAGGACAGAATTCATCATTGCCCTGCTCGATGCTTAACCCATAGGGTGGCAGTGAATGGATGAACATTTTCCCTCTGAAATGGAATTGCAGCAGAGACCCCAACCTGGGGCTCCCTGAATGGGTCACACCTTTGTTCAGGACATAAGGAGTTTTTTTTTCTTCATTTTGGTTCATTGGAACGCTAATACAAATAATAACTGACAAAAGGACTGTGGCCCAGTATTGGAAAATTTGTCGTGATATTAGATTAAAATTGTCAGAGCAGCAGAGCAAGGCAGGGGAGGAATTCACAAATAGGCTGTGTACAGCAGAGCAGTCATGACAAACCAGCCTGATCTCCCTATGAGCAAGGCAAACCTCTCTTCAGGCCTTCATCTTCCTTAAATTCTTATGCTGGAAGTTTTTCCTCCCAGTTTCACTTTCAATCACAGCTAATTGCAGGACCTGTCCTCTTATGTCTGTAAATTCATTGTCCCTGGAGCTATAGTTTTTTCTCAAATTCTCCCATTTACATCCTCAAACACCTCACAAAGAGTTTTGGAGGGTCTGAACAAAGTTTCAACACAGTTTGTTTGGAGTGTCTGGCTCAGATTCCCAGGTCTGAGATATCAAATGATCTTTGTGAGTCCCTTCTGACCTGAGATTCTCTGGGATTCTGTGAAGTCTGTGTAATACCAGGACAGGCTCTCTGTCCATTTAATTCAGTTGCAGAGAACCTATCAGAGAGAATTGGGAGATGAAGCACTGATGTTAATCAAATGTTGAAAGAAGCCTTGTGCACAGGAAAGTCCCACAGTTCCACACGGCAGCAGTGCAGATGCATTACTGCCATAACTCTAAACATTGCTGTTTCCATAGATTGCAGGCATTTAATATTTATTTTTCTACTTTTTCATCTCAGCAAAACAAAGACCATTCCTTTCTCAGTGATGACAGAACACTGTCATCCTTTAATGTGTCATTTCTTTCTATTGTCACACTGTGACACTCAACACTTGCAGTGTCCTAGGGGTCAGTGCAGGAAATGCACATTGCAAACCTCACAGCACGTTACACTTGGGAAAACACAACCATTGAGCCACATGGAAACCAAAAGCTTTTGATCAGCAACACTGAAACTGAGATGGCAAAGAAGACAGCAGATCTAGCAGCTGACACCCCGTGCCCTCTGCCCTGCCTCAGGGGAATGGACCCTGAGTCCCATTTTCTGGGACCAGCATTCCGTGTCAGAGCTTGCTCACCCTTTCAGGGACTCTGTGGTGGGGAACACCAACCTCCTGCCTTTTACTCTGGTGTTTGTTGGTTTTTTGCTTGTTGGTTTTTTTTTTTTTCCCCACCCATAGCAGCCAGAGGTTTGCTGGTGACCCAAATTAAACTTCTGGCAGCTGGAGACATCCAAACCTGAAGCCCAGACTGATAAAGAGACAAGGACTGCCTTTCACAAGTAAAGCTCAGCACACCATATAGAAAGGTACTCTGCATTTTGAATCCCATTTGATAAACTGCAAACAAACCTGGCACAAAAAGTTTTCAATCAGTGAAGCTTGCTGCAGTGTATTCATTACTGTTACAAAATGGGATTACAGTTATTCAGCACAGGGCTGTACGCTTCATATATTTTTATTGTTATTTATTTTAAGGAATATTTTTACACTGAGGCATAAAAGATTATATGCTATTACTTGTTTAACAGTTAAATATGACACTGGCAATATTCATCAACATTCTCTTACTATCATTCCTAAAATTAGTTTTCTAGCAGACATTTGGGTATCTGGACCAATTTTCAGAAATGATGAACATCTCCAGTTTCCACTAGCAGCTCAGTCGATTTGCTGTACCAGTGTATACTTCTAAGCACAAATTTCAGAAATTACTTTTAGCAATCTGTGTTCACAAAACTTGGATATGATGTTACTCAGTATTTAGGTTTTGTGATTTCTCCCTCCTCCCCTCAATGTTTTTTTTCTATTAACTCACTGGTGGGGAGTAGATAACAATTTCTATTAAAAGCAACTCCCTTACAATTTTCATCTATACTGAAAACACACACAGATTGTAAGGATGAACTGTAAATTGTTTTCAGCTGTGATTCCTACATTTTCCATACTTTTGCTGCATGTGAATAAAAAAAAGGGCAGCTGGAAAATTTGAATTTTATTTTCTTCTCACACCTCATTTTTACATCTCTAAAATCTGAGTGAATCTTCCTCTGCCCTCTGTGTAGGTCAAGAAACTGTGTAAACGTGACACCTTTTCAAATAATGCCATAAAATCCTCCGTAGGAGAAATATCTCTGCCTTTACAGCTGCATCTTCTGGTCTCTCTAAAATTCATAAAACCTGAAATACTGAGAAGTCTGGTGCTGTACATTTGTAAAGAGTTTATACCAAGAATAATTCTTTTATACATCACAAAAAAACTTAAATAAAACTTAAAGATTTATTTTTGTCGTATTTCCTACCCATTTTTCACAGCCTTAGGAATAAATTTTGAGGGAAAGCACACATTACCTGTGGTAATCTGTGTATTCCTTCTCTCCTCTGGTCACAGAGAACCACACAAGTTATGCTTTTAATAAGTCTTTCTCAATATAAGCATTGTCAGACAACACAGTTTCGTTGCAGAGAGATCTTTCAAAGTGGTATGACAGAGGGAGAGGTTTATGAGTTCCTTTGCTAAGCAAGGAAGATGCAGTAATTGAAAGTGCCCACAGGCCTGAAGATTTATTGTTGAGGGAAGTGTGCTGTAAACAAGAGTAACATTAAGGATTTGACTGTAATAATTCAATCTATCCTAGTTTACAAAAAAAAAAAAAAAAAAGAAATCTAAGTTTTCAAGTAGTAAAGTCTTGTTTACAAATAATTTGCAGCCTTCACGATGGCTGCTTTCAAAACCTCCCAGATGAAAGCAGTTTTATAAAATGTAAGATATTACTGCCCAAGCACCGGTCACAGGGATGTAATTTGAACCAAGTGCATTTTCCATTGCCAGGGGTTCAACCTCTCTGCACCTCAGTGTGTGGTACTGAGACTAAAGCAGAGCAATCTCCCTTTGTGCTGGACAAACAGAGCCGGGTGGGGATGCTGGATTAGGGATTGGGAGGGTGCAGGACCTGCTCAAGTTCAGCATGACTCTGTTTGGCAGCAGCAGTGCCATCACCCTGCACTAAACCCCAATACACCTGGGCAGGTCCAGTCTCTCTGCATTTGGTCCTTTTCCTTCTGTAGGTAAGCACAGGATGGTGCTGCCCATGGGCACACTGGGAGCCAGCACACAGGGTCCAGGCTCTGCTCTGCACTGAGCAAGTCCCACCTCGCAGGAAGTGACCATCATTTTATAAAATAGCAGAAGAAACTGCACAAACCACTAAAACACACTAAAGGAACTTGCCTAGAAAGGGAAAGCATGCTATTGTGGAAGAATGGTGTCTCAGAAATGTGTATTTTTAAAAATCCAATTTGCTTTGCCTGGGACTTGTTTCTGTTACATCCCAAATGCTGGAAAAGAGCACTAAATTTACGAAATGAAGCCCACATATGACTGCAAGGCTGAACTTCTGTTCTCAGGAATTAAAGGTGCTTCCTTCTAGACAACATTCATTTTAAATTGATCTTGAGGGAAAGTGGAAGAGCTCCTTTAGCTAAATGCTAAATCCTCCACACGTAGTAACTGTCCATGTCCCAAAGGCTACCCTGTGTGATGGAAGAGCTCTGCCTGCTCCTCCTGCCCCTGCTGCTGGCTCTCCTGTGGGAAGCACAGCTGCCCTGCCCTCCTGGGCAAGGGCATCACATTTGTCCTGAGAGGGGAACAGACCTCTCTCACACCCCAGAGCAAAAGATTGACAACTTCACCAGCAACTTTTGTTTCCATGGATTGTCATTTTTACAGAAACAGCACAGGTCTGTCATTGGTATACACACAGCACTCCATAAAAATATTCACACACACTAAAATTGGTCTTTTATTTTGCTATTACCTTGTAGGATGGCAGGAATTACCTTGCTGCTATCTACAGTCTGCTCTCCAGCACAGCTCTTGGTACAAAGACAAGTAGAGCATGGGATTTGGGGGTAGGTGTCAAAAATGAAAGCAGATATTTAAAAAGATCTTGAATATTTAGAGTTATCAGCAGATAAATTTTAATTAAAGAAATAAAAAAAAGGAGCATGAAGAGAATAATTTCCAAGGTTGTTATATTATCACTATCTTATCTGGGTCTCCCGATGTTCTTGCTTACAGAACTCATTTATTTCTCTGCTTAGAAGTACCCCAGTTGTTCAGAGAATGAAAAGTACTCTCAATTCTAATGCTGCCATTATGCAGAGATAGTTAATAAGATGTACTAAATAGCCTTTTACACCTCAAAAGCACATTACAATAGTGATAGATGGATCTGCGTGCCAGTGTGATGAGGAAAAAAAAAAGGAAGTGAACTAAAGACTGTTCCATTTTCCTGGCAATTCCTTTCTTAAGTGTCAAGAAAGAAGAAAAAAAAAAAAAAAAAGAAAAGAAAAAATATTCGATCTCTATAGTGGAGATGGTGACAATTAAAAGAAAAGGCTACACCAGTCATCTATTGATTCACTGCTCCACAACAGGCTTTATCACCAACCAAAAGCACTGAAAAATGTGGATGCCTAACAAGGAGGAACAATCCCTAGAAACATTTTAATTTCCTCCTTTGTGAATAATAATGTCCTTATAAAATAAGACCTTAAATAATTCTGTGATGGAGAACGAGATAGGCAGACACAGAGCAGGGTTTTAATGCAAAGATACAAATATACTTTGTACCTATTAATTAATCAACTCTCACTATCCCTGTGAAAATATTAGAGCAAATCTTTAAAAGAACAAATTAGGGCATAAAGAAATTTAGGTTCTTTAGCCTTTAGTGCTGAAACGTAAGTTTTCTACTGAGCTGTTGCAGAAGATTGGTTTTTAGATCACACAATGAGGATTTTCAGCAGTGGCTATTTATTGAGTGAATGCAGGAACAGATGCAACTAATCAACAGAAACTTGGCCAAAATGTGCCACATTCACCCGACATTTAAAACTTGCAGAGATAGAATTTATCCCATTCTTTTAATTTTATCATGATTCTACATAATTAACGTGATTTTTTACTTCCTGTTCTTCCAAATCAAGCAGTTTTATTATATATGTATTTATATTTAAGAACAACTGTAAGACTTTTGTTGTCATATTTCTGTTTTCCTCTCTGACTCCCACTAGGTTGTTTGGGATTTTTTTTTTTTTTGTAATGGAGCAAAGCTAAGTGAGTTTTGACTTTCAAATCTTCATCTACAAAGTAGCTCTTACAGTAGTTACATGGCAAAAAGCTGTAAGGACAGCACATCCTGGCCCTCAGGGCAGATCAAAGCATGAGGGAACAAAGGTGGGAGGTGAAATAGAGCTCATCTGAGAAAGAGATTGTTTCTTTGTGGTCTCAACCTTCAAGATGGGACAGTTTATAACCTGTAAGTGTTGATATCAGTGAGCTATTCAACTTACAAATCAGTTCTTTTCCCATTTCTCACATCCCTTGTTACCTGCTTTAGCAAATGCAAAATTAATCAACACTTGCACTTTCTCAGTGAACCTACAAAAAAAAAGAGGCCACTTTAAATAAACATTCAGGCAAAAATTGGCAAGTTGTCTGAGCGTGATTTCATATGCTCACTGACGAGAGAATGCAAAAGCCTTTTGGAATGTGCAAGCCTTAAGAAGTCAGAAAGAGGGAAAATCCCAAGCTGAAATGCAAGGAAAGTTGTCTTGAGAAAAGGCAATCATTTCTGGCTGTAGAATTTCACGAACATGTGAGCTGTGCTCCCCTTCTTTCTCCAGTGGATAAACATGTATTTTAATGCAATTTGCAATGGGGTTTGGGACTTATTACCAGCTGTCAAGAGATCAGTTATTGAGGGCTTAATTGACAGTGGATAATTAGCTTCTCTATGAACGGTGATTGTGTTTCACTCTGAAGATAGTGCAGTAAGAAAATGAAGCATATGGCAAAGTCAATTATGATTTTTTCTCAAAACTGTTTTTAATGGTATTTAACTATTGATCTGTTGGGTTCCAGTTTACTTTGATGGGTGTGCAATATCTTAAGAAGCTATTGGATTTAGGCTGTTTTCCATTTTAACTACTTATACCCTATGTAAACATAGAGAAATTACTATATAGTTATTCCAAAAATAGGCTATTCTTCAGCACAATTTATGGAGCAAATGAGAACTCTTCACAGGGCTGCAGAATTATCAACAAACAGATTAGAGTTTTGTCGGCCTCAAGGCAGGCTGAGTGATCCCTATTACTTCCACTATTCAGCAGAGCTAATGTTGTCTCAGAAATAAAGATATTGAAAAAGGCCTTGTAAAGTGTTTTTTGCAAAGTGTTCTTTCTGCCTTTGTCAAGTCACACAATGAGAAATTCTCACAGCATTTTGGGGAGCTGTCCCAGCTGAGGAGCACAGGGCTGTCCCAGGAGGTGAGGAGCTCTCAGCCTGGTACCCCTGCCTGCAGAGCTACATTTGCATAAAACATTAATTATTTGCAGATAGGTGGATGCCTCCAGGATTAATAATCTCAGTGGAGCTGTATCATTCTTGTACAGATAGCTGAACTCAACAACAATGCAAAATGACATTTGAGGAAAAAAAAAAAATCACCTGTGTGCCCAAATTTGAAGGTATTAAGGCAATAGCTGTTTTTCTCTTCTACCAGAAATTTGACACAATATATTTTAAACAAAAACTGTTTCCTGACAATACTGAAGTGATCTGAAGACAAGTGAAATTATAATTTCCCTTCTCAGTCTGGCCCTTGACTTTCTCAACAATATTGGCCTAATCAATGCTTTAGTGTCTAGAGGTTTAATTTACAGACTCTGATCAAAGTTTGGAATTACACAAGGCAGGAGAATGAGAATTTATTACAATGAGTCATCCAAAGTTAAGAATCTAAAATTCCTGATCTTAGGAATTTAAGTTTTTTTAAGTCTTAGTGTTCTGTTTTCTCTAATAAAACTAGACAGAAATAAGGTGATTTACAAAACACAAAGTCATCCAAAAGGAGAGTCATAAAATTGCTGCAAGTCTATAACTATTGATATAAGAATTTAATTCCTAACAAATTCATGTTACAGCTTTAAATTGGCTGGATTAAAAAAAAAAACAACCTCCTCCCTCTCACACCCCCCATGCCTGTGGATGCAGTCACTGAAGGTGTGGGATGACATGACATTTCATCTTTTGTGTGCATATACTCTCTTCTGGGAAGCAATCCCAAACCTCAAAAGAAACTGTACAAAGATTTAGGCTTCTGGAACTGATAGATTTATGAGCCACTAAATCACTTCACTGTAGGCTTTTAATATAAAATTGTAAAGTTCAGAGACGTCTGATACAGTGTCTTGATAACAGCTGCTTTCCAGGACTGATAATTTAGCCTGGATTTAATTCAGAGATCTGAGAAGTCAAAATTGGGCAGATAAAGCACCAAAAGAGCATTTCACAGTGTAATAAAAGCAAAGCCAAAAGTGATAATATCCAATTCCTCTCTAATGGCTTTTATCTGTACATCTCAAGATGCTACTGATATTCCAGCAGCCAAGAGCTCTGCATTCAGCTCAGGAGGAGGTCAAGGGCAGAACACCCGTGGACTTTAAAAGTTTGCTGGACTGAGGCAGATGTATCAAAACATATTACTCCAGTTTCTGTCTTACATAATAAATCGTGGGCCAAAGGAGCAGTAAACCACCAGCCACCAGCCTGATAATTGCCTTTCTAATGAAAATGTGTGCCCCTTTTGTGTCATTTCTACTGTAAAACAGCATGCTAGTGCTCACTAGTGAACAGTGCACTCAGCAGAAGCATAACTAATAGGAGAAATAAAAATTATGTCCCTGATGGTGTTTTTTTTAATATATTAAATAATGATTAGGGGCAAAGGGCAAATATTCAGCAATCAGCAAGCAACCAACAGGGAAAAAAGGATACTGATTCAGTAAGTAAAGGCCATTAAAAAAATCTGAGTGTAGCCCTTCCCTGAAATCTCCCACTTGTCAGGAAAGAACTGAAAAAGCCCATCCTTTATTTTGATTGAAGGTAGACTCTTCTCCAGATGTTAAAGCTATTCTGTTATCTGTTACTATGTAATATATATCCCTGCAAATACCATGTCAAAAAGACATCCTTGCAGGTTGACAGCTGAGATATTAAAAGGCAGTCCCAGATACAGCTGGGCAAATTTTTGATTAGCTCTTCAGTAAACAAAGGGCGTTATTACTGACAGTGGGTGATTTCAGACAAGATAGGTCTGTGTCGTGGCACGGCTCGCTGTGTGTTGTGGCATGTCAGGAGACAGCAAAATCATCCCCAAGAACGTTGTTGCCAGCCTTGAACAGAGGCAAGGGTAATAATCCAATGTGCTCAACAGAATTTCTCGGTTTTACTCCTCTTTGGTATTGAATATATTGAAATACTTTTATGTACAACCACAAATTGTTGTTGGGTAAACCTGGATAGAACAGGATATCATTTGGTGACTTAATACTTCTGATCCTTGCAAAGGTTGGCTGGGGAAAAAAAAAGCTGTACACAGAAAAAAATGACAATTATTTCTTCTATAAAAGGAACAGCATAATACAGACAAATGGACGTGGCAGGAGAATTGCCAATTATACTTGGCCCGGTTCAAAAGGTTAATGATGAAATATATCTCTGGCTTATATTTCAAGAAGAAAACTAGCAGCAAGGCAAAATTATTCATTGTGAATCAAGTAAAAATGTTTTCTTTGGTCTTTCTCTAGCTATTGCTAGCAATTTACTTCTACAAAATGCCTTGTGTTGTTGAAACAGGTATGCTTGATCTTCTAAATTAAATTTAAATACTTTCAGATAGAATGACCTAGATTTTTTTTCTTTATCTGCTACTTATATACTGTTAATGATGTAAACAGAACTGAAGGACATGGGAATGATCCTCATTAATACAATAATACTTTGTGGTTAGACCAGGTCATGGGAATATTTACAGTAAAAAAACTTAATTTGCTCTATGGCTTGATTTGGAAAAAGGCAGTAAAAGATAACAACTTAGATGAACTTAGACTAAAAAATCGCCTGGTAAGCAAGCTTTAAAAACAGTATTTACCCCATTAATTGTGGTAAAGTTAATGTAGTTGGCCAGACAAAGCAGAATGAAACAAGGAGGAAGCTGCCCTCCTATCTAGGGAGTGGAAGAACCCCATGAAGTTATTTGAGGAGACAGCCAGCCCAGGCTCCACTGCCTCTCCAAAATAACACACACAAGCACAGTATGAACTCCACAGCAATTAACCCTTTTTGAACTTCTAGAGGAAAAAAAAAAATCAACCATGACATTTGATATTATTTAAACATTCAGCCTGTAGGTCTTGCTCTGCTGTTTCTCACTTCTGCTGATCCTTCTGTGAAGAGAGATCCCACACCTGGAGACACCCATCACACACTGCTGCTTAACTTGGCTAACCCAAGACTCTCTCCAAGGGCAGGAGACCTGCTAAACCTCAAAGCCCAGGCCCCAAAACCCCCTTGGCAAGAACTCTGTGAAGGATTTGATTTGCTGAGAATACATCCCAGTGGAAATAAAACTCATGTAAGATAAAAGTTAGACATGCATTTTAGAAATTAGATATTTAAAAGTCTGTAGGTATTTTTAAAGGCCCCGGCTTTTAGTAAGTATCCATTTGAAGGTACCTGTTAGTTTTACATTTAAACTGAGACTTCATAAACAAAACAACCCTATTGAGCTGTTAGATCATACATTTCCTCCTTTTTCCCCATCAGATTTCCCTGGAAGTTTGGCACAGCTTGATAATTCAATTGCTTTCAAAAGTGTCTATGCACAGTCTGAATTCTGCAGCAATGTGTGTCTTTGTCATGCATCTTGTCCTGGACAAAATCCTCAGTCAAAAAAACTGCACCAAACAACAACAAAAGCTCCATTCCTTGACCGTGATCAGAACCCTGTCAGAGCTCAGGTGCTGACACAGAAGCAGTGAGCAAACTCCAAAAGGGATCTGACACAAGCAACAGTAAGAAGTCACCATTAGCAATGAAACAAGTCAAGGCACTGAAGTTAAATGCTAGAAACCATATTCTGAATAATACAGACTGCAAGACAAGCTTTTGGATCAGTTTTGACCCAGCTCCAAAGATCTGCATTTGGAAGGGAACTGAGGCTTGCCTCAGGTCACAACAGGATCTAAGAGCGTTGCAGAGGTGGTCTGGGTCATCTGAAGACATGGAAAGGCAATTGCTCACCTTGACCTGCCAGCCCAATAGATATCACAGGTATCAAGAAAAATAGAAAAGAGTGAACAGGAGAGCAAAGAAAAAAAAATATGAAAAAACAAAAAGGAAAGCCTGAAAGAACAAAAAAATTTTATCATAAAGGATCTTTCTGCTCAGGTCATGAACTCATGTCACATCCTCAATATAATTGACAATAGCTGTCTGTTAGCCTCATACAGAAATGAAACAGGCAGGATAGTCAATATTAATTGCTGAAATACAACAGCATTCCAATGCAAAACTAGAGACTGTGTAACAATGATGTGATATCACTGATGATAAACTGCACGGAGATGTGGGGAGCCATGAGCTCCTGAATTTTACCATCAATTGTGAGAGTTTGTTAGGTGACCTTGGCAAGTCCCTTGGCCCTGACTGCTCCACGGATCCACACAGAAATTGGGAGTAACTTTTACAGATTTGGATACACAGCAGTGTGCAGCTGATCCTCTGTCCACTCCTGTAGAAGTGCTGCTCATAAACCCTTGTATTAGATAGTGACCAAGAGAATTCCCATTCACATAAGTGTACAATTATGCACAATTTTCACAAGTGCAGGGTCACTCAGGAAGAATCAGGAGCTTGCAGGACTCTGGCTGGTGAATGTGGGGTGAGCAGATGACAGAGAGCTCATGGAGCAGCACTGGGGCACTGCAGTCACTGGCTCATCCTCAATCACTGGACAATAATGCCATTTTTGGCTGCTTTAAAAGAAGCAGGAGTAGAAAGAGATTTTTTAAATACATGCTAGGGGAGGCAAAAAGGGAGAAGAAAATCTGTGAACACTTCATAATTATAACATGAAATCATAAAATTTCAGACTGCGAAACTACCGCAAGTTCATATTTAGAAAACTTAATCTTGGGAATTGAGATTTAGTCCACAGCATCTATTTGGCTCAATAATTATGCTCAAAATAATCAAGATGTAGTTACTAAATTAAATTTCTTATTTTGTAATCTAGTTTTATGGAAAATAAACTCAGGTATCCTAAAAGTGTTCCAATTGATTAAAATTCTACAGGATGGAGTTTGATTTATGGCTGTCAAGATATCTTGATGTTTTGTGAATTGGCTGAATTGTTCTATTGTCACACATTATATCAACTTTTTGTTTTAATATTAGTTGCTGATGAAAGCAGAACACTCTGAAATGCATCCCTCTTCCTCCCAGCTCACTCGAGGACACATACTCTAGACTGATAACTAAATATTGTTTTCAAGAGCCAAGTTAAACAGTGATTTAGAATACACAGAGATGAAAGATTAGGGCATTATTTTCTTTAATGTTTCAGGGATCAGTAACGCTAAAAAGAACAACAGATTAATTATTCCTGTTATCTTGTTTGATTTCCCAAGAAAACGAAAGGAATCCTTACTGAGGGATTATCATTGTGACAGGCAACACCAAAATCCAAAGCTCTGATGTATCACCAATTTCAGCCCCCATAGTTGGGAGCTCTGAATGCAAAGTGTTATTATTTCCTTTGGGGGTTTCTCACATTGAATAGCCCCTATCAGATAGAACAAATCTTTAAATTGTTAAACTACCTCAGGTGCTGAGCGCACAGAAATGGATATAAATAAACTACCACAGCTTCAATATTCACTTTTATCTTTGACAGAGCCAGACTTATTATACAAATATGTGATCACACAATGCATCTTCCACTTCTTAGCTGCACACTATGTTCTGATAATAGTTATTTACATAATTATTCTTTCTGCAGGGAAAGTATGGAGCACTATGAAAAACACTCTGGAAAAATCATTAGACAATTAGACATACAATACTCTGGAGCTAAATCCATACAATTGTGCAAATAAGTAACTTCCTCCATGTGCTTCTGTGAAGGAAGGTTATCCCGACTTATCAATTTTAAACTCAAATCTCCCCAGGTGTAGAGGGAATAAATATGTAAATAAGTAAATTTCTCAGAACTTACAGATCAATTTTGCATTGCCCTTAGAAACACCATTACTTCTCTGTTAGGATTTTTTTCTCTCTCTTTCTACTGTCTTGCCTGCTAATATTCTTCTCAAGAATTAGAAAGGAATGCCAAGTCCATTTCTCAGACTTCAGCCTTGGAGTACTGTGGACTTCAGGCAAATGAACATTATACTCACAGTACAACTTTGGGGTTTGTTTTTTTATTCTCTTGATCCTAAACAACTTTAATTCCTGAAAGACAGAAGCAATTTACACACCAAGGAAAACACCCATGGGTGGTTCACATACATGGTGAAGCAATACATCCACATTGTGCTGGGTTAGGCACATCTTTTAAGACAGAGCAGAGTGAGTTTACTTGTATAATGACAATTTGGAGGACACAGACAAAAAAAAACAACAAACAAAAACAGATATTGTTTGCTGCAAGGCAGAGATGAGGATGACCTTTGTGGCCCACTGCATAAGATTGCTTTTTAAAAGGCAATTCAGGGCAGATAAAAGACCTGGATCTTTGTAGCTGCTGTGCATTACCTCCCTTTCTGAGTCCTCCTCCTCCCCAATAACAGTGAGTGCATGGGGCCTATATTATTTATAAGTTCATAATTATTTCTTACAAAGAAGGATGAGTCAAGAAACTCATATTCTCATAATCATTAAAGGATTTCCCCAGAGAATTCTACTGAGCTGAACAGGCTCACTTAGCTGCAAAGGAACCACTTATGCAATCCAGGACCTGGGGAGCCTTTCCTGGTAAATAACCCCAGCAGAGCCAGACTAAAGCTGCTGCAAATCCTGCAGAGGGGCTGGGCTGAGACTTCATCAGCCCTGGTGGTGCTGTGCAGCCCCAATGACCTCTTTACTCTCCCATAATGGCCTGTCCTCCTTTATCAATTGGAGTCATTCTTCTGGGAAAAGCTGTCTCTCATTTTCTCCATATCCACCTGGGGCCTCAGGCTTTGCTGCTGTTTCTAGAGAGTAGTGGAATAGAGATCAAAATAACACAGGGGACAAGGTGTGTGTCCTGATTTAGAGAACAATCCTGGGGCAGCAAACAGCAGCTCTTCCTCAGGCTTACAACAAACAGGTGGAAAATACATCTCAGAACGGTCTGTGAACATAACACTTAGCTTTAAATAAACGTTGATGCTGCTAATAACTAAATATCATTGCCCTGAGCCAGCAGGTTTGGATACAGTTCTGTATATTCCTTACAGTTATTTGCCCCCTAGTCGTGCTTGTTTTCTTTTGAAGAATAATTAAGATTTAATGGCATATTTTCACAGGTTTTTTTCTCTTTGCTTTCTTGCTGCCTACTGTGCTGATTGCTTGTGTCTGATCCCGGTCATTATAAGAACTGTACAGTAATTGCCTATCTGGTGACTCGTTAATGAAGGTCCCCAGAGAGATGAGGAGCTGTTCTTTTGAAGTTCATCATGCTTGCTGTTGGCCTTCTAGTTTAATCTATACATTCACGACACCTTATTCAATTATTGGAAACTCCTTTTTTTCTAGGGATATAGACACCTTGTAAACAAGGTCCTTTATCTCTGCTAACAGCAAGGCTTGCTTCTGATAAATCAAAGCCTTTTACACACCAGACACATTCTTTTCATCTCAGAAAAGCCAGGATGGTTAAAAAAGGAAAAGAAACCCAAAACATTCTGGTACAAACAGGTGTTTTGAATCAGGGAATTACCTCCAAAATGTAGCATTACAAACGTCTAAAATTCAGCAACATATTGTAACAAAGAGCTGTGCTCATCAACACACATTTTCCAATTCTCAAGAGTTGGTCTTTCTTTCTTAAACTGAGCATTGAAATAGAAAGAATTGCATTTTAGAATTTTCTGTGAAAGAAAAGTTTGGAACTGCTTAAGGAACAATTGTTATATTTGGCAGCAAGCCACCCAAACACTTTTAGCCGTGTATTTTCAGGCATCCAGCCTGCTCATACAGACAGAGACACAATCCATAACTTATGTTTTATCCTCCCCTAGCCCCTATCTGGGAATGCTGCATCCCCCAAGCATTTACCTGCCCCCCTGCAGCAGCAGTAACCTGAGGGGTCTGCAGAGCATCTCACCAGCTACCTGCTGAATGGGTTTTTGAGAGACCTACCCTCATTTCAGCAGGAACTTAGCAAAACGTTTTACACCACGTTCTGGTTTTGACAAATGAACCTGCCAGGGAAAGGACTGTTTCAAGTGAACATTCCTGTGACTGTAGCACTGGAAATACTCAGCAGCAGTTCAGATAATTAGATTTTTGTGGGGTTTGTTTGTGTGGTGGATGGCAGTACACAGAGGTGGAGGGCAGCTCTTTGCCTTTGGTGAAGGGCACGCTGAAGGTGATTAACTGCTTTGGGTTTATTATCTGTGTCCTTTACTCGATTGCTTTGCTGCAGTTGTGCTCTCCTTACAGGAGAGCTCTCAGCCTGCATTGGGGGCCCACTGTTTGTATTCCAGGATGCTTCATTTTCTCAATTGGTTCACACAGAATTTAACAGGAAAAGAACCTGCTGTGAGCAGAAGGAAGTCTGCAGAACAAGAGCTCAGAGCAAAGAGCTCTTTCATCCAACGGCTGTAAACACATCCTCTGGAAGGCTCAGTCACTTGAATGAGTGACTGAAACTTGAAACATCCTCATGTTTCTCTGGATGTTCTCTAAGGAGAACGTGAGAAAAGATGGATCCCTTCTGGTTTGAGGTTTGATGGCAATGGTAAATGAGCACAAGGGGACTGGTGTCAAGCTAAGCAGTCAGGCTGGCAGAAGTTAAGACAAATTTTGCATAAAAGCAATTATGAGCAGATGTATATGGGAGAACCTAACAGCTCCACAACAAACTTGGGGTAGCCCAAAACACCTGATGATGATACTGCAGCCTCCTTGGCACTGAGGGACTGGGGCTGTCTAGTCTGGAGAAGAGGAGGCACAGAGGAGATCCCATAGCTCTCTACAGCTGCCTGAAAGAGGGTCAGAGAGAGTTGGGGGTTGTTCTTCTCTCAGGGAACAAGAGGCAGGATAAGAAGAAATGGCCTCAGGCTGTGCCAGGGGAGGTAAAGGTTGGATATCAAGAAAAGTTCTTTCACTGAAAGAGTTGTCAAACACTGGAAGGGGCTGCCCAGGGAGGTGGTGATGCCCCCATCCTCGGAGGTGTCCAAGGAATGATGGGATGAGGCCCTCAGTGCCCTGGGCTGGGTGACAGGGTGGGGATAGGGCACAGGTTGGATTTCATGGTGTTGGAGGTCTTTTCCAACCCTAATGATTCCATGACTCTATTCTATGATTCTATCTGCATACAGCCTGAAATTTTGCTGAGCACCAGTCTAACAGTTCTCCTCAGCACAACACAAGAAATCCCATTTTAAAATTCAAGCATCAGCAACCTTAAATTACTTTACAGTCTGATTTTCCTCCCAGACACCAAACAGAAGGCTGTACAAAGCCATTTATGTCTCTTTTGTAGGTCAGGAGGCCCAAACAGGAATGAGATATCCTCTATGATTCAAAGCTGCTCTTCAAGACTCCTTGTTTGTACAAACCAAGCATGAAGAAGCAAAATCCCTCCCACCCCCTCACCCTACAGAAAACTCTCTCCAGTTCTCTTTTCCTCACCACCTCGTGCTCTTGCACATTACAGACAGGACTGAACAGCATTAAATAAAGATAAGCTTTAGCACTTTTTCTAGGATGATGCACAAGTGAGGAAGGCAGTGGGGCAGCCCATAAACTCTGCAATTTTAACATCTCCCAAGTATCATCACTCCCTGCAGCCACAACTCCTCCTTCTCTGCTTCTTTTTGTGGCCTTGTATTCAACAAAAGTAAATTGGCAGTAAAACACCATTGTTCACATAAAATGTAGGCTTCTGCTGCCAATTCTCTGCATTTTTGACACTGAAGCAGAACTGTTTCTCAAATATTTGAAATCCATACCATTTAATAAAAAATGCCTACTGCCCAAATTTCATCCAACACATCTTGAATATTTTACAATGTTAAGCAAGCTCCGGGCTCACTGATACTTTCTGGATTCACATATTAATTTTCTTTCAGAGTAAAATTAACATCATGTTAGCAGGAGATCAAATTCAAAGAGCCTTGTGCAGAGAGACCTACCAGTCAGTGTGGGAAAGCCGAGGGTTTGTAACATTTATTTGCAGCTACACAATGTCAGTCCCTCCTTCATCATTCCTGCTCTATTCTCCCTCAAACATGACCACAGCTCTCCCAAATTAAAGGCAGAAATCCAGGTACTCACACACCTCCTGGCATCCTTGGCTTCTGCCACTCACTCCTGTGCTTTTACAGCTGCACTTCACCCTCACAGAAAAAATCCCACACTGCAAACTCCAGCCACCCACAGGACAGGCTGTTACCCAGGTGTTTGGCCACCTTCATCACCCAGTGCCAGCCTTTTTATCCAAAAATGATACAATCCTGATGGGAAGTTTTCTCCAGTAAACAGAACGTGAACTGCCAAAGGGACTTAAAGCTAAGTTCACCTTTTTAATAGTTAATCAGAGAATGATGAGAAAATGTAAAAGCAGCTTTAATTGAGACATTTGTTCATAGCAAATTAACGATTCCACTGAGATTGCTTTGGAGGTATTTTAGCTTGGTATGAATGAAAATATCTTTACCTCATTCACCCTTACAGTATTCTACATGCAAAAAAGCTGACATTAGGTGGATTTAAAAAAAGGCAAAGAAAAAAAAAAAGACCAACCCAAACCTCAAGCACACAGCATTTATATGGCTAATGAACAATAACAATAGCCACTTACTGGCTCTCATATCATTAAAGTACTAACACAATACAAATGAATAGATATTGCAATTAAGATTAAGTAATGAGAAGGCTAAAAGCTGTTCCTGGTGGCTTCTCAATTAAATAGAGAATGAAAAAAAGCAAAGCAAATCATACACAGTTTGACAGTTACAGTGCATGATTTTCCAGATCTGAAAGTTTTATTTGCTGAGACTGGAAATAAACTGGGCTAGGAAAAAATTAAAAATAATATTCGTGCAAATACAAAATTGAAAATTTGTTACATTAAGCAGTCTGTAGCCTTACAACACCAGTTAAACCTGGGTTAAAATAAAATGTGATTGCAATACAATGAGATTGCAGGATGAACACAATTGCTGTAGCCACTGCCAAGCACGTTTTGAACACAGGGCAAATAAGGGGTCATACAACACTGGGAAGAGGGAATTAAATTCAGTGATAGCATGGCAGAGCTTCCACAGTGCCATCAGACACTGTCACTGCACAGCCCAGGAAAACTGCTGCTTGCAAAGAAACATGATGCCAAATACAGAATGTAGTGAAGAGCTAAATCAAATTATTAGCATGAGCCACAGCTGCCATTCCTACAATGGGCTTGAAGAAGACCAAAACTTATTCCTCACCACACTCCTTATATCGATTTCTTATTCAACATGTGACCTTGCTGCTGTGAAACTGAGCTCACAGGAGAAAGATGCAAACTCTAACAGTGTCCTGGGAAAGGCTGCCCAATGTCTGTGGGTTCATGGTGTGCCCTGGTGCCCTTTGGTATGTTCATGTGAAAGGAGGTTGTTTTGCTATCTGAGCCAAAGGATAATTTCTCCAAAGAGGATGGAATGTGACACATCCTTTCCGTGCTTCACTACAAGGTCTTCTAAGAATAATGAGAGCTCTTATGCTGGTGTTATTACAAGAGCAAGAGGTGAGGGTTTCTCAGGCTGGAATCAAATAGAAGTGAAAATACTACAGCTGATGGGTTTGGTAAAGTTTGCCATTCTTGTGTTCCAATATAAAATGATTTTTTGTCCAGATCCTAAGGGTAACATCAAGAGGAAGATTTTTTTATCTCTTCCTAGAGTAGATAGATGTTTAATGAGCACTTGATGATTCATCTGGAGTATAAAACTTCATCTGAGAGCCTGGTGTTATTATTCAAGCCCATTTTGCAGTCAGACAGCTCCCACTCTTCTATAAAGTATTTTTTTCACTCCGTGAAAAACAAGGCCTTGGAGGCAAGTCAGGGGATACACAGTGACATATTGAATTTACTGGCTTTGTCTGGAACAATATGCAGAAATATTTCAGTGATGCAAGACCATATCTATAAATAACTCAAAAACATGGTGAAAGACTGTGCCAACAGATTGCTGAAATCCCCAGTGATTTGAATGGGAGTTTACTAGAGACAATTCCTAAAGGATTACAGTTTCAAGTAGAATCAAGCGAAATAAAAAATAGAACCTAAAATAAAATCTAAAATATCACTGCATAAATGAATCATCTAATACTACAAGGGAGCAGCACTTGGTCAGTGTTCAGAGTTTTACAAGTTCAAATGTTGAATTTCTTTAAAGTGATTCATTTTCCCCTCCTTTCTTTCCTCTGCCTCACTTTTTAAATGGGAATTCATGTTAAATATGTGCTCTTCAGGCCAGGAGTGGAGAAATACAAACAAAGTACCAATGAGTGGCCCAAAATGTAGACAGCCAGATGAGCCATCAGGGCATGAAATTCTCCATTTCCCTTCCCTGTTTGCTGGTCTTGATTCCCTAACTCATCTGGCAGATGCAGCCAGAAGCAGAAGCAAAGAGGTTGTGTCCAACCAGGGAGGAGCTGCAGAGCTGCACCTCAGTCCTGGCACTGCAGCCCCTCAATCCCAAACCTGGAGCTGGACTGGGATCACAGCCCCTCATCCCAATCCTGGAGCTGTTCTGGGATCACAGCCCCTCATCCCAATCCTGGAGCTGTTCTGGGATCACAGCCCCTCATCCCAAATCTGGAGCTGTTCTGGGATCACAGCCCCTCATCCCAAAC
Source organism: Pycnonotus jocosus (assembly GCA_013400435.1). Taxonomy (NCBI): domain Eukaryota; kingdom Metazoa; phylum Chordata; class Aves; order Passeriformes; family Pycnonotidae; genus Pycnonotus; species Pycnonotus jocosus. The sequence continues at coordinate 42,408 of VWYP01032104.1, forward strand.
CTGGAGCTGGACTGGGATCACAGCCCCTCAATCCCGATCCTGGAGCTGTTCTGGGGTCACAGCCCCTCATCCCAATCCTGGAGCTGTTCTGGGATCACAGACACCTCTGAATGCAGCACGGTGCTGAGAGAAGCTTCAGGGAAATTGTTTTCCCCCTAAATTAACCCTTTCTGAACATCAAGAAAACTGAACTGACAGCTTCAAGTCAAGCAGGCTGCCTCTGCAATCCTATAGGAGTGAATCACCTTGGCTACTTCTCTACGTGCAAAAAACCCCCAGTCTTAGGAGCAGCTACTATTGCATAACAGGTTAAACTTGTCACCTTCCTCTCATTTCTGTGACACTGCAGCATCATCAAGAGAAACAAAATTACTCTGGGCCCATACTGCATCCAATTTAAATAATTCAAAATTGTAACATTTGAGTCAAAATTCTAATGCAAAGCTTGTTCCTCTTAAGGGAACAAGTGAGGTCAATAGGCAGAGCAGATTAAAAAAAAAACCAAAAAAACAACAACAACAACAAAAACATTTAAAAGAATTCAAGATGATGAAGATATTTTTCAGCTACCCCAAGATCCAGTTCTGTCCTGGTTTAGGTTCCCTTAGAGACAGGATTTCTGTTGTACTTGGCTTTCTCCTTCCCTCTTCCTGCTGGTCTTTGAGGAAGGCTCAGTTCAGGTAGGGAAATCCTGCCCTCTTAAGATGTACTCAGACTTTCACATCAATTAAACTAATTGGCAGCAAGTGCCACACGTACCTTGATGGTAACTGCAAACACCCTGTGATTATACCAAATCCTTTCAGAAAACGAGATTGTTATTTTTATATGGCTCTGAAATAAATATTTAAAATGAAAAATAGGAGGCTGTGTTAGCATATTTCACTGTATTGCTTCCAAAGGTCAAAGTGTCCAAATAAATAAGCTTCTCCTAATAAGCTTATCTGTTTCAAAAATATAAACTAACATTTTTATTTTGTAACTGTGATGTGCTCTTTTCCATGAATTTGCACCCTTAGTAAAGTCCTGTTTCAATCAGCCCCACAGAATCTTTCAATATTAAATTTAAGAGTTTTAACTTGCACAGGGAACGTGTCATTATTTAATGATCTTTATTATATTTTTAATTAAAAGACTGACAGGTAAAGTGAGGGCATCATTGTGAAGAGCCCATTGTGAAGTGCTGCTTCAAATGTAAGAGCCAGGTGGGGCTGCACCAGAAGCTCAGACTGGAGGGGCACAAAGGAGGAGCCTGAAAGTGGCTTAAATCAGTGTCCAGAGGCAGCACCTCCCAAAGGGCTCCTGCAGCCACCACTGGCAGTGCCCAGGGAGCAGGATGCAGGAGGAGCACCTGTGCAGCAGCTGCTCTGCCTGGGGCACAGACAGCCCCAGGGATCCAAGTCACCAGGGGACATTTTCATCATCTTCCCACCACTGCTAGTGCTGATCCAGCTTCACTCAGGCTCTCAGTGGCAATTCAAACATCACTTTGATTTAGAGGCATTTTTTAACTCCATGGGATGAAACTGGAGCCCCATCTGGGAGAGGGTTCCCAAGGTCACTGGCATTAGAAAGGATGCACATGGTTTTTAAGACAGACAGGTGAGGCTCCTCCAGGAGACATTGAGGACAAGAATCAGGTAAGCAAAGGCAGTGTTGATGGCACAATATCCCTGCCAAGCAACAAAGCTGGGTCAGGACCCTTGTGACAGCAGACAGACTGGAGGCAGGCACAATGCTTATTCTGAACTACAGCCTCCAAGGAAGATGTTAACTGAAGCATCTATCCCTGCTGTTATAGATAACTCCTTCACATGCCTGAAACAGCCAGTGTTGCTTGCTTAGAGTCTCAGAGAAGAAGAAGGAATTATTTTCACAGAGAGATCACTGCACCCAACACAAGCAGCAGCTGTAACTGGTTCTGTGCAGAGCCTGAATGGAAGCAGAGAGAGGGTGGCAATAGTCAGTCCTCAATTACTAAGCTGGAAATTCACACTAAATCACACTGCTCTGCCTTCAGACAACCCTTCTGAGCCTTCACAGTTCTACCACAGATGTCTGGAGTATGTGGGAAAAGTCATCCAGTGGCTTGTTTGCCTCTTTTCATCTGTACTAACCCAAGGGTATTCTCAGGAAGAGCAGGTTGGTATCAGACACATTTAAGCCCTTTCCAGGAGGTTTGACAGGGTGGTGTGCTTTAATTTTGTATGTGGTGTAGTTTTGCTGGACAGCGTCATTCACTTGATAAGGACATCACACGAACTTTCACTCTCAATGTGCAATGCCACAGCTTTGGGCAGGAAGACTATGCTGATCATGAAAGCTTCATAAATGCAAATTTTCAGACAACCTACACTAGGGTAAATTTACAGACATTGAAAGACGAGCCATTGAAGAGATCCCCTACCAAATTTTCAGCCTGCATTTTTATTTGGTTTTTGAGCAGTAGGTGATGAGGAGAGCAGACATATAACACCCAGGAGGAGCCCTTTGGGAGGCTCAGCTGGAGAAATGTCTGCTCCAGTCAGATCTGCCTGCCTCTGTCTCCAAAACACTCAGCCCTGTGAAAGTATTTCTGTGTGTACAAAAGCAAAACATTCAGACTGACAGCAGTCACTGGAAACTGTCAGGATTCCCACTTTGACACTCTTGAGTCCACAACACTCCTCCCCTTGCACCTTCCTTTGACAATTTTAGCTGAGCAGGTTTCAGCCACCACTGAGAGAAACAATTAATGCAGAAGAACACAACACAAAGGTTCAGTGTGTGTGAGTGGTTCATGGGATGATCCTCTCAATTAATATGATATTCTGGGCTAAATGAAAACTTACAAGGTTGCTGGTTCAAAGAACATTACACACAGCCAGGGCAACTACTGCAACTTCTGAGCTTGACCTTCCTCTGAGTATTTTTATTACCATGCCAGAGGAAAAGAGTTCTTCCAAGGAAATGAAGATTCACAAAAAAAAGTGTTTGAAATAACTGAGAGATTGCAACCACTTCAGCTTTTACCTCTTTAGCAAAATATCAATACAAAATGAAATGAAATTATTAACATTAGTTTGAACCTATGACATGAAGAAAAGTAACCAGAGATCAGGCATTCAAGAGTTTTAAAAAGAACAGTAACAAGAAAAATTCTTATGGTTTTTACTGGAATAGCAACAGTCTGCTTCAATCTAAATAACTTTGAAAGGGAATGTCCTGAGATACTGTGTGGAAGATGCAACCACAAAAAGGAGAAAACTTGATTATTTTCTTTCCTCTCATGCAGAAGTCATCTCTGCTGGGCAGAGCAGCAAATACTCACTTTCTGTCCCCGGTGGCCAGGATTTATCCTTTAGGATGCAGCCTTGGGAAAGCAAATATTGCTTCAACATCCCTGACAACCACAGGGAATAGATAAAAGTGTAACTGCAACTTAGAGGGAATTAGAATAAACCAGGAAAGGTTAGAGGGCAGTGTGAAATCCCACTGATATCTCACCTAACTCTTCAAGAAATGCAACTTGGGGGATTTTTGATGATCTTGTTTACTGGTCTTGGGGTGGTGTTTTTTGGGGGGCTACAATTCTGAGTGATAATTATGCATATTCTCATCCAACTGGAATCAAAAAGAGTAAATTACAACTTATAGCTCACAACTCAAAGGAGTTTTAGATATTAATCACTTGCATATATGTATAAATAACAATTTTAGTGATGAGAGTATCATGAGCAACAATGAATGAGATCCGATTATAAATGATGTCAGGCATTCAAGGGATGTTTTCACTGTAATTAAGAGATGATGGTGGAAGAAAAGCAGCCTTCAGAAATTGAGACCTTTTGCACAATGCAGTTCAAGTAATTTAGATTTGTTCTTGTTAAAGGATTCTCTTCCATTGTTTGCCATTTTAAATTTAATTTTTTTTTTTCCCTAGGGAGTTTCACCATTCATTTTTCTTGTAGGGTCTTTATAGATTCAGTTTTTGCAGTGGCAGTATTTCATTAGAATTTCTCCATAGAGAAACACTAAAAAAAAAAAAAAAAGATGGAATATTAGGAGACAGCCTACCAATGCAATATCCTGGCTCTGGTACAATCTCACAAGTATCAAATGCCTTAACACCAAAGACATTTAAAACTCGGCTGTAGAAAATAGAAGAGAACTTTCCATAGGAAAACAAACCTGCCTTGGTGAGAGATTACAGGAGACCAGAGACCTAACAGTCCAGAAGTTTCTCTGATTTCTATATCCCCTCCTGTCTGAGGCAGGCAGGATATGTCAGTAAATCATGGGCATCTCCAGTCAGCCTTTGTGAACAAGAATAACTCCTTCTCCTTATTCCAAATGCGGCCCCTTCCTGGTACTCATGTCTGAAAATAGAGTTTGTATATCCTCTGAGGAAGGTTTCTTGCAGAGAGGAAGACACAATGAACAGAAATGTCAAGTCTTAATGACAAGAAAAGAATTTAACTCAAAAAGATACTGATCTTTGTGTGTAGGAAAACATGCACAGCTTAGATTATAGGAATTCAACCGTGGAGCAAAGAGGTTCTTAAAGACCCCGAAATGTGATTGCATGGAAAGGCCATTTATTGAGTATATCCTTCTCAATTCTCTCAGCTTTTCAAGCTTGTTTTCTCTGGGATTTTTAATTAAAAGATAATACCAAGAGATCTTTGGGTTTTAAATTAAATTCTCATATTTGCCTGCTTCCTCCAGTAGCGTTTAGCCTTTCTCATTGAATATCTCTCAACTGTCAGTGAAAGACACCAATGTACTCAACAGGAAGAGTCAAATGCCTTTCTCTATCTTCCTCTTCTCTTTTTCTTTGACCAGCACACCAGGATGTCAGATCTGAAGAGAAATTTATGCATTTCCATTGTGGAGGGGATGGGAACCTGTTGTGTCATAGATTATCACCACAATAAACAGAGGCTGGAGGTTCTCTGGGACATTCTCACACAATATAGGCAGTTTTGAATATTTGCAGGAAAATGAAGCCATAATAATGGAATAAACCAATCCAAACCCACAAAAATCCCACAAAACCTACAAAAAAAGGAAGTCTTGCACAGCCCTGGATCCAAGCTTTTCATCCAGAATTTTCCTTGTAACTGAAATTATTTTTACACCAGATATCTGGCCAGCTTATAGCCTTTTAAATATCTTACTCATCTCTGTACTTCCTAAGAGGTAATAGAAAAAATGAAATAGGCAATAGAAAAAATGAGATAGGCATATATTCATTTCTATGACATTGCCTTAAATGTTAATATTTTAGTTTGCATTTTAAAGAGTATCAAAACACCATTTAGCAAAGTTGAAGGCACAAAACTTTAAAAAAAAAAAAAAGGCAGATTAGTCAGTGAAGATTAAAATTGCTTCAACTCCAGTACTGTAATTTAAGGCAGAACACAGTGCAGACAAAATGCTTCTCTGTGAGTTTATTTCCTCTTTCTCTGCCCATCTTCCCCTTGCAAGATGTTACTTCATTTCACAGAGAAGGCTGAAATCAATATAATGAGTAGAAAAGCACGCAAATTAGAGAAGTGTGTGTCAAGCGGCAGCATAAAAAGAACAAGTGAGAATTCTGTTCCAGCAGAAAATCTCAAAAAATTCTTACACACCATCAACGTGGATTCATTTCCATAAGAAACAAATTGGCAGTTGGCTCTGATGAAGGCTGCCCTACACTTTACTGCTAATAAGTGACACCAGGGGCCTTATTACAAAGTATTTCTAAACATAAGAAATTCAGTAATGGGGCCCCCAAGGGCCACGTCCACAAACTGCAGCCCTGCTCCGTGCCCATGTGCACAGCCACTGGTTTCCAAGGCAACTAACCCGAGCACAGAAGCCGTGTGAGACAATATTTCCATCTTGTCATGGGGCCAGAGCCTTAGGAAGCATTGCTTTTCCTTGGTCTTGGACCACAGAGCCGGCCTGGGTTTAGAGATCACCTGTTAGCATCATCTGAAGGCGTAATGCAACCAAAGAAATACGGTGTGTCACAGCTGAGAGCGCTCAGGGCGCATTCCTCACTTCTTTTTTTCACTTTTTAACAGTTAAAAAAGAATGCAGCACATGAATGAGGGTCACAAGCAGCCATGTCCCCTTCCTGGACCTTCAGGTAGCAGAAGAGTATCAAGAATATTTGGTTTCTTCACTCTTACCTTTGATGCTGGTCATGCTGCTGATAACACAGCAATATCCTCCCAAGTGTGGTGCCAGCTCTGTCTTCTCATCTGCCTATCAGCTGTCAGCCAGCAACTTTTCCAAACGTTATCTAAAGTAGGGGGAAATAACTACAGACCTCCTAAAACATGCCCAAACCATTCTCCATTTTCATGCCAGTTGAAGAATCACTTCTCTCACTTGGAAATCTTCAGGCTTTGTATAAGCGCCAAGGGTTGTTTACAGCATTAACCTTAGAAAGTCAGGAAAGACAGGATACCAAGATTCCATTAAAAAAATACAGCTATTGAAGCTGGAAATAAACAAATCCTGCATTATACTACTTGGGCATTCATGCCATAACAGGACAAACTTTAAGAATAACTTTCCTTGGTATTCCCAGGCCAAGTCTTCAAAAAAGAAGTTTTTCTTTCCTCAAATATACAAACCCCTCTCTCCAGAGCTCACAGCTGCATGAGAGTTAACCTCACATTTCTGCTTTAACTATAATGCTACATTTAATTAATTGGGAAAGCACTGACTTATCCCAGAGGAAAAATCAGAAACAAAAGTTCTTTGACCACTGGTTAGCAGTTTTGGAGGTGACCCACTCTCTACCACACACCACTGTCACCAGCTGAGAGCCACCAGCAGCACAGACCTGGCAGAGGCACCTGCTTGCAGGGAGATTTCCAAGGCCAGTGTCCTTAAAGGACTGATGGGAAAAGACTCCCCATGTTCCCTCCCAGAGCAGTCTCATGGCATCACTCTTCTAAGCTCAAAAAAACCACATTACCTACATTTCATTAAAAACAAATCCTGGGAGAGGTTATTTTCCTTTCAAGAAACCAAGCAAGAAATAAGATTATAGGTACTAAAACACCTACAGTGTATATTAAATTTGCTGAAGTTTTGATTAAACATCAGCTCTGCTTCAGAGCAGGAGAAAAAAAACCTCACTCATGTACAAAGAGCTTCCCCTTTTGTCTTTTCCTCACCTCAGAATCTCATGATTTTTCTTTTTCAGTATAGCATTTTGGATATCTTTAAAACAATATACCTCGTGCAATATACTTATAGCCACAAACCTGTCGTTCACTGGAGCTCTTCTAGCTAGGCATCTCATTTTTATAATCTCTGGAGAGGCAGCTGCCTTCTCCATGGATCAAAGTATTGGAAACCACACCAAACCAAGCAGGAGAACACTGCTCATCCCTGCAGCAGAACGAGCCAGTCTCACACCTGGGATACACCTGGTGGCTTGCAGTGCCACTGAATTCCCACTTACACTGCAGGGCACCAAACTCTCAGCACTGCCTGGGAAATTTAATTACTGCAGGTGGCTTTGAGGAAGTGATGCTGCAGATACCACTGCTGGCTCTGTCCTCAAAGGTGGTGCTCTTCCCCTCGTGAAGATCATCTGCAAACCAGAGTCTGAACAATGAAAGATAAAACACACAGCCAAGCCCTCCCAGAGCTGTCTGAACAGGGCAGAAGCAGAGGCACCATGGAATATGGGAATAACTCAGGAGATGCAGGCTCAGCCCCATCCAGGGCTCATCATCACCTCAGGACCAGCAGCACCAAACACCGCGGTGTCACAGCTCTGCTCCCCGTTACCAGAGCACCTGTTCCAGCATGGCAGCACCTTTAGGTGCAAGCTACACTCTGCTTTTCCACATTCCCCAAAGCCCACAGGGCTCCAGAAACAAATCAATGCCTGGCTCTGCTCCCAAAGACCATTCCTGGCTGGGTTATCACCAGCAAGGTAACCAAAGCTGTTGGATGGCAAAGTCACACAGGGCGCCAGCAAGGCTTCTCTGCCCAACCAGGAGAGCACAGAAACTTGGGGGAAAGCAGCTTCTTGTTCTCTGGAAACTTCTTATCCCAGTATTTCTTACAGCCCTATGTCTTCTCTGCTTCTAAATGAAGGTCCATGAATCCCTCTGGCACTGAAATGGGGATATAAAACCTCAAATTTCTTTGTGGGAATTGCCACCTAAATGGGAGCTGTCTCCTCTTATCTACAGTATGAAAGAAATCCCAACTTTTTTTTTCTTCTGAATAGAAATATAAAATAGCATCATGTAGTCTTATAGTTGTGAAGAAACTGAACTTTAATGGCTTCAGCACTTGACATTATTCATAGTTAGAAAGGTCAATTTTTATCCATCATCTGAGGAAGATTTCTCTGCTTCCAGCCAGTGATATTGTTGAGAATTTGCTACCTTTAAAACAAAGTTTCCTTCAAAGCCAAGAGTGTTTTCTCGTGAAGTATTATGTAAAACTCCAATCTGCTGCATATGCTGACAATACCAGCTGCAAAGGTCTTTGAAAACACTGTTCACACAGCATGAAAACGCTGAACAAATGGAAAGTTTTATAGCAATTCAATGCACACAACCCTTGCTTTCACAATTCCAGTTGACACTTAAATATTTAAAAACAACAAGGGACATATGGGTTATTTATTCTCTTTTTTATTTTAATTCTGGTTCTGAAAATAGTTTCTAACTTAGTTATTTTAAAACAGAAATGGCACCATTTTAGCACTGAACTTGTGGGCAATTCATCAGGTTGTGAATTCTAACCTGACACTTACAATACACCAAATGCTTTTTCAATGCTGCTGTTGCACCATCTGCTTTGATATTGCCTCAGAATTATACTTAAAAATATGTAGCTAGAAGCAAAACGAGGTTTATAGAATTTGACTACAATCTATATCTTTCTGGGAGGGAGGATTAATCTTCAGTGCTTGAAAGCTTTTATGCTTTATAATTTTTGACAACATTTGAAAAAGAACATAACTGGCACTGACACAAGGATGTAAAAGTTTTCTCTTTTTAAGTTGTAAAATAGTCATGTTCTTGTTGAGTTCTAAAGAATATTTTGTGTGGTGTCATCTTTTTCTTCAAAATCTAACCCACAGATATTGCTGGAATTTGTTTTTTCTTTCACGTGGGTAGGACAAAAAATTATGTAACTTTGAAATAACAGGGTACAGTAAAACAAAGGATGCAGTCTGTTATTTTCTTACAGACTCTAAAGAGCAAAATTTACTCAAAATCTCACTTTTGTGGATGGACATGAGTGGATGGAGAGGTTTCACATCATTACAGCTTCATGTCATAGCATAAATATTGCAGATTTTACAGTTTCAGTTGAAAATTTATACAGAATAATCAAGTTGCAGAGTAGGGAGGCAGACAGTTTTATGAGATGTACTGTAATTGTTCTGACCTACTCCTGCTACTGATGAAATAGGGGCTGTAAAGGGAAAATCTTACTGTTTCTTTGGCCTTGCACTAAGTATGACCTAAATCTTGCAAATCGTATGACCAAAAAAAAAAAAAGAAAAAGAAATCCCACCAAGAAAATCCATTTCTGTATGTTAGCTGGCTCTGTTGTTGAAAGTACTTATTTGGAAATCAGATTTTACTAGAACTGTTAAGTGGGAGGCTCTCTGACTATCCCCAGTGCTGGCCTCATCCAAGACTAGGTGGATATGGAGTATAAATTGCACTGTAAATATCATTCTAATTTTTCATTATTCCAAGAAAAAAAAAAAAAAAAGCCACAAAAAAACCCCACCAAAACACTCACTTTTATATTTTTGAACTTTTCTTAATAGTGGAACATAAATTAGGATGAAGCAGGTATATTCATGCCTTAAAAAAAATCTATAAAATACAAAAAAGGAAGAACCATGGAGATACCACCTGTGCTAACACACTGCTACCCTTCATGGTAGGTTTCTTTATTCTTTTATCTTGGTATGTTTTAAATGTGCAGGATGAAGAATTTTATCACTTCTCAATAAGATTTATTCCTCAGATCTGATCTAGAAATTCTTTGGTAGACCAAAGGCAGAACTGTGTCTTGAAGCATTCCAACATTTCTACAGAGGGTGTTTCTAATGGGTCACAATTCTCAGAAATCCCAAGCCCTTCCTCCACTTTGAACCCATTCAGATTTTAGTGCAAGTGCAGTGAGCTGGTTAAGAGGAGCCCAAGGGATCATCTGACCCCACTCTGCAAGAGGATGTGCCCTTTATTAGGAAATTATGATTTTATTCATGGAACAGTTTCTCATTCTGCCCCTCATTCGTGCCTTTTTTTTTTTTTTCCTGACATGGTTTTATGCTTCAATTTTTTTTCCTCAGTATTCAGAAGGCAATAAGGACAATTAAATCTCTGTCTGAGACAGAAGTTCTTTTGCACTTCTGCTCTAACGCTGACACTTCCTCCCATTATCCCAGCCTCTCTTTGTTTCCCAACTTTTCCTCATGCTCCTCCAACCTCCTTTTACCCACCTCACTAACACTTTCAAACAAGCACCTTGGAACATTCACCGTTTTGTGCTTCTCTCTTAGGGGTGGCTAATGCTGACAAAGCTCATTATTTGTTCTGTAATTATCTCCGGAAACTTCCCATTTGCTGAGGAGAAAAGAAGAGCCAAATGCAGTGAGATTGCTGACATGTTAAGGCTTTTGCCTATCATGCACTTGTATTTCCTTGCTTTTCTATTTATCTGTTTCTCTTTCAGAGCTCTTTGCAAGAAGGGTTTTACTGTGGGCCATAACCAGGGCTCTCAGATAAGAGCAATAGTGGTAACATTGCTTCCAAAGCAGGGGATGGTTTAATACTCATTAAAAACCAAATTTCCCATCCATTGAAATGTGTGATGCTTATTCAACTGGAAGCACTCAAATCATCTTTCATAAGCTAACAAACACTGCAATGACTGAGGAGGGCTCAGCTTGATGGATCAGAAAAGTTACACAAACTTCACAGCCCCAGCTGTGTAGGTAAGAGTTATTCTCATCTTATGAACAGGGAACTGATGTGCTTCACAAAGCTCCTGTGCCAACCCACCAGCACCAAACCACACCTGGGTCTGGCAATCCCTGTTCTCCCTGGCCACCAAGCCCAGCAGGAGCACACAGCAGCCTGGGCACAGCAGAGGTGCCACTCCTCTGAACCTGCCATTGTTCATGCTGAATGCCAATAGTCTGTGTCACACAGGATCCCTCTGATGACTCAAGAGTTACCCCCGAGTACCTCCAAGGTTTATTTTACCGTCTTTTGTTTGTTTTTAAGATGTAAAGAGTTTTCTGTTAATGCTGCACCATGCATGCAGCTGTCTGGTATATTCTGCCTTGCTCTTTGAGAAGGCTCAGAGTAACATATTTATGTTTTCTCCAATACACGAGAATCTGTGCTAATTATTGCATCAATGACAAAATTATCTGAACTGTGTTTGGCAAAGCAGAAACAAACTACATAACATCCACTGCATATGTAAACAGAAAAGACTAATCCAAAACATTCTATCATCAACTGAGGCGCTTAAGTATACGTTAAATTTTTAAAAATAAAGAAAAAAAAATCCCACCATTTTGTTCCTCTAGTACAGACAAAATAGATAGCAGTCAATTCATTTCAAACAATATTCCTGCACACAAGTTGGTGACATAATTAAGAAATGTATTCAAGCTATTACTAATTTAACATAGCTCATCAATACTTCCATCAGAAAGCTGTTTATGGCCAACAGTGTCACAACTGAATTTATGCATTGTAAATACAACTATATTTTATTCATAGGAAATTCTTGTGACTTCAATTATGCAATAAGTATTTATTTGGAATTCATTATTTTTTGTTTGATAACTATCATTAATTCATGTCCAACTGATTAAGCCTGCTGTAAAGCTTTAGTGAACATTATGCAGGATAAAAATATAGATTTGTAGAGCTCTGTATTTTCCCTACAGCTTCAAGTGGAATGTGTAGACAATTACATAACACTGTTTCACACGACCACCGAGTTTTATGCTACAGAAATATATTTCAAGGCTTTCTATTAAAAACAATGCAAATGTCTAGCAAGCAATTATTGATTTAGGAGTATTGCTGCTTTTAGGCTGCACAAAGTTGTCTCTCTTTTCAGTCCCCTTTTCTGAGATTCACATGCAGGGTGTTCCCTGCACCACCCCTCACTTTGCAGGCAGGCAAATTCTTGCTTCCCAAACAACCAAGATCCCAGCACCACTGCCTTGCTTGGAAAGGGTGGGATGTTCAGGAATGCATAGTAAATTTAATCTTCCTCCACTTTTTTTTTTTTTTTTTTCTTTTAGCAGAGTGCTGAAATTTGTGTTGGAATATAAAGTAAGGTTTGTATATTCCTGAACTGACTTTTCTTTTTATATTGTTTTTGCTGCGGTTTTCTGAAGTTCACCAAGAAACCAGCAGCAAAAAGCACAAATTAAAACAGCAAGTCTGTGACAGAAAAATAAAGACTGCAGGGGTACTGTTGTCTGTACCTCCTGTTCCACAGACAAATCTAGTTGTCCGAGGAAACAAAACTTCAACTGATGCATAAAGCCATTTCACCAAAGTTAAAAGCACAAGACAGGAAGATTTAAGTAGTCCAACCAAAAAATGCCTACTCATAAAACCAAACAGCTGTGTTGAGATAATTTCTGATAAACAAGGGGAGCATGAAGCCAGAAATTAACGGACCAAAATAGCTATGTTGGAAATTAAGCCCAATTAGTGAATAAAATAATGATGGGAGTTGTTCTTTCACTTTTTTTTTTCCTTCTGTATGCTGAGTTTGAGATCCTAATTTCAAGCTGACACCAGCAAAAGGCATGGACCAAAAGGAGCTGCTGTGTTGCACATCCAGGACCTGCAAATTCCCTTTTATTCCTACAGAAAGATAAAACCCAGAGAGCCAAAGAGAGCAGTGAGCCCAGCTGAGCTCGGGTGGCCACAGCTCCTCTGCTCTTGGCCTCTTCCTTTGGCACCTTTTTGGGCCTTGCCATCAATCTGAAGAGCCCAGATTTTCTAGCCAGCACTGAATCTTTTGTTCTGTGAGCCTTCCATCATAAAAGCAGCCACAAATGCCATTTTAATCCAACACTGTGAATATTTACCATCCTCAAACCAACAAGAACCACTGGCTTCTGAGTTCACACCACTGCAGTCAGACTCATTTGTGAAGCTGGCTTTGGAAATTTCTAGCACCATGGATAGCTACACCACACACTCCAAGAATATCTTTTGAATTTGTCAAAACCACACGTTCACTTTGCAATGAGCCTGTGAAATTACGTGTAGGACAAAAGATAAAGTGAAATATTTAGAGCCATAACTTATGTATTTATATTTTTAAACAGCTAATGTAACTTAATATGCAAAGAGAAGGCTTTTATAAGGTAAAGAAAATCCAGAACATCAAACACTACAGTATTAGTGATTGCTTTTGATGGTAAAATATATTATTCATAATAATTCCTGCTAAATTTAATTAAAATATTTATACTGAAAGATATTATTCATAAAACAAAGATTGATTATCAGTCAGCAGTACCAAAAATCAAGATCAAAAATTTTAAGAGTGCCTCATAAAGGAATCCTTCATGAAAAGAAAGATATTGCTGGTTTTAATGAAAGTCAACTCAGTGGAATATACAGATTAAAGCCAGGAAGAACAGTGTCCTTGTGCATTATGATGACACTGAATTCTAAAATGAAACCCAGGAGATAAGAAGAGCCTAAATGGATTTAAAAAGCTCTCCTATTTTCATGCAATGCTTAAATATCAAACCACATTTTTAAAAAATGCATTACAGGTCTCTCCCATTAAGTTTTTTTCTTGATGGGCTGTGGTTTTGGGGAGTTGATTGTTTGTTTTTAAGAAATCCAGCTGGAAATGCACTGTGATTATCTCTCTCTGAAGATAAGCACTTCTTTTTAATAAACTCTCATTGCTCACTGGTAGTAATTCATTTTCCACATACTGTCAGCCCATGCAGACAAATATTCTCTATCCTAGAACACCAGCAAGGAGAGCATCTGTAATTCCTATTCTTTAGGATTTTACCTAAACTGAAGTAGCAACACAGCCATCCTAGGGAACATCATCACCGAGAAAATGATAACAGCTCCTGATTCCATTCTTCTGGGTTGAAATCAGATGTGCAGAAAAAAGAGCTGCTGCCATTTCTATTCATCTAAGTTAGTTTCCTCACCACTTCCTTTTTAGTTAAGGAGAGAATTTCTTTTTGTTGAGAACTGAAGTGAGCAGATGGACATCATATTCTACTGCAATAACGCTGCTTTACATCTCTTTGACAATATAACAGCGCTGTATATTAGTGTAATTTACTCCCACTTTAAGTCTCCTTTTCACTGACACAACAGCATGAAGAGATCTTCATGTAAGTGAAAATAAGTCCCCTGTGAATTCCAGGAAGAAATTATGACGTAGAGAATGCAAAACAGTGAACAAATCTTGGATGCTGATGGAAACCACACAATTAAAACATCATTCTGACTTAAGGGCTTTCCAAGTATTGCAAAGTAAATAGGGATTATCGATTTAGTTCACACTTAAACAACAAATCATATGTTCTCTGATCTCCAGAGATGATAGCACTGAGGTATATGATGGATACATTATGGGGTATTAATCACCAGTGGTGGTGTGCCTGTACTGCACAAGAACTCCCTGGGAGGGTTTCAGTCTCTTGCAGCAGCAACCCAACACCTCCCTGACAGAACTGACTTCTGTGGGGATCAGTGTCAGAAAAAACCCAAAATCCAATGCTCTATCTTGAAAGGTGGCAACAAATGGCATTATAGATATTGAGCACCTTCACCATGCCCGAGGTCCCAGGGTATCAGAGCTGCTCTGTTTGTTCACACAGTGCACAGTTACACACACTTAGAGGCAGTGATGCTGTCTGTGCTACTTCCAGGCTTAAACAGGCCCATAAACTGCTCAGATTTAGCTGAGAAATTTGATAAAGGCAGAAAAATGTCCAAAAAGTTGCTGCCTTCACACCCTGCAGTAGTCCCTGAGGAAGCTGGGAGGAGCAGGGTGTGCCAAGGCAGCCTCTCCCTGCCCTGCAGTCGGAGCTGGAGGATGCAGAGTGCTCTGGAAATGATGCAAACTCACCTGGGGCAGGCGGGAGATGTGGGATTTATTAAATTCTATTGCTAACAAGGCTGTGTGTAGTACACACTCTCAAGGGATGTGATTTTGCAATCCTCACCTCACGGGCATACCAGCATATGTTTGACTAACCACTCCAAGGAGGAGCTCCATACAAATGAAGAGAGCTGCACAAGCACAGCACCTTGTGCTTTTCCCACACAGAGGGAAGCAACTGGAGGTTTAAGATGCTGCAACACTCCCAGATAGATCCATCTCATCCTCTAGAGGCTTTCAGATCCTTCTCATCCTCTAGAGGCTCTCCCACTACTACTACTTAAAATTAGAAGTAATAATCCTCCTCTTTGATGTGGCACCTTGTCTTCTTCTTCAGGCAAGCCCTTGTCTCCTTCCTGGAAACACCTGGCTAAACCCCAGTTCATCTGCATGGCCCTCCCTGCCTTGTCCCAGTCTCACTTCAAAAGTGAGAGCAAAAAGAAGCCAAATTAGAACTCCCATCATGGTGACAATTTCAGGCTGAAGAAAATGTGTCCCAGGCATTCAGAATTAGGTTTCACATCCAGATAAAATTAATAAGCTAGTTCTGCAGTGTGTCCATCAACTGGTTTACCAGCCTGAGATCTTGCAAACAGTGTAGAAGTGTCTTGAGTAGACCTGAAGCAGAGAAGAGGCAATGTATAGAAGGCAAAATCAAAAGAAAGACAGACTACAGAACAAAAGATAACAAGGAAAAGCAGTTTTAAACAAGCTAATTGTGTTTCATCTCCTTCTACAATTTTCTCTTGATTTACCTGTCCACTCCACCTACCAAAAAGGACAGTTATAGAAATATATAGCCATTGCCAAAAATAAAAAACCTTTTGCATATATAAAGTGGCCAACTAAAAAACTTTATTTTGTCCATTTGTAATTTATTTAAGTATTTCTACCTCAGTCTATATTTTACAGAACTCTGATATTAATATCATAGAATTTCAATCCAAACTTTACAATTTCAAATATTGGGGGTTTTTTTCAGTTGTAGGCACGTACATCATTAGGTCACCACAAAAATTCTTCCTGTTGCATTTTTAGCAGGACACTCAAACAATTCACAGTGAAGCAAATTATGAGGATGAATCCTTGCTGTCATCACTGCATTTTACAAATGGGACATCTGGTTTTCTTTCTTTCCCATATTCTGTAGCAAAAACCTTGCTGAATATGAGCTATTAGGGCTAAAAAGGGGTGGTAAGGCAAGGCTTATCAGGGATTATCAAAAAAAAGCTGTTTAAATTGCAGGGAATGGAGTGCCTCAGTGCCTTGGACAAATATTCCACCATTCAAATGATCAACTAACTCAGTTTTCTGCATGTGTTCTAGCAGTGTGTTTTATTAATAAGTCCTCAAAAACCTCGCATGGTGTTTGCAGGATTTATCTCAGCTGCTTTCTTTCTTGATGTTTTTCCCCCACAATTGGAAGGCCACCTACTTTGAGTTCCTCATGGCTGATTTCTTTCTCCACTAATGTTCAGTAGCTATTGTTTTATTGCAATGTATTTACAAGAAACAGGCAATTTTTTAAGGTGCCAAGAGCTTCAAGCTTTGTTTGTTTATAGCTCCTCTGTGCACTGCTACATTTTTTCTTGGATTCAACTGCCAATGTAAGGGATTAAGGGGCTAAGCGAGTTTGACTGGTGCAGGAATCTTTCAAATATGTTCTTCTAGCTCAACTCTTTCACTGGCAGTTTTTACTTAACGATAACTGCCAAAATAAAAATCCCCTGGTGCAGCAGGAGTGACAAAACAATCACACTTTTCAGGCACAATTCAATATCTATTCACACCTCTGAAAAAAAAATGAAATAAAATAAAAGTTGACAAAATTATAAAGCTCTGGCTTGTTGGCTTGCTTTTGCTGGGGTTTTTATTTAGGTTTCTTTAAATGGCCCAACCAGTCTTCAGATTGTTACACAGGGCTGGAGTGAGTGTTTGCTGACTTGTGCTCTGCCCGCAGGGCAATAATTACTCAATTAAACTCTTGTAAGCAAAAATAATTTTTCTTAAGGCTATCCTATAGAAATCTTCCACAAACATTCTCTTCAGTTATTGCCTTTTTTGTTACCTGGAAATGTTCTTGGTCTCCTGGTCCCCATATCCCAGTGATGCTTCTAGAGTTTCATCTCTAGAAATAGAAATTATTCCTTGTATGACAGCTTTACCTATGTCTTTCTAGGGAGGGTTGAGATGTCATTTTTGATGAAAAGAGTTTTTTAGTAACAACAACAACTGAATTCAGGACTAGCCCCAAACCAGCTCTGTGGATACAGCTCATTCTTGACCAGTCCTGTTGTTCTGCTCCTTGTTTTCCAGGCACAGAGATTAAAAACCTCTATGGGTTTATCTTTAGCAAAGATGGAAATGGGTCCCTCTTGCTTTTACATGCCTCTTAGCTCCTGGTCCTCAAAGTGAAGCACAATTGTGTTCATCTAAGCCTAGGGAAGTAAGCTTTTTTAAAAAATTGAAAACCTATTGCCTGCATGTTATTTTTCAATAATAAGATGAAGATAACAGTACTGATACTCATTCTCATGCTCTTCTGTTTTGTTCATTAAATTTAAGCATTTCAACTACAAAATGTCTGGTGGAATTTTTTAATTACAAATAGCCCTGCATCAAGGTCTTTTTTTTTTAAATAAACACACACAAACTGTTATTTGGTAAAAGATGACTGTCAGGTTGTAGTGCAGTTGTGAAAGAAGAGGAAGCAGGACTAAAAGAATCACCAGAATGAGAATCATTTTGATCACACAATTGAATGCCTGTAAAAATATCCCTATTAAAATTTGTAGATGACACAGTGACAAAAAAATATGGAAAGCCTTTAACTCTGGAGGAAGTTGTGTTGAAACAAGCACTGAGCAGAGTTATAGACCAAGGAGCACAGAGTCCTACCAAGGGAACAGGACCTACAGATCCTACCAAAGGAATGACAGCTGGAAGCCAAAAAAAGCTGCAATTCTGACAAGCAAGTGCAGATTAAGTGGAAAGGTAATTCAGATACTCTGTCACAATGCTGGGTACAAACCAAAATAAATCCCAATTCAGTATCTGACAAAGAATGAGCAAAGTGTAAGAACAAGGCAATGTTACAGACCATGTGATTACACAGTGTCTGGTAATCAAAGAGAGCTGAGAAATTAGAGGAAAAGTGTAAACACATGACAAGGAAGGTTTCAAGGTTAGAAATATGTGTCTTATTGGTAGACAAAGACTTGATCTCTTCAGCCTACCTGAAAGGGGCTTCCAGTGTTGTGTAATTCCACCATCCAAACATCTCCACAGAGGAAAGAAGAGAGAGCAATGAGAACATCAGCTGAGAGAACCTCAGCTGTGAGGCAAACATTCCTTACGCTGAGGGTGACTGACCACTACAAAAATCTAGAAAGACCAATCACAGATTATCCCATCTCTTGGCATTCAAGCCTTTCTGGAATATATTCACTTATTAATCAGTGACCTCCTCCCAGTAACACTGGAGTGACATTTGTGACATGACCATGCATCATACCACTCCATTGGAGTCATAGAATGACACTCTGCATATCTCAAACCTGTCTGAGAAAACATCCCATGTGTTTTACCTGTGTAACATGTGGAAATAACCATAACTCAGCAAACCTTTCATCTACATCTCTTGTTACTTGGTCTAAAAGTATATCTCTGTATTTCTTAGAACAGTTCCCTCTTGGCATGAGGGAAGCTTGATAGCTCTTGGCGTGAAAGAACATGTGATTAACACGTGTGGGCTCAGTGTTTCTCATTTGAGAATACTGGCTTCATTTGTATGGAATACAAATATGTCACATTTCCTCAGTAGCTGAAACAGAACATTTATATTTATGAGGACATAAACTCATTTTCTCAAGTCTCCGATATTTGTTGAAAATTAATCATCCCCTTGCGAAACACATTCACTAGAATATTCATAGGACGCAAACATAATGAATAATCATATTCAACTTTCATAATCAAAAGTTCCCAAAGCAATTTACAGGAGATAAGTATCATTATCCCTATTTATGGCCAGGGAAACTGAGGCATAGCATTAACTTGCTCAACATTAAATAGCAGAAATATGTTACACCTTAGATTTCTGGCAAAACCCTGGAATTTTTCTTCTAATGCATAAAGATAGTCAAAGAAAAAAAAAAAAGTTTTAATTTCAATGAATATTAATATGTTTCTGTGATCTCCAGCAAGATTTCCCTCAAGCAACTGATAGTTTTTCCAGTGTCTGTTTTCTTCAAGGCCTACACATTTCCACTTGAATTCCTGAACTATTATACTAAAAATCTGTGAAATCTTAAAACATGTTTCTTGACTTTATTTGTAGCAATATTGAGACACCAGAAATACTAAGCACTCTCCAGAAATTTTTGCCTTCCTTCTAAAGCTTTTTTTGTTTATACAAAAAGATTTAATAATGACACAAGGCCACACTAACAAAAACTTTTGTAATCTAGCAATTGTCATTTCAAAAAATTATAAAGGAAAACCACCCTCAGTTTAAATGTGAAATGTTTCAGATTCATAAGATATCCTTCTTCTATTAACCATTATCATTTTAATTAAGGCTAAAGAATTCAATGCACATAGTGAAAAGTAATTTATCCTCATTTTCACTGAGGGGGGAAAAACAAAATCAAATTGGCTCTGTTAAGGGAAATGAGAACACACTGAAATTGTAAAATATTTCACAAGCATATCCTTCCCATTTATGTACCTCGAGTTTGATGATGAAGTCAGTTCACAGCCCTACTTAACGAGCAGAACTGTATATATACTTATTCTCTCTCCTTACTGCTGAGTTTAATAGTTCCTTTTAAAATGATATACGCCAATGTAAATATAGTTAACATAAAATAATTATATTCACAAAATATTTATTAAATTTACTTCTCCACATAAAGAGTGAAAACTAAAATCTCCACGCTCTGCTCAGTGATTTTAATGTGAAACTGCCGGTGAAGTCGTCAACACATTCTTGGTGTAATGCATTGAGCCAGCATGTGTGGGTGTCACATAATTGTAGACAATTTAGTGACTGAATTCCTTTAGGGTTTTAGAGCCCTACTATGTTTTTGCTTGGATACCTCTTTTCTGGGTCATTAAGACATGGTTGTCAAAAGAATAGATGAAACAAGCTTTTAATATTTTATTGCTGAATAAGAGTTTGAAGGAGTTGCTCTGCCTCGGCATCCAGGGTTTACAGCTGCAAAGCTGTATTTTATCTCTCACACACCCCCTCTGAAGCTGCATGCTGAGGGTGAAATTAATTTTGGAGGAAACAACTCAGAGTTTTCTGGATTTTGATCACAGGCCTTACATTGCTGTATTATCTGACATGATTGCCTTCTTTAATGCACACACTGGTTCCTCTGCACCACGAGCTGCTCACCACCAAGGCTGACCCACAAGGAGTCCTGGGGAAGCTGTTCTGGCTACAAAAATGGACCAAATCACATTGTGCCCTGCACTCCCAGAGCAAACACACCCCAAATCACATTGTGATCCAGTGTCCCAGGACAGGCACACCTCAAATCACATTGTGCCCTGCTCTCAGGGCAAACACACCCCAAATCACATTGTGCCCTGCTCCCAGCTGTGCTGCTCCAAGCAGCACCATGTGCTCCCCCACACACAGATCTTGGAGTAACGTGATTGGCAAGGGATGGGAAGGTGGTGAGGAAGGTGCAGCAGCAGCAAAAGGAAAATTGAGTGAGATGTAGGCCCATTGCTCAGTAAGAATAAGGATGTAGTGCTGAGAGATACAGGAGGGGCTCAGGGAAATAAATGCCCCAAAGTTTGCTCACAGACCTCCTGGGGCAGAACAGAACTCCCCATAGCAGAGGATGACTGAGCTACAGTTGAGGAAACTGGACACACACACAGGAGTTCAAGCAATGAGACAGGCCAGATCTGAGTCCTTGCATGCATGAAAGATGTTGCCAAACCAGGTAAAGGCCAGTAGAGAGCTGCCAGCACAGGCAGTGACTGCTGCACACAACCTTACAGAGGGGCTGAGAGCTGTTTTCCTCTACCTGGAGAAGACACACAAGGCTCAGAGGGAAAGGGGCAGGAAAGGACCTTCTGCTTTGTAGAACTGCCTACTGGGAGAGTAGAGATGCCAAAGCCAGGCTGAAGTGAGTGCAAAAGGAGAATCTCTACCCTTGGAGATGTTCCATACTCATCTTCATGGCTTTGAGAAACCCCTTTCAATTTTCAAACAGTTTAATTACAATTTGTTGATTTTAAACATCAGCATGGTTCTGCTTTCATCATCCACATGTGACCTCATAAAGAATAATATCAAGACAACTATAATCTATTCATGATAATAATCAACCTGATTAGGATTTCAAAATGAACATATAGCATCAACATAATTCTAACTTGTTTTTTAGGAATGTCAGCTTTTTTTTTTTCTTCCTCTATATGACAATTGCTATTAAAACTTTGGAAGAAAGAATCTCTAGTACTTTTCCTAATTTGCATAAAATCTAAAATTTGGAGACAGTATTCTATAGTCTGTCATTCTCAAACTCATTCCCTGAATTCCTAAACTTTAAGGACATACCCATGGTTCAAGTTTCACTGACCTTTTTTGGGTGATCTGAAATGAGGAGGAGTTCAGGAAGGCACAGAAGATGTCAATGAAAGAGTTTCAGAAAAATCAAATAAGTGAAACTAACACCATTTTAAAACATGTCATACCAGCCCAGCTGCCACAAAACCTCAAATTCTATAATATTTTGCACATTAAAGTAAGTATCCACAAACCTGGGGGAAATCCCATGGGCTTAAGCTGGTGCAGATGAAGTGGAAAAATAGAAACACCTCAGTGGAAGAAACAGTCTGGAAGGCTGAGTGAGAAGTCAGTCTACTGCAAATTTACTGTATGATTGTGAGGCAAATAAAAGGTTAGGAGAATCTTGGGTGATTTAGAAATGAAAAGTCAAGGTGCTGAGAACAACTCCTCTATACTTCTGGGAGTTATGCATCAATTCTTGACAGTTCAGTGTAGAAAGACAGGTGCATTTGACAGATGTACTTTTTCTGCAAGACTGAGTGAAGAAAATTCCAGACGATTGCAATAAAACACTCATTTCATCCTCCAGAACTGAACAGAGTGTGTTGAAACCCTAGCAACACAGAGAGCTGAAAGATAGCACTAAAACATGCAAACAGCTGAAAGCAGAGAAGGCATGAAATGCTGCTGAAACTTTCATCTGGTCTTGCATGGGAGCAAAAAGCAATCATTTCATCTAAACTGATCAAGGACCTTCATTCACTGCACAGGGGTGGTTATAATCGTGTTTTCCCTGCACAATCCAGTGAGGGTGCAGGTTTACAGGACATGGACATCACCTCCCTCAGTCACAGAGCCATGTTTGCCTTGGGTTTCTTTCCCAAATTACATGGAACTGGCAAAGGCTCTAAATCCAGCTAGCTGACTGACTGCTGCCTGGTAGAATCAGCCCACAGGCTTTCATAAACTCCATGTAAGAGCGTAATGACTTTTTTTCTTTTTCCCTAATTATTATTTGGCAATTCCTCACTTTTTCCTGCCAGACAATAGACTCAAGAGTTTTTTTTCCCATCCTGCAAATATCAGCGACCAGTGAGAAGCAACAGGATGCAGAAGAAGGAAGTCAGAGTACACCTGACATCATTTGAAGAGGTAGCTGCTACAACATACAAAAAACAGCAAAAATGACCACAGGCCATCAGTTCTAATGTGTTCTGCTAAGCATGCAAAGCAAGAAGGGCCAGGGGTTAATTAAGAATATATGTTTTGATTAAGATGAAGAAACAAGTTAATTGAGGGATTAGACTACAGAACAATTTGTCTCCCAAAGGAAGAGCTGGAGTTTTCATTGCTTGAAACTTCAGGAAAAGACTGAACTAAACTGAGGAGAATCCACAGCAGAACACCTCTCCATGGCTTGGTGAAGCAGAACAGGAGACATTTCCACCCATCAGCCTGCTGTGTTTTCTGCCCAAATAAAACTCACTCTTGCTCAGCCTGCAGCCTATTTCCCTGCAGCCTATTTCCCTGCAGCTTTTCATTGACCATCACTCCCTTTTTTCTCATTTAAACTTTGTAATCCAGCACCTTCACTCATCACAATGATCACAGTCCTCTGTAGCTGAAGCACCACCACCAAGCAAGTAAAGCAAGACAACCCCAGGCTGTTTGTTTGTCATGGCAGAACCTTCTACATTTTAAAATATTTTATGTTCAACACAGCCCAACAGTTTGAAGAAGCTTATAAACTAAATGGCTTATAGATATTGAGCAATTCTGAAGACCCAAGCCTGGCTCAAAGAAACCCTTGCAAATCTTATCATTGCTTACAACTTCTATTACAGTGCTTTAAGATTTGAAGCAAGTCAGATCATACTGAAACAGAACAGATGCAACAAAATATTCTTATTCTTACCACTTTTCTTAAACAGATCTTAGTGCAAATCCCCTGCTCTAAGTGAAATGTGAATTATCACTTAAGCTTCTTTCAAGCATCTGATTATTTAGTCAACTATTAATGCCCAGCAAATTCAGCAAGATCATACATAGTATCTGCTGCCCCTTCTAGGGTCCTCACATTTTCTGCAGAGAAGAAAAAAGGCAGTCAGTGCTTGGAACAGCTTTCTGTAAACTTATTTTTGCTACCAGAGAAATTTATTTTTGCTGGATAAGAATTTCAGCTGCCAACCCAAAATATATGTGCTTTACAAATCATGACTTATATTAGGAGGATTTGTGAAAAACAGCAGACTTGTCACACTGATGCACTTGGTAAATGCAAGCCTCCTCTATGTGTGTACAGCATTGTGGAAGAGAGGAATTGCTAAACAAATTACTGCATTTCACTACCCAGCAGGGTAATAACCATAGCAACATCTCATAGAAGAGGAGGAAGGTTGAGAAATTGTAGCTCTGGGATTAGATATTTGTAGACTCCATTTTGAAGCAAAAAAAAAAATCTTTATTTAATTAAAAGTTTATTTAACTTTGGAGGGGAACCCCCCCTCTTTTCTGTCTACAATAGATTAGAAAAAATAATAGAAAGGTATATAACCTTGCAGGAATTACACAATACTGTTTTCATATTTTAAAGCATTTTACAAAAAAATAAAAATTAGGTACATCTCTACAAGTAGCTGTGCAGATATTAATCAAAGATATAAAGGGATGAAGTGAATATCCAGAAGTTAGACAAGACAATTTTCAAGATGCAGCCCCTTTTGGGACTCATCACCATGTAACGAATGCATCTACTAATATGGTTATGAGCACAGTCTGGCTCATTGTGTATTTCTGAGCTTAGAAGTCAGGTTTACCATTTAAAATTCATTTGATAAGCTGGTGGGCCATTTACAAAGTGAGTTCAGAAACTCTTAAGACTGAGAAAGTGTAAGAGTTGAGGTTTGTTTGGATTTTAGAAGAATTAAAAATTTTCCCTATCTGAAATTCTTCAGGCTTTTGGCTGAGAAACCTTCCTGAATATTTCATTCCTGAGGTCTTTGGAGATGCCCTGCTCTTCCCAGTGCCAGCTGAACCTACAAAGGCAAAGATGTGACCAAACCAAATGAATTGTACCTGGACTGTGACACCAGAGGCACAGAAAGGATCTCCTGAGGTCTGCACTCCAAACCCTCGTGCAAAGCAAGTGCAGTTAAGGCAGGCTGCCAAAGGCTGTGTCCAGGAGAGTTTCAGACATCTCTGTTCTTCTCTGAACCCCATCCCAAAAATTCACCACTCTTACAGAGATTCATGTTTTCCTTGGACTCAGTTGGAATTTGGCACATCCCCACCTGCAGCCCTGGTGCTGCACACCCAGCCCAGCTCCAGCAGGACTTTCCCCTCTGCTCAGGTGCTGCAGAGCACAGGGAGCTCCTCCTGGCCCCTCTCCTGCCCAGGCTGGGACAGCAGAGCTCTGCCAGGCCCTGCTCACCCTGCCCTGCTGCACCTCCACAGCCCTGAGCTGCACTCACCTCCAGCACATTTATACCAAGTTAAAGGTTATTTAAATTCATGGCTGACTCAAACCCATCTCTGGTGAGAATACACAGTAAAATCTTGAGGTTTTTTTCAGTACATAAAGGAATTTTTTGTTCAGGCTGTGCTCTGGATGGGCAATTAACTTCCATTTCTTTCTAGAAGAGAATTTCAATACAGGTTTTTCATTCTATTCTTTTCAAACTTCCCTTCTCTAAACATATAAATTCTTATAAAAGATTGTTGTCCCTCCAGTTCTGTAAGTATATCAAGGTAGGTAAATTCTTGGTGGTTTGGTTTTTTTGTTTGTTTTTTTTGGGGGGGTTGGTTTGTTTTTAATTGCTTCTGCCTGGCCTCTGCAATGCAATTGCTTGATAGAATACCATCACAACAGAAAAAACTTGCCTTGAATTCTCTGAGAGCAAAATGATCCTGACAGAGAACAGACAGGTAAAAGAGCTCTTTTAAAAAAGCAGAAACATCCAACACAGGCTTGTTTTATCAGAACAATATAGGTAATTTAACAAATTCCCAAAGTATGAGATAACTAGCTAAAGAAATGGCACCGCAGGATTTTTTTGCATTCACATTTTTAAAATATCAGTATGTGAAAAGTTGCTTATTTTTTTGAAACTAGAATAAATTACTGCCAATAGAAGGATCTAGTGCAGTGTGCTGAGTACACTGAAAGTTTATCTTGATGCATCTTCAACCTGTCCTTGCCACAAACAAGAAATAAATTTCTTGCATAAGAGTGAGGAACAAAAAAACAATCTCCAGCTGAGACTTTTAAAATTATATTTCATACAACGAATATCTTGCATATCTACTTCACGTAAAACATTCCAAAAAACCTGTACTGCTGTGACATAAAACTTCAGCTTTTATGGAGAAATCTCCTGTGTTCTCCTAAAAGCCCTAAATACCACAAGTAATGGTCAAAATTGGTATGTTCTCAGTGGCCTTTCTGTAGTAATTTTGCCAACTCATTTACCCATCTAATTAAATATAACTTATAGAAACTTCAATTGAAAATAGAATGGAATTGTTCTGAGGCAAGAAAATTTAAATTATGCACTTATAAATGGAAAATCAGTGTGCGTAATCTTTTTTTAGCAAAATCTTGAAATGAGAGGCTTCCTAAAGAAAATATCAGTGCTGCTTTTTGCCTCCAGACTTTGCAGAAAAAGTTCCTCTGTAGCATGGGACATTAGTTCTATTATTTAATATGATGTTGGGTCAGATAGGACAGTAATCAACAAAAGAATACCTTGGAAAAAAACAACTCCACCCTAAAACATGTTCCAATCAGTCATATCATTATCAGTCACAACTTAGTTTTTCTCATAGAAGAGGATATTATTTTGATATTTTCTCTTCATCTTCCTTTTGCAGTTTCTTCTATGATACTGAGAAACTCAATAGTGTCTGTAGAAGAATCATATTTTGAAGTCAAAGAGGGAAAACACACCCAAATGAAGTATTATAAGCTTCCAAGAAGAAGAAAAAAAAAAAAAAAGAAAAAGAAAAAGAAAAAGAAAGCATTTCCCAGGAGAAATGTAATATAAAATTTACATCTATTTTTAATTTGGTGGTACAAACAGATCCTGGTTTTTAAGCTCTGTCACATCTTGTGCATTGCCTAAGTTTGTCTGCAGGATCCTTCTCTCCTAAACCCTTTTCCATTTCTACAGAAATCACTTCACTCACACTTTTCCTTGAAGTCCACACAGGCCTCCAGCTACTTGAGAGAGAGAAGATTATTAATAACCTTCTTCTTAGTAATAACCCTTCTACTTACCCATAAGAGTCACCACAGCAAGGTAGTTGACAGTCATGTTGAAATGAAAAGAGAATAATATGAAATGAACCCAAAGACATCATGAAAGCAGAATTCAATATGCTTTGAATATGCTTAGAATGAGAGAAAAATGTAAAGATAAAGGAGAACCAGAAGTTCCTTTACTAAAATAGGACAGTTAAAGACAGATTATCTGAGTGTGAAACAGATGATCATCAAGATGTCACTTCACTAAGGCACAAATTTATTTATTCGCTTCAAAGGCCAGAAATTTGAAAAGGTTTTTAATTACCAGGGATAAGTAGAAAGGAATAGCACAAGTGCATACACAAAATGTAAAACCTAAGAGCAAACAGACTCAACAGGCTGAGTGAAGTGATTCTGAAAATGTATTAGTAATATGAGAAGGACACACAAATGCAGAGAAAGAGAGGGAAAAAATAATAAAACTGATCTGCCAGTGCATGGTGAAGAAAATCTAGAAAGAGGAAAATTGAGAAGGCCAAAAAGTTTAATATCTTTTTACTTCAGTCTGCAATAGTGATGTAATTGCAAGCAGGCTGCCAGTATAGTACCAGTGAATCAGGGTAAAAAACATAGAAAAAAATAATCTAGAACTTTTTAGATAAGTTTAATTTCAGAACAGCTAAGCTAGATTTACTTCATTACAGAGCTGGCTGAGGCAATGTCAAAATTAATTACCAGTTGCTACTCATGACAATGGTGGGGTACTGGACAGGCAGGAAAGGGAAAAATGNAGATTTACTTCATTACAGAGCTGACTGAGGCAATGTCAAAATTAATTACCAGTTGCTACTCATGACAATGGTGGGGTACTGGACAGGCAGGAAAGGGAAAAATGTTGTGTCTATCAGCATTTTAAAAAACAGGAGGGAAAAACAAAGGTCAGACAGGTCCAGAAAAGTGTGATTACTTTCCTAGAAAAGTACTGAGATAAAAATCAAACTAGTTGTCAACTTCTAGATGATAAGATTTGGCAAAAAACTATTCCCCAGAAACACATTTAATTTCTTTCTGTGACAAGGTAATGGGCACATAAAAACCAGGGCGGGGGGAAAGAAAAGGGAAAGAAGAAAGAAAAAGATATGAGTTAAATCTCCTGATATTTGTAAGTTTGTTGACATTCTTTTGAGCAAGCTTGGAAAAAAAAAAAAAGGAGAATAAAAACAGGACAACAAATTACAGCCACCAAACTAAACCCCTTGTGGGCTCAATTAATCTACTTCTGAGGCAGTACTAACAAGGATGGAAAACAATTTTCTACACTTGTTAGGTGCCCACCATTAGAGAGGGAACATCAAGTCAGGTTCCTTCAGTGGCTGCCTTGGTTGCTCCTGTTTGATGGTTGCAGTAACAGGATTAGAGAATTCTTCACATTCTTTTGTGACAAAAATAGAGGAGTGCAAGAAGTTCTACAAGAACACAAAAGTAGCCTGAACAAAACAGACGCCCCCAGAAAAATATGACTAATTGGAGAAGTAATCTAGAAAAGTGAAGGCAGTTCAAAAAGGGAAAAAAAGAAACATAGAGGCAAAAAAAGAAAAGTAGTGAGTAGTCAGCTAACTAGGAACCCTGAAGACCTGATCAGAAGGTTGTAGCAGATCATAAGTTGTTTATGACTGTAAATGTCATGGCCTTACAAGAACAGGAACAATTTCCTCAGAGGCATAAAAACACACTGTGTTCCAGAAATAACAGTTCATTTAGATATCACCTGAAATACTGTATCCCAGTGCTGTCCAAGAAAAAGCTAAACAGTTTGCAAAAGTGATTTTTACAAAATTAAAGAAAAAAAAAAAGAAAAAGAAAAAACCTAAGAACCAAATGTATTAAATTAGTGCTACGAGAAGAGCTTGAATAAACTGTTGATTCTTAGGCTACAGAAAAGCTGAGACAGAGGAGATAATAGTCTCAATGTACTAAAAGGAAGGAAAGAATCTATTCACCATTTTTACTTGGGATACCAGAGGAATTTATGAGCTTAACTTCCAGCTGAGGAGATTTAGGTTAGATATTAGGCCAATCTTTCTAATTGTAAGGACATTTAAGCCCAGGATAGATTTCCCTAAGGATGCTGCAGAGACTTCATAACTGGAGATCTTTAGGAGCAGCTATGTCCTCATCTGCCAGGGATGAGAAGGGTGCAGCTGATTCTGTTCTGAGATCTTTACCTGCTCTTCTTCTTCTGAAACAGAAAATTAATTTCCTGAGTAGGATCTCAACTGGACAGACTCCCAATGTGGGAGGTGCTTTTAATTCCATGCAGAAATTTCAGCTACCTACAGTGAAGAGAATAAGAAATGCTAGAACAATATTTTACTGCAGGAAAGATAAGGTGTCCAGAAAATTTAAAGCAAATGGAACAATTTCCTAGATGTTTGGTACAACTCTGTATCGCTCACATTTTTGCAAGGCCATTATTGTAAAAAAATTTAATTTCAGAGAGAGTATTCTTTCTTTCTTATCATATTCTGATATGTTTTTTCCTCTCTCTGTCATCTCTCTGCTTACCAAATTATAGCACAGTCCCAAATGGAAATTACAAAGCTGCTACTTTTTCTTTTCATGGGTTGAAATTTGTGCTAAGAATAAAGTGCTTTGCATTGTCACAGCTTAGCTGATTGAAATTTTTCTTCAGTAAACCCTGTGTATACTTCTGAGCTGTATTTTGTGAAGAAGCTGGAAACAGTGAAGGGATTAAACAAAAACAAACAAAGAAACAAAAAAAACCCTAAAAACCAACAAAAACTCCAAACCAAAAAAAAAAAAAAAAAAAAGGCAAAGTTTCTGCCACAGTCAGGTCATAAAGTCACTGGGCCGCCTCTGGAAATTTCTCCTGGCTGAACAGTAGATCCTCATGATCCCCTGTTACAAAAATCTCCATTCTCATCTACATTAGCCTGGAAGTTTTCAACTGCTTTGGTGGCCCTTGTGTTGAAACTTCTTAAAAAGATTTGTAGAGTTCCAGGCATTGATTGACAACAACTGTACAGACAGAACCTCCTGTGGCCCTCATCATCCAAACTGCCTGGTTTAAAACTCTCCTTCCTTTAGGAGAAATTATAGGAATTGGGGACATAAAAGCTGCACCAGACCTTGTAACTAATGACAAGAAATCAGCCTGTAGGAAAATCTAACCTGAGTCCTCATAAGACAGAAACTTAAACTGAATACTCTTCTGATGCTAGAAAAAGCTCTGAAACCACAGAAAATCTATTTTGACAACTGTAGGAGTTAAACTCTAATTTCAGATGCGTGGCTGTCAAAGAAAAAAACCCTGTTTCTATGCCTACAGAGATTAGAATCTGGCAGATGATCTAAAAACCCAGCGAAATATTCTTTTTATAGAGTCACCTCCTAGTCCCCTTATTCATATGAGGAGTCTTGCAGCATTCCAGAACAATAAGGGGGATTTGGCTCCTCGTGCCTTTGTGTTCAGTAACATGCTGTAAGATAAAATCAACCCAGACAAGCACATATTTAGCTGAAGGTGGCTCCTGTGGCAGGTAACTCCTGTTTGTTCATCCATCTGCTCCTGCCACCAGTGGTGATTTCTAAATGTCATCTGCCACCTCTGTCTTGAGGTTCAGAAACCCGAAATGGAGCAGCACGCCAGGATAGAAGCTGTCCTTGGCAAGGAAGAGTTTTGCACCTTCAAACACCAACATGGGAGTTTTCTCCGTGCCTCTAAAGCCACTTTGACCAAGTTTGCCATCATCAGACTCCTTTTACAGGTCACAAACGCCTTTCCATGATACACAGAAATGTCTCTGAACAGAGGAAGGAACATTTCTTGTGGTTATATAGGCTGTAACCACAGCACACTGCCTGTGTGAAACTGGAGGCTGAAAATATATTTATTTCCAAACATATTAGACACCTAAATTTTTTACTCCAGAAAACTTCAGCCTAAAGTTTGGAAGTCTCAGAAAGAATAATTAATTTCCAGAAGTGCTAGGCATTTCCAGGCTTAACTGAAGCTCAGCTAATTATTCTGCTAAAAATCTATAAGCTAATGAACCCAATAATGAAAATACTTCATTATGACTAATGCAATATTTTAAAAAAAACTTTATTTTACATGACATTTCTTACTGAGTACTGAAAAAATGAGGCACAAAATTTATCACATTGAAGGCTGTGCACTTGCCTCTCAGTCTTCTTAGAGCTGATAAAGAATTCAACAAGATTTAAATAAGAATAACTATGATTCTGAATACTAATGGTGAAAGAAAAATATTTCTCCAATACGTAATCTAAGCTGAGTGAAATGGGTGCCAAAGTACAGACACCTGCAATATAATTCACAATGCATAGAAGTGATTTTAAAAAGTGAATTACACTAAAGGTGTCATCCTCCACTGTCAACATTAAAATATGGAACAAGCAGTAAAGTGGCTTAACACAAATATCATCTAATTCCATGAGCTGCACAAAGACACTGGGATGGTGTTGCTATCTCTGTCCTTTATCTCTATCTTCCTCACATAGAAATTCTTTGGGCCACTTCTGAAGTAACCCTATTCTAAAATCCCTTTGCCTGTATCCTTTGTACGAGAAGACGAGGAATTTTTTTTTTTTAAATTATACCATCTGATACACATTTCAAAATACAGTGTGGGTTATGAAACCTTCCAGTTCTAGAATGTGAAAGAATCTAACCTAAAATACTCCTACCCTTTCCAAATAAAATCAGTCACTTGTGGAAGCTGAAACTGGCAAGCTGTACTATACAAATATATTTAGTTATTTTACACTCTCTTTTCTCAGGTACTTGCTGACATTGGGACTTTTTTTTTTTTTTGAACTGGCACTATAGCAATAACTGAGTTTAAACTCATTTTAGATACAGAATTCCAGCATCTCATTGCTTCTGACACTACACAGCATTCTTCATAAAAATAATTAAGTTGGCCAAGGAACTAAGTCAGCCAAGACTTTGACATAATGCAGTTACACAAAACTATTCCTCATGCTAGAGCCTTCCTCTGAGAGCAGCCCACTGTAGGAAGGCATCACACGGTGGTTAAAAACAACCCTGGGGGATTTGCAGTGTGTCAGTGCTCCCATGCTGATCCAAACACAGCAGAACCATCCTTACTCTCACTCAGCATTGCGTGGTACACGCACCCCATCCTCCCCAAAACAACACAGCCACGGTGGGAATGGATGGGGCTTGTTTAGGGATGCACATGACACTGCTGAGAGCAAATGTTTACTGTGCAGAGTGGTAGGGAATCCATTTACTTCACTGCTGATAGCTCAGAAATTACACTCATCTCCATCCATCCCTGTGCAGCTTTCTCCTCAATTTCCACATCACTTCAAGACTTTCCTCATGAGTTGTTTTGGTAAAATTCTAGAAAATCTCTCAGAAACCTTATCTTTTTAAAGGACTTCTCTATCCCATGTGCATTTCTTGAACTTTGGCTGCTGCTTTCTCCAGAAACTCTCCTGTCTCTCCAGACCAATATCCCCACACCAGGCAGCAGCTACTGGATTTCATGGGTATTTCCAATGATACAGCAAAGCCACCAAATCAAAGTTTCACAGACAGTTCCTCAAAACACAACCACTCAGAACAAACCTATACTTTCTTTTCTCTTCCTTTTCTCATCCATAGCTGTTGATTCAACACTTGCTCAGCACTCACTGAGTTTATTCCACGTGTGTCAGCAGCTCTGCACCTGCCACGTGTCTGAGCAAGGCACAAGGAGTGAGAGCAAGCGCTGAGAGCCCTGTTCCCCCTCCCATCCCTGCTGCTGCTATCTTGCCTCATATCTCAGCTTTGTGCCAAACATTGCCTCCAGCTCCTCTGCAGTACACAGCCAGCATCTTCACTTTCCAGTTCCTTTTTACTCTGACTTTTTTCCTCCTTCTCTTTCTCTCCTTTCAAGCAGCTGTGTTTCTGGAGTTTCCCCGGGGAAAACCTTAAACTTGAAAGGGCTTCTTAATAACCTTGCTCAGCCCTGCACACAGGAAATTAAGCCATTCTGCACATTCAGCGTTTACCACTGTTCTGCAATCCAAAGTTCTCCTACACACACACAGTTTGCAGCCATTTGGGGATTGACTCCATCACCTTAGAGAAGTGCAGGTGAATTTTCATTTCTCTGTGTGAACTCTTTGCCTAAAGATGTAGGGAATAGTTCATATATGGAATACAAACAGCTCTAAACACAGCAGAACCTCTTCACATAGGCTGCCAAAGAGATCTGTCAGACAAACAAAAATCATACCAAATGAAAATATAATTAAGGCACTTTGACTCTTAGATTATTCTCCACTTGATTAAGTGCAATGAGTGCCTGCTCCCCTTATAAAAAAATAAAAATGAAAAGAAACTTATCCTTTTCTCTCCTGCCTCCTCTTCTAGTGCACTGTGGTTTAGGGAATTCATTCATTAACCCCTCTTAGTTGTTTTCTTTCCAGTCTAAGGGGTTGATACTTAGGGACACAACCCTCCTTTATTTACATACCAAGACTGAGAAACTGGCTGTCTAATTTGGCTGTGTCCCAGGCAGCCGGGCTGTGAAAAGCACAGTCGAGTTGCTCAGCTGCTCTGCTAGTTTGGGAAGCTTGGAGCCTGGCACTCAGCTCAGAGCTCACAGCAATTCCCAGCCAGGCTGTCCACAGAGCTTGGGGAAGGCTCAGACCAAATTTATTTCTTCTTGTATATGAAGGAAATCAAGCACCAGTGCTGCTGTGCTTCCTGCCTCGTTTAAATCCACGTTTCCTTGCATGAGTACAATTGTCAATAAAGACAGGTTCTTTCCAGACAGATGACATAAAAGGAACATGTAAAAATGCTGCAATATTCCACATGCAAGACCACAGAAAGAGACACACAAGGTGCATAGAACCTTTGCTTCCCCAATTTCAAACCCTCATCCAGCACTTCTGGTACTCTAAGTCTCCTCACTTACTGCCACAAACCATCTTTGCCAGTTTCCCAAACTCCTGCAATTGAAATAACATTTCTGTCTTGACATTTGTAAGTGCAGCAAGCTGTGCCCCTCTGAAGTCACCCATCCTTGCACTTCCCTGGATGACTGAGTGATCCCTGTAAAGCACCAGCACAGAGAGATGGAGTGCAGTGCACCCAGGCTGCCTCCTGATCCCCCAGACCGAGCACACAAAATGCCCAGGGCTGCCTTCGCTCCACATTTTCCAAGTAGGTTTCCATCACTTGCAGCAGGCCATGGACAACCCCTGGCTAAATTATTGCCCATTGACAACATCTCCTAAACAGAAACCACAGTTTGAGACAGAAAAACAGTTCCTTTAACCTTCCTTCAGCCTCCTCCTCCTCCCACAGCAGCAAGCACTGGGTAAGAAGGCTGAAGCACCACATTAGAGCAAGCTCTGGAATTGCAGAGGTGGATCCACTCCAAGTGTTTTTCTCTCTTAAGCAGCTGCTCCAGCAGAGAGGCAGAGAAGGCTGGAAAGACCCAGGAAGAAGAACTGGAAATTCTTTCCTCTTCTTGAAGCAGAGATACAGCAAGCACGTGGCTCAAAGATGAATTAAACACCAGTGTATCACCAAAGTTCTTGTCAGCTGGTCTGTGATTCCTATATAGCAAGCTCTCTCTATGTGATTTTTTTTTTCACTTAATTAATGTGAATCAGATTCTTAAAGAGAAAAAAAAATATACATATAGGTTATCAACACTTAAAAACTGCTGTGAAATAACTGGGTTTTACAATTGTTTCACAAATAGGCATAAAAGCCTACCAGGGTAATTTTGTTTTACTAGCTCCAATGGAATCCAAAAGAACCAGGCCAGGGAATTCCTGAGAACATCCCAATGATTTGCAGGGAAATTTATTACTAGAGGTTTCCAGCTGTCCTGAAAAAGTTTAGTACCAATCTGACACAAAGAAACTGCATTGTTCTCTTCTGGCAACCAGCTGAGCATATGTCAACTTTACCATCCAGGAGGTGAACACAACTCAAAATCCTCATCTACTCATTGATATCAGCAGCTCCTGGCTTCTGATTTAGGACCAAAAGAAAAAAAAAAAAAAAAGGAAAAAAAAAAAAAAAAAAAAAAAAAAGAAAAAAAAAAAAAAAAGAGAGAGAGAAGGGAGGCAAATGAAAAATTTATCTTAAAGAAAAAAAAATGATGACATTTTTTATGAGGGAGGCAATCACTCTGGTGTACTGCAGTCACAGAATGAGAAGCATGTGGGCCATAGCTCTGAGCAAAGAGTTTCCTGAAAGGATTGCTTAAGTGATTAGAGGACCACAGATTGTGTTCAATATTCATAGTAGTGAGTTTCAGGAATGATATCCAAATGCACAGCTAAATAAGTTATCACCTGGCAAGGAGCACAGGCTGAAAGTACAAACCCAAAGTAGCACTTAATGATAAAGCCCATTATCAAGCCCCTTTGCTCTCTATAATGTTTTGGAGCTCTCACAAATCCAAGATTCAAAAGGAAAAGGTTCATTTTCAGACTTGACTAGCTTCTCCTAGCACACAACTACCAACACTGTTATTACAAACAGATGCCTGCTTTCCACATTAATACAGCTATCAAAAATTGGGTTTGGGTTAGAGACAGAGTTCAACATTTGCTTTTGTTCTGTCCTAAAAAAAACGGTGAGAGCACAAGAAAAGCCTGCCATACCTTGTTGCAGAGCTAGAAACAAATAACTTAAGTGTTCTTTTAACATTCTCTGAGACACTGCAAGTGCTGAAAGGCCATTGCCTGCAGAACTGCTTCTGACATAATTAAATAAAATATGAGCACTGCTTTAGAGTCATGGGAATTCCCTTGTTCTCCAGGAGGGGTGAGGATTTTATAAACACAGCAAATCCCTGTCTTTCAGTCAGTGGATACAGCTACAAAATTTCAAGTGCAAATTTGTTGTCTCCTTCCCAACTGGGCGTTTTTGTTTCAGTCACTTATTTTTTTAAATAAGAACAGTTATCTTGAAATATTATCTAAAGGAAAGCAGAATTAATTAGTTCAGATATCAAGTGCAGGTTTTACATAATCTTTACCTAAGAAATCCACTGCAGAAAAGTGATTAAAATGTTAAGTTGCCATGGCTACCTTTTTATCACAAGGCAAGGAAAACTTGTACTCAAGATAAAGAAAGAAACAAGCCACTATAATATAATTGTTTTCAGCATTTTTGGAAGGAAAACCTTGTTTTAAAAAAGTTTTACACAACTTGCTTTCTTTTGTTTGCAGGTAAACTGGTGAGTGTCTGTACTTGCATTTGTAGTTAATAATTTTCACCAAGCACTGAATTCTTCGCTTTTTTTTTGAGATATTCAGGACTAAGAAAAACATGATGGAAGCAACTTCTTGAACATTGCTGTAATTGCAGCTCTACAGTTTTATAATATGGTTTAAAGATAGGGTTTTTTCCAAAATGAGATTTTGCATGGCTGTTTCCTAAACAAAAATCAGATGCAAAACTATAGAAGAACTTTTTAATGAACCCAAGGTAAAATTAGTAAAAGAAAATGGTGATTTTTTTGATTGTACCATGAGGTACAATAATCATGAAATTATCCTAATTTTTCATTGAAGTTTCTTGAATACTATGAACAACTACCAACAAAACCTGGTTCAATATGTGAAAACTGTAGAAACATTGTCAGATGCTAACATTTCAATTCATGAAAGCTACACACCCAACAGCAAGGTGATTGTGTTTACAAAGGTGGGACTTCTTTAATGTCTTAAATTGTTTTTTCTCCAAAGTATAAATCTAGAAGCATAATAAAATAACTAGAAGCCTCTTCAAGGTTGCACTGTTTGCCTCATAGAACTTCAACTTGATTCACTCATTAAAATATTGGTTATATAGACACATTTAGGCTACCTAAAAGAATTATTTTTTAAAAACAATTTTAAACTATTAGACTGCAAACATAAATAACCTGTGCATTCATCCTGGCATGGGAGAACAAGAAACAAAGGCAAACAACAACTTTTCTGCTCTGTGCCCATGTCTTGCGTGGTAGTACACAAACCCAACCTGGCGAGTTGAGCACCAGCACAGGAGATCCAGCAGTAAAGTCAGAGCTGGAGGGGAGCAGGCAGCCAGGCTGGCTTGGTGTGGTGGCTACAGAACCTCCTCCTCATCAGCAGGCAGGCTTTGAAATGTCTGTGATCTGTGAAACACAGCGTGTGAACCAGCACTGATGAGATCTGTTAGGGCAATTACACGAGGAAGAAAGTTTTGGCTTTTCAAAGTCTAAACTGGGGACAGTGTGGATGTTTGTTCTCTGGGCTTGTTTGAAAGCTGGGATCAGAGCACACGCTCATATGCCAGTTGTACTGCTTTTGATTATGTGAGCCAGCTAAAAACCTATTTGCTAAGGAGCTACATGCTTTAAATTTAACATGAAACAAGCCATTATTATTAAAAAACAGAGTGCACAAAGTCTCATTAAAAGGGCTTTTTCCCCTTTCTCTTGGGCTTTTAAATGACAGCATAATAGCTTCCAAATAAATGAAGAAAACACATTTACTGGGAGCTACAATTGAAAAGACTGTACATGGTGATTGATGGCCAGTTCTTTCCAAAGCTTCAGCAGAGGGTTATGACATCCATTATTGCAAATCCCATACACCGGTGCAGAAACACAAAAACACTGACTGGGTGCTGCACAAGAACAGTCCAGCCAACAGAATCTTAACCACAATAGACTGTGGAAACATACTGCCATTTTAATAAATAAATTTAATGAGAATTTCTCAAACACCAGAAGTGATTTAACCATTGGAATCCAGCTAAAAATGGCACATCAAGACTCAATTTCTTTTTCTGAGGTATTAAACAAGTTATTAGAATTTAAAGGATTTCAGAGAACAACTGATCTTTCACCTTTGGATTTTTCCAGTTACTTCATGTGCTATATTTTGTGCATGAAACCTTTTTCCCCTCTCATTTGCTTCTTTAATGTGATTAACATATTTAATAAAAACTTTGTCTCTAACTTCTGCCAGTTACATATGCAAGCTGCACATGAAGTACAATAAAGTTTGCAGAAATTAAGCCAATGCTCAAAGTTGTGCAGGATTGGAAAAGAAAAACCTAAAACTCAAATTTTCTCTGATGCCTCACAAAGGAACCATCTCCTCTAGCTCCTGAAAAACTCCTGTACAGCTGCTCAAAGTACAACCCCCCTGAGACTGCACACAGGTAACACTGGTTAGTGTACATAATATTGCAAAAATAAGGTGGGTAATTACGATATTAAAATAAATGAAAAGTAAAAGTCTTTCTTCAACAACATTCATAAAACGTACTGAGCTTTCAACAGGGTTTTCCAGACTGGTTGGTTGCTTTTTTATTCTATTGCAGAAATGATACCACTCTGCTTTCTGTACAAATTAAATAACTGTGCCTGTGCACACTTTGTAGGTTACTGAAAGCCACAGGAAAATCTTACAGGTGAATTAAGTTATGGAAATCCACATATGCAGAATATCAGATAAAGAGCTGCTCATCTTGTGTAGCTGCTCCAGCTCCTGGAATTTAAGACTCAAGTCAGATTTCTGAAAATAAAAGAAACAAACCCACTCTTACATATATATATATAAAGGCATAACCATAATTGTTTATGGTGACATAAACAGAATTGAAGTTTGTGGGAAACTGTAAGTTCTCCAGGACATTGAGAAGTCCAAACTGGAAAGCATGATGCAAAGAGAAGAATATTTGTACACCAGAACTTGGCTTCAGCAAAAGGTGTACAGTGCTCCAGAGAAGTCTGGATAATCTTGTGAAGAGCTGCAGTTAAGGATTTATGACACCTCTAGTCAAACTTGCATGTCTTGGACATGAGCCCTCAAAAGCCTGTTCCATTTCAGGGCTGCTCATGGAGAAGCAAGACCTTCTGAAGTAGAAATGTTAAATAACAGTCCAGTTCCCCAAAAACTTCAGTGGCAAAGTATGAAAAGCTCCGAATTTCAGTTCATTTGAACAGTTCATGCTTACACAAATCCCTGTAAAGATTAGGATAATCATATTAAAGCCTCTCTGAGTATAGCCAATAGGGATCACAGGAAGTCTGAGTTCCCATCAGATAATTCTTTCATCGTGAAACACATAAAAAATAAAAGCTGTTTTCAGCTGAGATGCTTTTAAGAAATTAAGATGCCATGAAAGATGAACAGAGGATGAGCCTTAACAACATTTAGCACTTGGTGTAAAAACCCATGTACTGAATCACTGTCAATGAACTGGGGAGGGTTTATTTGTCCTGACCCTCACACTGACTACCTACAACCATCTCATATGCAGCATCAAAAAAACCCAGATGTTAGCCACAAGTGCCATCCCAAAAGAGACAGCCCAGAAGAAAAGGATGCAGACATCATAACCCTAATTTCATTTTGAATTGAGACTTTTCATAGTCATCAACTTGGTCTCATCCTACGCTTTATCTCTAGAAACTTTTCATTTTTATATTATTAAAAAAGGTGAGGGGGAAAGCGTATCTTCTCACAAAGCTCTTTGTTCCTCTCTGAAATTCAATTAAAAAAAAAAAAAAAAAAGAAAAGAAAGAAAAGAAAATCACTCCCCAGCCCCCAAATCCTCCCACTGCAAACCACAAATACTGCGTGTATCTTCTCCTGAGTCTGTGTTCACTCCAGCACATGGCAGTGCCTCAGTCTGGGTTTGGTGGTAGAGAAGACTAAGCTCAAATCTTATGGCAGCTGGAACAGAATTAGATCCTTTCCCCCCTTCTAGTGTGGGCTGCCTCAGCTCTTTGCTGTGGAAAAGTGGTGGGTTTTACCCATGGGCTGGTACAAACTCCTTTCAGAGGAGGAATGGCACAAAACAGGCTCCAGCAGCCATGAAGTTTTCCCTCCTGTTCCAGCAGAAATCGCCTCTGGGGAGAGTCTCTCACTTCCTTTCTCACTCGGTTTGCTGGAAGCCGGACAGCCGTGGCTTTGCATAGTTTTAGTGGATTACTCATCTAACTCAACCCATTCAGAAATATTTCTAATTACTCCCAGCAGAGGTTTCTCACCTAATTATCTCCTCTTTTAATTAAATTGCCTTGCTAGAAACCAGGACTTACTGGACTCACAATTTTTGTAACATAGTGTTTCCTGAAATCGGTACTCCAGGAACTAGGATGTTTATAGGATTTCAGATTTATGAAGTTTGGGCCCTGAAGGGGTTTTTGATTCTGAGTATATCACAAAGCCTGCAGCAGCCATGAGTCAGATAAAGCATATAAATCTTTCAACTTAAAGCTGGAGCCTTGGATTGAGGAGCCCCAAGGGCCTCAGTAGCAGCTCTGACTTCGTTTAGAGATCATGACCACACTAGAGAAGTGCAAAGTGCAATAAATAAGTGTGACATGGAATCCCCTCTGCCACACAGGTCTGTCCTTACTACTTATCTACTCCAGGAGTCAGGAGGATCTCTCAGATCAACAAGAACGTGCCCAAACACTCTTTCCAGCTGTCTCACCTTGCACCTGTGGGCAGACCTGTGGCTCTCAACATTAAACTGAGAGATAAATTAAAGACACTTTCTTCCCATTAGTTTTCTGTTTCTTTGACATCATCAAAAACAAACATTCAATAGAGATCTCTACTCCCTTTACCAAGGTAACCTTTCTTGAAGTGGTTACCCTCTCCAGATCCTGATTTGCTCTTTCCTCTTAAGTCTTGCACTGTTTTTCCTGTGCTTCCTTCCTGCAGCCCAGAGGAACTGTAAATTGCTCCAGAGGAAAATAGCACACAAGAAAATGAAGAAATTGAGCAAAGTGATATTGTTTGTAATTAAATTAGAGGTTCTCATATTCTCCACAAAGAAAGTAGGCTCTTATGCATTTACTACAAAGGTAGGAACAATAAGGCAAATCCTTGGCAGAAATCACAATGGGATTTCCCAGCTCCTAATGAGATGATCACCTGCCAGACCAGGAGCTCAGCTGGACCCCTGTGTTTGCAATTCCTACAGCTCACAGGCCCTGTGTCCACAAAGCCCGTTAACAATCTGATGGACTGCAAGTGGAAAAAGCAGTTTCAGGGAGTGCCAACAAAACCCTTTTGAAAAAGGGGAAAATATTGATTTTCTCCTTTCAAATAAACTTACCAAAAATAAGGAGCTTGGGCAGCATTCTGACCACGAGGGGATAAATCAGTTTTCAGCTGCCATGGACAGGTAATGAGGACCTGCTGTTGACACAGTTGTGGAGGGAAGATTCACTACCCAGTTTTTATTCCTACTGCAGAGGCAGAAACTGGGCGCTGTTTATTATTATTTGTGACAGCGTTTCATGCAGAACAGCAGGTCCTCATTAAGAAAGCCACATTCACCACAAACATTCACCTCTCATGCAGAGATCAAGATACAGTTTGAGCTCACAGCACAGAAAAATCTACTTTGCCTCTCTCAGGACACAAAACACAATCAAAAGGAATTAACATACACAGGCTACCACAGGCAAACTTT
The DNA here is from genome assembly GCA_013400435.1 of Pycnonotus jocosus. Lineage (NCBI taxonomy): Eukaryota > Metazoa > Chordata > Aves > Passeriformes > Pycnonotidae > Pycnonotus > Pycnonotus jocosus. The sequence continues at coordinate 83,850 of VWYP01032104.1, forward strand.
CTTCTTTCCAAATTACATCTTTTTAATTTCAGTAACACAGAAGATCACCATGCACCTAGGAAAGCTTCCCTACCTAGATTTCATTCAGGCATTAAATGGAGTGGGGTCCTCAAGAAAAGAGTAGAAATCTTCAAAATCCTGTTCCTTCAAAGGCACAAATATATGAGGGCCTATTCAGCCAGTGATTCAAAATTACATAATAAAGTTAATCTTGTAATTAAATACAGACCAAAATTCAGGGCTGTTTATAAGTTGCAGATGCCAGTCACTAAATGAGAGCATATGGGGAAACCCCTGGGTGATAAATGTGGACTGGATAGGTCCACTAAGCAAATTTTCATTGAATTTTAATATGTAATGGCTAAAAATGTTAGATGACAAGAGGCAGGGTGCAGTCAAGGAGAAGATGCATGGGCTTTGAATTTCTCTGTCTAGGAATGAATGTAGGGGTTTTCAGGAGAAAAGTAATTAACTGAAAACCCTTGTATTTTCATAGTCATAAACTCACATAAAAGCACTGCAGCTCCATCAAACTCTGCAGCTGAACCATTAACACTTCCTCACATACTCAAGTTAAATGAAAAACAAAAAGGAGACAAGGTTAATGGGCATGGCTTGATTGCAGGAGAAGGAGGAAAAAAAAAATCAAACACCATAAAACCAAACCAACAACCAGAAGAAAAAAATATTTCTTTTTAGGAGGCAGAACTTTCAACAAAAATTTTGGAGTAATCACATCAAGTTTATTTTTTCTTTTCAGTATCTAGAGATGTGGATTCTCTATGAAAAAGTTTTAATCTTTTTCCAACAATTTTTTTCTGCATAAGGCAACAACTAAAAATGCTAATGTAATATTCACTGTGTACTAAAAGATTAAATCATTTTCAGTTACAAAACTTATTTCAAAAAGATGTCTCTGTTTTTAATCAATATTTTCAGTGATCCACATTTTGAAGGAATCACACCATCAAATAGGGGTCCTATAAAAGCTAAAGTAAAACATTGCTCTTTGCTACATATGCTGGGCAGTCTGTATCAAATTTATTGTTTTTTTTAAATGTTCCACAATTTTACTAAAAAGTTTATTTGGCCACAGTGCAAATAATACCATTAGCACAAGGAAAAGGAAAACTCATCATACTTCTCCCAGATTTGCCTGTCTATCAGGAAGTTTCTAGAAACATTGTCTTGGACATGAAGGAAAACCTTTTCTACTATTGGACATAGAAGCAGCAGCACCACCAGAATGAAAAAGTAATCAATATTCCAGACTTGTGCCTCCTAATAAACAAAAGAGCAACATTAGCAAAATTGTTATGGCCACATCTGATGGTGCCAAATGGTTTGACCATGGCATAGATCTGGAGTGGTGGAAAGTTACTTCCTCATAAAGACAGTATAATTTAATATGTAGCTCAGAAAATAATGAAGAAAACCAAACCTCTTAAATAGTAATTAACTTGCAATTAACTCAAATTAGTCAAGAGTCACACACGCAATGGGTGAGGGAGTCCAAAGTGTATTAGAGTGAAGGCAATTGCCATAGAAAGTCAAAACTGAGAAGTCCAGAAAGAGGAAGTATAGTTGGTGAGAAGAATTTTCCCATGTTGAACACAAGGACTGAAAGCAGAATGAACTCCTACTAGGTTTGAGAAAATGGCTCAGGTGATTAAGGAGAGAAAAACTACTGGGAAAGGATAAGGTGTTTAAAATAGTCCAGGAAGTGAGAGAGTTGACAAGAGAAATCATCACAGCTTACAAGAGCTTGGCATGGACAAACCCATAAGAGTCTGTCTGATTAAGAGTAATGGTGGGAAATACCTAAAAGGAAGAATTTCTCTCATTGATTAGGAGAACTCATGAAGACTTGTATAGTACTCCCCTTGGAGACACAGTCCAAAAATCCCCACTGACCTGGTTTCAAGGGCATGAACAGAGCAATTGATTTACAAGCAGTTTGTCAGAGAAGGTCTAAAAATGGCACCAACACACAGGATAAACCAAGCACCAATATAATTGATGTAATTAGATGAAAAGATATTGAGAGAACAAAATACAACTGAAAACCCTCAGAATTGCTCAAGAGATTGTTCAATTCAGAGTTGCAGGGAAAGGAAAGACACATTGTCACTGGATTGAGAGGAATTTTTCCCATTTCCCTACAAAGCTTTGCAGATCTAAGCAAGATCTACTGAAACAGAAATATCAAATATATGTAAAACACATGAGGATCAAAACAGCTACAAAATTTCCAGGGAGAGACAAGAGCTGTGAAGACAAAGCACAATAACAGTGATAGATTTTATTTTGCCCCCATAGAGTAAAACATGGTGACATGTTTGGTGGACATCCTAAGCCCTAAACAACCACTTTTTGGAGCAGCTTATGAAAAAAAAACACAAAATAAGAAGAAATTCTTGGATCAGCTCAAGACTTAAGATTAAGTTATCCAAGAAAAACTGTGGAAAAGACACTATTCCACACTCAGATATCAAAACACTCATATGAGAGGGGGAAAAAAGCCAAAAAGAAGTCCAAAAGGAAACCCACAAGAGGTTTAACTTGAAAGGTTCACTTGCTTAACTTGAAAAAGAAGAATGATACAAATATGAAAAAGCTAGTTAAAAATAAATTAAAAAGAATCAGCTAAAATTTTAAAATATTCATATAAATATTTTAAAGCTTTCTTTTTATATAAACTGGCATAGGGAGGCTTTAAAGACACCACTGTAAATGCTCAGAGTACATGTATAATACTTTTCAAGAGTAATTTTAAGTAGGTTTCCAAAAAATACCAGTGTACTCAAAGAGCTGAGTAAAAAAGGCTATTAGACATGAAAAGATAACCTTCAAAAAGCAGAGGTTGCACACACCTGAGAAAACTGAAAATAACAAACTCTGACAAAATTAACATCAAATCAGAATTGTGGGGAGTGAAAAAAAAAATAAAACCCAAAAACTCCACCAGATGATTTCATGAAGTAACTCGCTAAAGATTAAAAATACCAAGTTTTCAAATCTCCATAAGAAGCAGCCAGCCTTTGAGCACATGGTGTATGAGGAACTTAGAAGGAAGGCAAACTGAATGAATCCTACACATCCACACTCCCTACACAGAACCTTATTGCTCCTTGGGACTGAAGAGATTTTCCCTATGGGATGAGTACAAAATACTTCCTCAGACTGACCTGTTTAGGAGCTTTCAGAATAAATGGACAAAACTAATAGAAACACATCATATGCACCCTGTGGTTCCAAGGCATCTCAGATAGAAAATCTGTGATTATCTAATTGTGGTTTGCAGCCTGCAATTTAAATTAGAGGGAACACAAGTAGAACAAAAGATAATAAGCACAGTATCAAGAGCCCAGGGACTCTGACTTCTGGAATGGGAATATTGGTAGAAAGTTTAACAATGTTTACCTCATTAATCAAAGAGTTTTGAAAGAGTCAAATTCTTGGAGGAAACCTGGGCTCCCCAGGTCTCTCAGTGAAATCAATGACAAAAGGAGCAGTCACAAACATAGTGCACAGCCTTTCCTCCCGCCCAAAATTTGTGATATAATCCTTCTTTGAAGACTGCTATGGAACAGGAAAAAAAAGTTCTCTTGTAGACTAATAACTGGTAAAAAGAGAGAAAATTAAGGCTAGGAAATGTCCTTATGTATATGCTGTTATCTGGACAGATTTTCAGATAGGCTTTGTGAAAGCAAACCCAAAGCAGAGTGTTCCTCATTATCAATTTCACTCTGACACTGGTATTTGAAGGCAATCCTTACAGAGGCACCCTACATGCTGACACATGGCTCTGCAAAAGCAGCTGTTTATCTCCTAATCTGTCATTAGTTCTCTTCCACAAGAAAATAAAAACTCAGCCCAAAAGAATAACAAAGTAAAAACAGCATAAACAATTTCCCTCTGCACTTCTGCTGAATGGAGGAGTCGGATCTGTTTGTTTTTAAGAAGAAATTATGCTAATTTAAACAAGAAAGCTCCAGTAAGAAATAAATTGTTGCACATCTTACTCAGAAACATCACATAACAAGGTCATTGTGGCTGAGGCAATTATTTTGGCAAATTGTTGTGGAGGGATAAGAGCTAATAACACAAGTTACAACTAGTGAATTGCACATGTGTATCTCAACGCTCAATGGAGAAAGAAATTTATTTCTGTAAATTAGCAATAGGATAAACAAGGCTGTTTTCCACATCGATGTGGCTGTGCAGGAACCAGCACTGCCAGATGACAACACATTCCTGTTTGAGCAACAGGCTTTTCTTTGCCTTGTTATATGAATTAAACCCAGCATCAACAGCTACAGCAGAGCAGCCCCTCAGAGGATGGGACTCAGAAAATCCCCTCACCACACAGAGAGGATGTAAATCCACTACGAAAAAAATCTGGTTTTATTCATACATAATTGTGCCAGCTTTGCAAAGGACTATGGTTAATTTCCAAGAGCAAATAGAGCTTTTGTCTGTGGCACTTTCGATGTAAAGCTCAGAAAGCTGGAAATCTGCATCAAGCAGTGCTGCCACCCTGGAGGTGCCCCAGCCCTGGGTCTGAGAGCTCGAGGTGCCCTGCACATCCCTTAGGACTAAATGATCCCCAGTGTTGTGATTTCTTATCAGGTTAGTTTCATTTGGGGGGAAAAAAAATAAATGAACAGTTCTAAGAGTTAGGATGGGTTTTGCTGTTGGTTTGTTGGAGTTCTTTAGGGGAGAAACAGGATTTTTCAGGCATTAGCAGCAGGAGGAGTGGAGAATGAGCAAGTAAATACAGCTTTTCTCCCAGGAGGGAGCCAGCCAGTGGCCAGCTCATTTCTCTGAGCCTTCTGCACACAAACCCACTGGATGCAGCCTGGGAACACCACCCTGGTTAATAGAGCAGACAGCCCCATCTCATGAGCCTGAGCTCCAAAAAAAAAGGTTTGAGGCAATGGTTGCACCACAGCACTGTCCTGCAGGGATCCTGAAGCAGAGCCAGCACGCCAGGCCTGCTCCCAGGAGAGCTGTTTGACTGGGAAACGGGGCTGGGGAAAGGAGAAGCAGCTGAAAGTGCTTGGGCCACTGCAAATAACAAAAACCTCGTCTGTCTGAGGACCCTGGGAAAGGAACACCAAGTTTTAAAGCAGAAAACAGTAAGAAGTAAAATGCTTGATCCACAGCTCAAGGGCACATTGGAAACGGTTCTTGTGCCTCGTGCAGACATAAAATTGCTGGAAGGATGTTCTCATAAACAAAGTGCTGGAGGCCATGCCATCGTCCACCTCCTCCTGTTTCTCTCTACATCTAAGGGAGGCAAGTACATCTCATAAAACAGAAGATGCACACGTTTCAGGAATATCCCAGAGGCAAAAAAGAAAGAATAGTGAAACTGTAACAGCTTTCAGAGCTGGTGATACAGCCTCTTCTATTTAGGTTAAAAATCCTCTAGGGCCTGTTCCTGCTTCTGCTTTCCACATACCTGCTGGATTTTCCACAGCTTCATTATTCAAAGAAAATAGCTGGATTTTACTAAGGTTGGCCATTGGGGGCAAAATTCAGCAGCAGCAGAAAGTCAGATGAAGGTATTTGCACCTTCCAAGTCCCAATTTCATTCTCTGAGGCATCACTTAGGCACCTATTAAACCCTCTGGGCTCAAACAGGATTTAAATGAGGGAACAGAGACCTAATCTTTTTCTTTCCCACTCTTTCATGCCCTGCAAAGTGTTTTACATTACAATTTATCCATGTTGACGTTTGTCTAACTAATCATTACAAACGTTTTCACACTTTGTGTTTTGAAAAGGTCTAAACATAGCTCACTAGTGTTTTAAACAAATCTTGATGTTTTCATTGCCATATATCAGTGGAACAAAGGGAACGAAAGGGAAGGAGAAAAAATAGCAGGACAACCTCATAAAAGAACTCACTCAAGATTTATGAGTAGGGTGGAAAACTACTAGAAAGCCTAAAGATCTCTACAAAAATTACAACTTTGTCTTACCACTGATATGATTATGCAGCTTAATAGTAGTGCCTGCAAATACCTCCTCTGCACTGAAATAAATACTGACATGTGCTCCTCGTTTATGCCAATACAGAACTTCTACAAGAATTTTTAAAAGGTCAGTTTCATCCATTAATTTATTCACACAATTGTCCGAGATTTAGCTGACAAAAGAAGCTGAGTAGACCCTGATGCTTTTTTAATATCCATATGAAATGGCACTCAGACAGATTTAGGGCTTGATTTAAAGCAAACTGATGGCTAAGTTATACATTTAGATAGAGACACTGGGGTAAGGTCAAACCACTATCGTTAACATCCCAAGGAGGAAGGCTGATAATTACTAATGCTTAAAAGCACCAGCAGTTTTACTGATTGCATGGATTTTCTCAGACTTTTGTTCAGACAGTTTTCTCAAGTAAAAAAAAAAAATAGCATTCAAAGACTTTTAGCTCATACAATGTAAGCCTCACTCATTAGTAATCCTTGGAGCTTGACTTCATTTGAGCCTGTTCTGGGTCTGGATAGCAATTAGCATTGCCCTCCAGGTAAGGGAGTGTAGATTTATCCCCCAGAGGTGGTTTAACTTCCTCAACCTACTTTAAAATTAGATTTACTCAGTTACAAATCGTAAGTGTTAAATGAGTAAAACTATTAAACTAGGAATACTGCTGGGCTAAAGCATTTAATGGTTTACCACAGTATTACCATTTTTATGGTCTATTAAAACAATTGTAAGAATATCAGCAGTATGAAGAATCAAGTAATTTATACACAAGTTTGATAAAGTGCTGTATGCTTGAGCAAAAAGTGAACTCATTTTCTTACACTTCAAGAAAATTAGAGAAAAGGATGTTTTAAAAGAAAAAGTTCCTTTAAAGCTGAAGTACTTTTATTTTAAACTAACTTTCTAAAACTATATACATATTACAAATTTTATTGTCAAGATTTTTTTCGTTTCATGCAGTTTGTTCCACCCAAATGCAGATGGTTTAAACCACAAAACAATCCAGTGCAAATAAAATATTAAAAATATAACTCAAATCTAATTCATGTGTTACTCATCTCTCCTTTTTTCCTCCCCTAGTTCATGTTGGCACCAAGGTCATCACTATACTACATTACCCTGCAGCATTTTGACTCCTTTCTTGACTGAAACCTGGAAATAAAATCCTTGGTGCTATGCCTTCCAAGAAATTTAGAATCCAAGAAATCATACAGCAAGCTGCTACCAAAACTTTCCACAAGTGAATTCAGGATATGTTTTATTTAGTCTGTTTATCATTTGTTCTCTAGACTAAGCTTTCAGGCAAACCGTTGTTTTGTCCATTTTCTTGAAAATACCCGCAAGGAACCAAGAAACAAAAAGCCTTGTGACAAGAGACTGTCAAACAAATTCCTTCTTCACTGGTTTTGCAACTCCAAAGATGAATGCTTGGTTTGCTAATGAAGTTTGAGAAACTGCTTCAAAGATGTATTATTTGGTTAGTTTGCCACAACAAAATCACAGCAAAATTCAGCTGCACCACAGCTCTCTAAAAACTCAAAGCTTACAGAGCTGTTCAGGAAGACAAAAATGATATTAATATGAATAATAACACCAATGCCTAAACGAAGGAGATAACTGCATAAAAACCCACCTCTTTTTCATAATGAGCCTCTGCTCAAACAAATATGGAAGTTTTTGCTTATGCACACAGAAACATGAACTGAAAAAAATCTGATTTCTACAAAGTAGCAACATGACCCAAGGAGCTCTGGAAGGTCATACCCTGCCATGTGGGCAGGTACACATGGAAATACTGAGGCACAAACTACTACCAGATACGATTTTAAATTTTTTTTAAACAATGATCACAGGGGTGAAGGTCTCCATGACATCAAAGAACTTCCTAATAGAGATCATCAGCTACCTGGATCACTGCTGGCAATAAAACAGAACAGAGGTGTTGAACTGTGGTCAGGCATTATCACTTATATAGTAAGAAAAGCATCATTACAATGATTTAAAGCTAATTCTATAGCTCTTATAAATACTTTATATTTTCCTATTTTTAATTGGGTGCATTAAATACCTTGATAATCCTCTCTCAAAGACCAATGACATGGTACACAGCAGTCCTGTTTGAAGGGGCTGCTCTATGCAATGCTAATCCATGAATTGTGAGGAGCCTTCCCACACCAATCAACCTTGGATCCCATAAAAAATTTGCACAACATCTGAGCAACACCAGCTCAGCAAAAGGAATAAGCCCCAGCTGGGAGAAAGGGATCCAGGACTAAAACCCTGTAAGTGCTCTCACAGGACTAGATGGCAGGAACCAGTAGATTGGTAGAGGTATTCAATCCAACTACATCCCCAGCATCAGTGGCAATTTAAGGAGTCATTTCACTGTGAGAATTTTGGAATCCTCACCTGCAAGATTTTCACTGTGTCTTGCAAAGTGAGAGGAACAACACAGAATGGGTTTTGGCAGATTTAAAGAGCTCCCAAAACTTTTCTGCCTTACTTTTTGAATGAAGGTTTTGGGTTTTTTTAAGCCATTTTCCTCATCTTCTTTGTTAAACAATGTTTTTTAAACCATGACTGGATTTAAAAAGAAAAATAAATTAAAACTATAAAATATATCAAAGTAAATTATTTACTTTCTAAACTGCAAACCATAGAACTCATTTTACTGCAATCTTAAAGAGCAAAATCAGATTGATGCTATTTCTCACCATTTTCTCAAAGAATAGTCACTATGATGTCACATCAAAATGATGACAAATTTTGCCAGGTTAACATCTTGTGTATTCACCTGCCTTTTTACACTGATTTTTCATCCTCATAGTTCTCCCAAGTGACAATGCTCCAGCAGTCTGCAGGGACTCCTCCTGTACCTGGTTCTGAAAACACACAGAGCCCAGTACACAAATTTGATTGATGACTATGTGAAAGCCCATCAGTACTCATAGACTGTGTAAAAATGTGTGGATTTTCAGACTGCTTGCTTTATCCACAGCTGGTGAATATTGGAAAAGGACTTTGAGCAGTGGTAAGGAAACACAAGTTTACAGTTTGCTTTCGGCAAATGGAACCACCACTGGTTTTAAAAGTACAGTTTTAACAGGGCCATCTGGTTTCCTCCAATATCACCTGGGGGATTTTAACTTTTCCTGTTTCTCCCAAAGGCATGACAAGCATTTATCACAGTAATGTATTTCTCTGAGGCTTCTTTGCTGTTCATTCTTAAATTTCTTAGAGGATTTATTGGCATCACATTTTTTATTTCATTTGTGGCAGGCAAGCAAAAACAAACAAAGCCTTACACTGCAAAAGCAGAAAGTGCCTCTCAGACAGGGGCATCTCAAACAGACATTGCAAAATTTCCAGGTTCACAAAACAAAGGCCTTGATATGTCTCAATGTTTGTATATATGCGTAGCTGACACTTGGAAACTTAAAACACGACAAGTTCATAGCCCATGGATAGGAATTTCTCGTGTCTACACGTATCAACTGACCCTCCAAATCACATGGATGATGCTACTTCAGCGCCATCAGCAAGACGAGTTTTCAGGCACTTCTTTATGCTTCACTTTGTGGTTTTGAGACAAGTGTTTGATGTCATTTGAAGACAGATTTTTGTGGTGTAATACAGATAAGGGTTAGGCTGAGCTTCTGTTCTCTCACAAAGGAAATCCTTCAGACACATCCATAAAACGGCAGGAAGGACACCTACTGTCCTTATATATTCATATCATAATGTCTTTGCTTCTTTCTCCATTTTTTTCCTTAGCAAAGCATATCAGATAAGATCAGTATCATCATCAATACCATCACGGGGAAGCTGCTGGCAGCACACCAACTGTTAATTAACCCCAGCACTGTCATACCTGATTACTTTGAAAAGTACTTTAGAACGGGTGAATTAAAATAAGATAAATAGGGATAAAACATTTAACTGATATTGAAAAGACTGATATCTCCACTCCAGGCATGAATGGCACTCTACCTACCAGGGAAGAGTGAATTGATTCAGAGACAGCTCAGAATTTAGACCTCCACTTCACACCAAGCTTAAGATAAACCTCCTCCTGAGAGCCTGATAAAACCAAAGGTACGTGTGGAGGGGATAAAACTGTAGCACAGTAAGACCCAAAATACATGGGAGGCTGCACATGACTAAAAAGATTTGTGTTTTTTTCTGTAGCAGCACCTACATTGTGCACAGCAGATAAAGAGAAAGGACAGAGCAAATCCCCACCCTGCTCAGGTGAATGGGTAGAAGCAGAATCAGATGGATCCGAAATGATTCCTTGGCTTCACCCCAACCCAACTGCATCCTGGTAGCACATGGAAGAACATGCAGAACTGAGTAATAACTCACTTTAAGGATGGTATTTTCCACTGAAATTTGTGGAGCGGTATTAGCACAGAGTAATGCTTGTACTGCACACGTCTGTCACTCCAGTGTTACAGATCAGATTCAGATCTTGACAACCAAGTGACTTTTCTGCCCTACTGGAAATGCAGGATTCTGGATTTTACTAATAAGCACACAAATTAGATAGTCAAAGCTCAGTATGCAGGTCATCTAAAAGACTGATATTAAAAGATTTTCGCTCTGTATAAAAGCATTTGTCATAGAAAAAGAGAATTTAAAATACTTTCTCCAAAAGTGAAGAGGAAAAAAAGCCTTTCACTTTCTTTGTGTAAAACAAAAAAGGAAGTTTGAATGTCTCTGAGTGGTGAGCAGGCTGAAAATATCAGCACAGCCCAAGCAGAGGTACAAATTCTTAATTAGGAACTGGACTTCCATCATTTTAAGAGCCTTGCTCAAAGATGGGACTCACGTGACCTGGCTCTAAGTGTGCTAAAACCTGGGCAGGAAAATCCAGCAAGAGAACTGACCAGAGTTCAGAGAGCTTCCCTGACCTCCCCAGACATTTAAATTGTGAGTGATAGTATTTTTAAATTAAGTAATGTTAATCAAAAATCTTAGAAATAGCTCTTCTCTCTAACCTCTATTTCAGTCACAGATGTATTGTAATATAGGATGCTCTGTATGCAGATAAGCCATATAAGGCACCAATGCTCCTCAAATTTCTTTCCATTGTAAGATTTCCTGCCTCTGCATTTCATTGACTGGTCTACTTTTCTTCAACTATGGATAGTGGAAAGTATCACTGATTATTTATTTCTATTTTTTCCATATACTCAAAACGTAGTGGTTTTTTATATGGCAGACAGGTTCTCCTATATGTGATTTTTTTTTCATGAACTCTTGTATCCTACATTTTCTTTAGTTTAGTTTTTTTTTTTAGTGTTTTTTTGTTGTTGTTGTTTTGTTTTGTTTTTTTTTTTACTCTAAGAATATGAGGTACAGCACAGAACAGTAGCCAGATCCAGCAGTGGATCATCATTGTAAAATACCATTTGGAAGACTTTTGCTGTCTCCCTATTTTATTGTCTAAATAACATCTCTCAGCAGACCATCATTCTTCTTTGGCATTAAAAAATTTCACGCGGTGGAAAGGAAATAGAGATGTCTAAAGCATTCCCTAATCACTGAATCACTCGAAATTCAAGGAGAGAATTTGCTTAAATAAGAATTGATCAAACATCCTGGAGATCATTAGATCCATTCTAGACAAGCCCAAATTGTCTGTGACACTGGAGAGCAAAGCAATACCTCCCACGCTTGCATTCTTTGCTTGTCCTTCATCTCTGGCTTGCCTGTAATTTCCATCTTCTGGGTAACAAACACATTGCCTTTGTTTCCATCCTTTTTGCCTAGAAACAGCAAAGGATATTATTTCAGAAAAAACAAAGAATGTGTTCCTGAGACCTTCTTCTGACAGCAATCTCCACTGCCACCACCACAATATTCTGTGTCAGAAAATGTGCCCTTACTCCAATCAAGACAGGACTCTCACACAGAGTAATGGGACTTCCCAGAAGGACAAAATTTGCTGAGAAAAGGGTTAACCCAGGAACTGGAAATAGATGCAGAGGAGAAGAGAGACTTCAGAGAGAGCAGCTAAGCTGACAATATGAACTGCATTTCTCATACCTCTGAGGGCTAATGGGAAAACCAGCTTTAAACAGTTTCACTCTGGGAATAAGTGAATCCTGACAAAAGTGAAAAAGTAGGTAAATCAGATGGTTTCCCCAATAAAGCTTGACAAGGATGCTCTAACAAGCTGAAGAACCCAAGGACCACAAACTTCACAGCAGCATTAGAGGATGAATAAGGCTGGTGCACAGCTGAGCATGGATTTACTCCACCAAATGACAAAAACCCTTCACAGGATTTATCTAGGAAACAACGTCTCCAAATGAAAGGAGCAAAGAAGAAGTAGTATTCAATATCAGTTATGGTATTAACAGATCTCTTTTAACCACCATGATCTATCCAAATGCAAAGAAAGACAAATATTACTTAAAAAAACAACCCAGAGTTATACAAAACACTGATGGACTATATTTCACAAAGGGCAAAGAGCCCAAGAGTATTCTGTTTTCAATGGAACATTTCAAGTTTCCAATTATGTTTTTCTGTCCTGAACTTGCTTTCTGTACAGCAACATGTACAGTAATGCTGAAGGTTTCCATTCTATCAATAGAAGAATCTAATTTTGTAGCAATTACCAAGTGCTCATAATCCCTGCAGGCTCTAGCAAATCTCTGGGTCTTTCAAGAGACAGACTGACTTAAGAATTAAAACATATATTGAGAAGAGCAAACATTATTTGGATTGAAAGCACAAGCTGAGAGCATGCTACCTGAAATTTATGCCTTTCTCAAAAAAAAAAAAAAAGAAATTATGAATATATGGTGTATGGTAAGGGAGTTTAAGACATGAGTTTACTGAGAAAATACTGAGTAATATCCCTGTTTAAAGCCTGACAACAATGACAGCCATGGGCACATTATTAAAATTTGCTTTTAAAGGATTACCGACTTTATTGCAAAACAAAGTTCCATCATAAGACACGTCTCCCCTTCGTGTTGCCATCATGGTCACCCTTCAGTCTGGGCTACTTTCACTGAACAGCCTACTTTGAAAGCCAGTTAAATTGCTTTCAATTCAGCTGAGAAAAAGAAAATGGTAGTTCCTTCAAATGGTCTATTTGGAGAAACTTGAGGATTGATCCTTTCTTCCATTGCAGCCGCTTTCCATCAATGCAGCTCTGATAGTGTCAGTGTAGCTACACTGGCAAAACACAGGTTTAACTGAGGAGAGAATCAAACCCTTTACTTGTAACAATTTCTGTCAAGAGACCAGACTAAGTCACTTTAATTGAGTTCCTCTCGCTTTCATTGTGCCGAAACAAAGGAGGAATAAAAAGAGATCAAAGAGCCCTTATTTGGAACTAACATAATTGTGTCCCTTGGAGAGCAGGCGAGCCCAAGATTACTGAGAGGAGATAGACTCTGAATATAGAAACCTGACAACAATGACATTAGAATGTTTAAAGGGGAAAGAAAAGCCATACACGGCGAGATTTATTGTAACTTTTCATCATTTTGCAATCAAAGTAGTGTGTGTGCCAGTGTCTCTTTCACTATTATATCTATCAGATAAATTTCTCTTACAATTCAGCTTGTGAGAATAGGTTTCATCTATTTATTACTTTAAATGACTTGTCTAACAGACTGTGGTAGTCTGCAAAATTTTCATTTTCTAATGATTTTTTTTAAAACTGCTTTCTAGGCTTGCAAATGCTGTATTAAATGGTTGAATAACGCTTTCCAGACCTAAAGAGATGGTGCACAATGGTAAGCTGCCATAAACTGTCAGTGGTGGGGAAAAAAAAAAAAAAAAAAGATTTTTGGCTCTCAGAAGAGTCAGTTAACAAATGCCCTTGCCTTTAATTTTAGCACTTCATCCTGCAAAGGTGAAAAAAAAAAAGTTAAAATATAGCAGAATACTGCTATATGCACTATAATGAGTCCTCTGAGCTTATAAAAGTAATCACAGACACAAACACAAAACCAGCTTCAGGTTTAGCACTAAAGACATAAAACTGATTTCTAAGGGCAACTTAGGAGGTTAAACACCAACATGCTGTTTTGAATAAAACACCAATAAATAATCGGCTTTCAGGAAGCTGCCACTTAAACCACTCTTCATAAGACATCAGAAGAATTCACAGAAAAAAATTGGTGTTTGGAAAACTTTGCATACCACACAACTAACTTGATTATATGATATCCATGCAGCAGTGCAAGCAATACACACAGATCCCTGCTGTTCTAGCCAGATGCAGGTTATAATCAGTTGTGCAGGTACATCTAGTGCTTCTGTTTAAGAATTTAACCCAAATGGGGTTTATAGTTGATGTACCAGTACTATGGGAAAGCAAAAGTTAACCATCACTAGGATGAGGACACAAAACTGATCAAAAGCAGTGACAGCAAAGTGTGAAGAAAGGAGTGCTTATTAACCAGCTGGTCTGATCCAAATCTCCAGGCAGGCTGTGCATCCCCCTGGAGTGCAGCAGCCATCACTTCCCTCTTGCTCTGCATCAGAAAACACTGATGACTGCCTCTCCTTCCTGCCCTCTTCCCAGAGGCAGCCCAACACCACCTTGTGAATGAGAATCTAAACTTGTTTCTGCAAAGCTCCTCTTCACTGTGGGGAAATCGAACCAGAGAAACACAAACAAAAAGCTCAAGTGACACAGTGAACAACAGAACCAAAATAGAGTCCGTGAGCCATTTATGGGTACAATCAATTACAAACACAGCACAAGCTTTTTCATCAGGTCAGAACTGTCAAAACACACTGAATCTGCCAGTGTAGGCTAAGTGGAGCTACAGAAGGATGATAAAGGATTATCTAGTAGAAGAAAAGACTTTTTAATGTTTTGAAAACTGATAAGGAAAGCATTGCTTGGAGCTATAGTAAAACTATTGCTGGCTGACGCCCGTTCCAATTGTGCAGCCAGGCTGCCTGGTAGCAGTCTTTTAAAGATGTGATTATCACAAATTCTCGCTCCTCACCAGGGTTAAATCTCTCAACAACATCGGGGAAACAAACCAGCTAGTGAGAGAGGTAAGGTGGGCTCAAGTACAAAGCGTGGCTTGCAAAATAGGGAAAAAAAAACCCCAAAAAACAAAACAACAAACAAAGAACAGACCCAGATGCACACAATAAAGGAAATAAGGCTTCCCAGCAGAGACAGCTACAGACACTTCACCTCTGCAGGAAGAGAACAAAGGTGGGGAGCTGCCAACCCCAAGTCTTATCTGACAGTTTGTGTCTTCACCCGAACAACCCAGCCAGGATTACTTTTAACCCAGTCCTCCAGAGGCTGAGGATGCTTCCAACCTGTAGTAAATTTACCTGGTTTACAGCAGGTTAAAAGAAGATGTAGCTTAATTTTGGCTAGAACCTGCCTCTTTTGCAGCAAGGCTGAAGGCAAAAATCATTGACAATTGCCTTCCCCTGGTTTTATGAGGTACAATAAGGAGGAAAGAGCACCCCAGAATATAGAAAATTTAGGATATGCTTTCAGGAACACACATGCTGGTAGATGAAAGAGGTACTATAAGAGAAATTGGGCTTAATTGCGAGAATTCTTGCACATGGGCAAAGAGCTGATGGGTTAATCTCAGAACAAGATCTATCAAGAAATGTTCACTGCAGGAGACTCCTCACTGAGGACAAAAGAAGATCCAGAGTCAACAGCCCAAATCACCTTTTCCCACACTGAAAAAAAAAAAAAAAAAAAAACAGGGCTGCCTCAAAAACCTGGCCCTTTGGAAAAAAAATACACAAAAAATAAAACAATTTTCAGTTTGCTTTTCTAGTGCTAAAGGTAATAGAATCTGACTTAGATTTCTTCCCTACATTAACAGTTAACCATTGCCTCATGTTGCCAGAGGCTGTCAAACACACACACCTGCTATTCCACAGTGGAATTCTGCAGTACCTCTGCACACAAAGGCAATGCCAAGGTGTTCAGCAAACATTCAAGATAAAAATGGGCAATGAGGAGGGAGAACTCTCCATTCAAACCTCTGCCTGCCTGGTTGATCATTTCTACAAGAACCTTGTTAGGAGGAAGAGAAAGAGCTATAGAGACTTATTTTCTCAGAAAAAACCAAGCCCACTTAATCAGGATTAAGAGTATAATGATAGGAAAGAACCTTTCAGAGACAATCTTGATGAGATCTTCTGTTTTCTCTCAGGGGCAGGAAAAATTCATCTCATTATTTTAATGTGGTCAGTTGTATAAAGGTTTTCCTTCAGACTACTCAGTGAGAGACTTGTCATAAATTCACAGAAGAAAATACCACAGTACATTTTACACACTTGCAAATGAGTTGACAGGCCAAGGAGAGAGACTTAAGATGGGAATTCATTAAGGACAATGGTTACTGACACTGACATGTGATCACTCACTAATATTTAAAAATACTGGTTTTGTCTTAACTAATATATCAAGATAAAAAAAAAATGTGGATTGAAAGCTTACCAAACATATTGTGCTATGTACATATAGCCTTCAGATAGAGAGGATGTGTATTAAGATGTCTGAAAATAATAATAAAAAAATGAAAACGATAAGAGAACAAATTGTCTACCAGATTTCCCTCCTCACCCCTCCCCCAAAGTTACAGAATTGCTTTGCAGTAGCTTTACTGCATTGAATTACCCAATTATCTTCTAAATTATAAAAGGCAAATCTTCACCACCAACTGTTCCTAGGACTGCCAGGATGTGCAGTGTTGCAAAACTGTAGCAAAAATGTAAACAAAAGAGCCCTACTGAACAGGGAGGCAGGCTGTCCACATATGCCAATCCCAACGGCTTCAATCAAAGGAGAGATTGTTTCACAAATAAACTAAGCCAGTGCAACTAATAAACTCCTGCTCTAATTACTGGCTGCAGATGTATCAACTGAAGCAAATGAGACGCAGGCAGCCATTAATTATCTAATGAGGCCAGCAGTGTTTCTGATGAGGTGGGGCTGATTAAATATTAAACAGTAGCATATGGTGAGTGCCAAGAACAAAAGATTTGACTCTGACTTTCTTTAGACATATATACACATACACATTTATAAATAAAAAATACAATATTGCATTAAAAAAATCCCCTCCTCCAAGACAGAAGAGCAATCTCACTCAGAGAGGTAATTAAGACAGAAATGGAAGCACAAAACTCAAAGGGAGTGTAGTGAGATCTGACTTCTGAAGGTGTAACAGATGAAAAGGTCTCACATTAAAGAGATGCCAAAAACATTTAGGCACGGCAGCAGTTCTCTCTTTGTTTAACCCTTCTTAGTTACTAAGACTTGCAATTGTTTCCTCTTTCCCCTCATTCCTTTCTTCCCTTTTCTTTTGCTGGAAAAGTCCCAGGGCTCACTCAAAGAGCAAGAGGAATATTTAACAAATCTATTCTTACAGCACAGCTCACAATATTCAGCCCAGACATGGAAAGTATGAGAAGGGGAATGCAATCACTGAAATGTTATTAGGGCCAGTAAAGTGAAGGGAAAGTCTAACCTTGCTCACACAGATGTCAAGCCCACTGAAGCCAGTTAATCCCATCAGACTTAAGTGGGCCACCTCCAGCCAGCACACCAGAGAGCTTCAGAGAAGACATGTGGGGGGTGTTTTCCCTCCTGTCAGCTCCCCCACCTTTCACCACAGACATCCAGCGATGCAGCAACCCTGGCAATCCAAGAACCACCCCTTTCCAAAGGGCAGAGGATGCAGGACACAGCCTGTCCAGCTTCCAAGAAGAGAAAGCCACTCTGCTGTCCTGTTCAATGCTGCTGGGCACTCTGGCTGCAGCCTTGCCCCTGTGCATCATTAATGTTTCAGTCCCACAACCCTGGCAACTGCCAGTTGGGTCATGGATTGGCTCTTCCCCTATGCAAAAATGACAATTTAGTATGATTTGTCTCAAACTTAACACACAGGTATTGAGTGCAAGTGATCTGTGCACACACAGGAGGGAGGGACTTCTGTGATTGAAGCAGAAAATCTGATCTGGCTGCTGGAAGGCTCTGTCTGGACTCCAAAGGGACCAGAAATTTTCAAGAAACTTGAGAAAACCTTTAAATCTGCCAGGACAAATTTGCAGAGGTAGGGGAAAAAGTTCAGATATAAAGTAGATTTATGGGAAGGGAAATCGGGTCTAGAACTGGCAAAGGCTGCATATTCTCAGAAACTTCTGAAGGCTGCTTTTTGAGACTCTCACTAAGCCAAAGAGCATTTGCTGTTTATTTCAAAATATGCTCAGATGGCAGCCCTCATCACATTTTACATTGTTACTATGATAATGCAAGTGTCCTATATAGATCTAATTTTTTAGTGGTCATTTGTATCAATTTATTAGAAAATGAGCCTATTTTTATAGCAGGACTTCATAGAGAAACACAAAGAATCAACAAGTCATTATTGATTACCTAGGAACAGATCATGTTTTCTGAATATCTTTGCTATATACAAATGGTTTCCCTAAATATGAAAGAATGGTTCTCCCCCATACGCCTTTTTTTTTTTTTTAATACCCTTCTTTATTATAATCTCCTTAATATCCATCTGCTACCCTTTAGGCTAAAGCTTCTTAAATTCAAATATAGGGCTATTTTTATCACAGAAGAATATGTAAAGCAATAGAAACATTTTAATGGATTTTTGTGCCTGTGGCCCTTTTTAGCTGAATTTCCATAATGAAATCCAGTTACAGACATTGGTGCTGCTACAGTTGGCTGTTCACACAAATAAAGAATGAACATTTCTGTCTTGTAAGCCAACTCAGTAAAATAGAGTGCAACAGCAGCCTACAGAAAGCACAGGCGTTTTTCCTCTGTTGGTGCTTCAGTACAACTGTATATAAACTGTATTTTTACTCCACTAGGGCATAACATTCAAGATAGAGTCATGACCCTACATTTAGGTTATAAATAAGTTGTATAAAGTCATTTCCATAAGTAGTAACTAACAAAATGAGAATCTTTTCTTTTGTGCAGGAGCATTCAGGAACATCAAAATAGCTTCATAAAAACAACTACATGCAAAAAACATTCACAATAAACATCCATGTAAGCGGATTCTTTGTATTAATGATCTGGAAAAATATTTTTCTAAAAATATTTTAAGGACACCAATTCTTCTCCACCAAAAAATATTTTTTTTTCTTACTGCTGTAAATGAAGCAGAGCAAAAAACAATTTCTTGTATCATAAACAGTACTAAAATTTAAAATATTTTTCTACTCCTCATCAGGGAGAAGAGTTTTAAAGAGGAGAAACCAAATATCACATCCATATCCTTCAAAGAACAGCAAGAAGCACTTTTCATCTAGGAATTAAACCCGTGGTGGCCAGCCCAGCTCCAGAGGGCAGGTTGCATTGGGATGTCCATTTCTAATGAGCCAGAACCAGCACTCAGACAAAAAAGTCCCAGAAGCCACAAAAACAGCTCTTTATTATTATTTATATATTAAAATATGGGTTGGCAAAGTAATCACTGACAGTCTTGACTCTAATCATAACACAACTCAGCCTCACATCAGTTTGACTGAATTACATTGGTATCTCAACAGCTCAGCCATTATTATTTTTTAATCAGACCCAAAGTATCTTAAAATGGGCACTTAGACACTGAAATGCTGCAGAGATATAACAAATAGCGACATTCACAGGAGCATCTGAGGCATTTAGAAGCCTTTCTCACTTCTAAACCCAGAACCTCAGCATTTCTATAATGTTTATCTAGCAATTACTTATCAAGTCTCATTTCTGTTTCCAGAAGCCTTCACCATTAATTGCCTCAGAGTCTATATAAGGTGTGATGAGCCTCTGCATTTTTATAAATGCCCTTGTGAAGATGGGTTTTGAATAACTTATAATTGTTCTGTTCGTAGGAGCTCACCATTTAACTCCTATAATACAGTGCTTTTCCTATTTCAACAGTAATATTGTCTGAATTGCTAAATCCAGGAAAGTCTTTGGATTCTGATTTGGAGATCTTTAATTCTAATGATTCAATTATTCTAAGCAGTGTCTCTTATGACTGTTTATGGTGACTGCTAAGAAGTACATCACTCTCCTTTGTCTTGTGAGGTACAGCTTTGGAAATTAAGATATTTCCTTTGATTTAGCAGTTTAAAGAATTTCCACCTAAGTCTGACTCTACAGGGTCCTCATTTGTGCAGGACTTGTCTTCTTAGCACAACATCTTGTTTTGTTGTTGCAGTAAATATTCAATGATGTAAAAATAAGCACATAGGAGAAGAACTTCCACCGATGTCAAACAATGACCAGCACCTGGCAGTGTCTGCAGGGGATGTGAGCCCTGCTGGGATGGTGTGGGGAGAGCTGGACCATGATCCAGGGAAAGGCAGCTCATGGCAACCAGGAATGCACTGGGTGGGCACACAGGAACCTCACAGAAATTTTTGTCCACCCAGTTAAGGTTTTCAGAATGCAGCAGTCAGAGATCTTTAACTCACATTTGATGTTTATGGGGTTAACACTCCTGAAATTAATATACAAAATATATATTGCTGGCTTCTACCTGTGACCTCAGCTCTGCTTCTCACTCCTCTAGGGATCCCCAGGTGACACTGGAGCTCATGGAGGGTGGGGGACAGGGCAGCCCCAGCCCCTCTCCAGAAGTTCTTGGCTGCCTGTGGCAGCTCCTGCCCAGGTCTGGGGCCACACCGGGGCCCTGTGAGGGACATTCCTGGTGCTGCCTGGCACCTGCCATGCTCAGGCCAACCTTCCCCTCGTGGGGAGCAGCCATGGGCTGGATGAAGGTGCCCCCAAAGCTGCTCTGTCACTGCCCTCCTCAGCAGGATAGAGGAGAGAAAACACTGCAGTAATAATGAGAGGTTCATGGATTGAGACCAGATGAAGGAGTGATCACTCCTCACCCTCTTATCCTGCTCCAGCACAGGGACCTTCCCATGAGGTGCATCCCTCAGGAACAAACTCTGCAGTGAGGGTACCCTGTGAGATCAAGAATCCTGCCAGGAGCCTGCTCCAGCATTCCAGGGCTTCCCAGGAGATCACAGCCTCCTTTGGGCTGCAGCTGCTCCAGCGTGGGCTCCTCCACAGCCCCAGGAGGATCCCTGGAACCAGAGAACCTCCATGGGCTGCAGGGCCACACCAAGGGAATCTCAGCTCCAGCCTGAAACACCTCCATGGCTGCAGGGCCACACCAAGGGAATCTCAGCACCTCCCTGGGCTGCAGGGCCACACCAAAGGAATCTCAGCACCTCCCTGGGCTGCAGGGCCACACCAAAGGAATCTCAGCACCTCCATGGGCTGTAGGGTCACACCAAGGGAATCTCAGCACCTCCATGGGCTGCAGGGCCACACCAAGGGAATCTCAGCTCGGGCCCCTGGAGCTCCTCCTGCCCCTCTCCTCTGCAGAGCTGTTCCTCTCTCAGCTCTCCCTCCTCTTTCAGGCTGCAATTTGTCCTTGCACAGCTGCTGGTCCCCAATCCCAAATCTGCCCTCCCAGAGGTGCTGCCCTGGCTCTGCTGGACACGGGGGAGCTTCTGGCAGCTTCTCACAGAAACCACCCCTGCCACCAAAACCTTGCCACCCAAGACTAACCCAGCCTCCAAAGTGTTTTCTGTATTCCTTTGTGGAAGCAGAGATGCATTTTCAGAAAGACTCAGCTCCTGCAGGATCCTAAATTGGCTCATTTAATCTACATGGGTACTTGAATCCTCACTTAAGACATTAGTTAATTAAGCCACATTAAACCACACAGGCAAAAAGGAGGCTATGTTCAAATAAATTTAAGGCTCTGATTTTCTGATTTAAAACCACAAAGCAAAGTCTTGCAGAGAGAGCCCAGCCTGGTGCTCCCTCATTAACTCAGCATATTGTGACATTTATAGTTCTTGCTCAGGACCTGGAAACAAGAAAAATAGCAGTTTGAAGCAGTGAAACAAAACTACAATGCTGCAGAAAAAAAGTTTTTGTCTATTCCATGAGCTTGCACAACAAAGCTTTACTTTTTGGGGCCTCAGAAACCTCTCATGGCCGTGCAAATATTCTCATGTTCACAAGGAGGACTTTTGTGCTGCCATTTGAAAATCTGCTTTCCACAGATATTTCAGTAATTCTGTCTGTAAGCAGAACTCATCACTGAGTGAGTTAAATAACCACATCCAAAGAGAGAGTAAAGCAAATAAAATTATAGTCCACATGTCAGTAAACCCACACTTAATCTCAGAGGGCCTTCCTTCCTCTCCCCACCTCTCCCAGAAGCTGTATCCTGGCCTCAGGCATCTTTCTGCAAGTCAAGTGCATCCTTCCTTACACAAGGGTTTGAAATTTAGGGAATGGAAAGGGGCTGAAGCTGAGGTTTCTGAATTTTAGAGTTTTTCTCTTCCTTGCTTTGTTTTGTTTGTTGTTCTTAATAAAAATAACTGAAACATTATTTCACAAGAAATTAAACAAAAACTGAAGTGCTGTCTAGACATTGCTTTCCTTGCCACAGCTTCATTTCTGAGACTTTCAGGAATGCTGTGCTATCAGTGTTTTGCAGAAATATTCCAACCTAGGAAACAATCGGTATCCAACTCAGAAACAAACCTCTCAGGCAGGGAAAGATGTAAACTCCTGTCTTCCAGACTGATACCTTAAATAAAAACCCCCCTCCCTTCTTACCTGCAGACTACTTGAATAAATCTACAGGAAACAAAACCAGCCCCCATAATTCCCCAAACAAACAAAAGTATTCAAGGAAGAAAAACCCACAAAAGAAAAAAAGAAGCCCAAGCAAAAATCTCTCAATTTACAGATTCATTATATCACTTTCTTTTGCCATGCCTGTCGTTTAGAATTAATCAAACTATTTTTGTTAAGCATATAAAGAAAAGACAGAACAGATGCCTTTTGTCGTCTGTATAAAGAATTAAGGTGATAACAGATTTAGTGAGGGAGATTTTTCAAAGGAATTTAGGAGTACAGTTTCCTCTGAAAACAAATCACATGCTTTCCAGATCCAGCATAAAGAAATACAATAGCATAAAGAAATACAATAATCCAAGTATATATTGTACTTTTCCTATGGGTGCAGGTAACTTTGAAATCCTTAAGCCTGTGCTTTCTGTTACACGAGAAGGAGAAATTGTGAGAGTTTTAGTGATGTGTACATGACTTCACAAGTGCAGATGCAAAAGAAACCAGTTTCAAACTGATTTCTGATCTTTAGAAATGTATTTGTTCTAAAGGCTCTTTAACTCAGCATTCTTATCCTTCTTTTCAATAAATGGAAGTGTTATCACTGTTGCTTTAATTGAGGACTTTTTCAGCATCTTCAAAAGAGCCTCCCTGAGATTTAGCAGGCATCTTTTTTTAACTGATTGTGCTGGAAAAAATCAATCACAAAATTAACTTGAAATAAAATAATGCAAATATTGTTTCAATAAATAATCGGCTACCTACACTTGAAACTTTTTTTTTTTCTTTTGGTCCATTAACAAAGTAACTAAGTTTTCTATGTAAAAACAAAGATGGTAAAATTTTGATCTGTTTGCTGTCTTCAATTCCCCTGACTGGCAGCTTGATTGGTTCTGAGGAAGTAATTAGAGGGAAATTAAAACAGATTTCTGTTTCTGCTTATTTTTGTTTAACATTAAATTCTATAACATTCAGAAGACTGCTTTAGTACATTGTGCTAGGCAAGATAATAGATAAAGGAACATGATTTTACATCTAACTTTTAAGCTGGGTATGTTTTTCTTTATTTTTTTTCAGTTTATTTTTTCCCTCTACACATTTATAAAAGAAAAGAAGGGAAGCCTTCTGGGGACTTACCCATTCCCTTTATGGCTTAGTAGCTAGGGTTCCTAGGCAGCTTTTGAAAAAGTATTAAAATAGTCTATGACCAACTTCTGCTCATGAAGAAGAAAATGGAATAAAGTCAAGGCATGCATGGTTTTGATACCTACTGCAAGCTGCTACACACTACTTTTCTTTTCATTTATTTCCTTGTTGTGACTCTTCCATTTTTACTGTCCCACACCACCGAATTTTTAATTTCATATACATATGCACCCTTACAGTCTTAGATGCATTAGTTTGTTGCTAAGGTTTCATTTTCAGGAACAAATGGCATTGTATTTTTTTATCATTTAATAACAAAAATAATGTGTGAAAGATCATGGTTGAGGCAGAAATCCAACCCAGGATCCCTGACACTTAATTCAATGCCCCGTTTGTCAGAGCCACTAAAAAAACACATCAAATTTAAAGGTAGAACTCACTACTCAGAAGAACTAGAAAATAAAATGTTGTATTTTATGCACACTGTTGGTGATTTGAGTTTTCTATTAGAAGGAAAAACACTGGTTGTACATCATATGGCTTGACACACATTATTAATAAATATATAGCTACACACTTGGAAGAATACTAATTCCTCACCTGGGCTTGTATTTAGGTTGGGTATGTATTTAATAATTATTTTGCCAACTATGGCATGTTAATGCCATCCCCAAATCTGGGACAGATGACCTTAAAAGTAAAGCAGTCTTTTTTATTTCTAGTTCAGCTGAACATCAAGATAACTACGTAAAAAAGTACTCAGCTCTTGCTCTTATTTTGCACCTTTCCAGGCCCATTGGTCTAAGATGACATTAAATATAATGAGAAGGTCTAGAAAGTTCTATTTAATTCAGCCATCTATAACATCATTTAGCAAAGGGTTGAAAAGTCAAGTATCAAATCTACGATGCAATATCAGTGTAAATCCAGAGCAAATGTCTGTTCCCCCTCAGCTGTCCCTCAACCTTCTCACCCCTACCATGCATTGGAGGCATCTGTAAACACCACAGGGCATCTCATAGTGATAACCACGTTACACATCTCAGAAATACAGATATTTCTGTCATCATCTCCTGAGAGATTAATATTTAATTTAAAAGGAGTGACTTTCAAAGGCAATTAAGACCTCAGTTACTCTGCTGTCCTGTAGGAGTTGGATCCCTACACTACCAAGCAACGTGGAAAATCCTGGGACTTTCACTTCCCTTTACCTGTCCTGAACAATTCCTAGAAGCAAAGATAAGTGAAATGGAGAGCTGAGATTGGACAATGTCCTCGGGAACAGAGGAGTCCAAAGTGGCTCAGAGAAGTAATCTGTGTGTGTAAGTGATCTGTGATTAGATGTTTGCACAGCTCGGGAAATGCACGCCCTGTTTACAAACGCTAAGTATTGCTCCAGGGAAATTAGCTGCCTCTGCAGGATTTGTTTTCTGGTGAGTCAGCAGCTACTCATTGCTTAAACGATGCTCTTGTTCTCAGAGTACTCTTGGATGCCTCCTGAACATTTTTTTCCCAATGGGAGATAATGCCTTGTGCTATGCAAGATGCAATTCATCTGACAGTCATGGATGGGATGCATTGCTAAAGGGGAGATAATGAGAACTGGGGAGTTGCAAAAAAAACTAGCCTCTAAAGCATTTCTTGCATCTATTTTCTGGTTTCCCATACCTTTAGTATTAAATTAAGGTCTTAAAACAGACTGATTTTCTAGAAAATCTTTGGGCAAACCAGTTTTCATGATATTGAACTTTCTGAGGTTTTACTAAGATTACATAGTAATAAAAAAATCAAGTGAAAACTCTGCTACAGGTCAAGAGCAAAACACCTTTTGCTGATACAGATCTTGGGGGAAAACACAGAAAAAGCCTTCAGAGAAAAGTGGTTATTTTCTACTTTTTCCCCTTTTATTCAGCACCCTTTCTGAAAAAGCTGGAAAACCAAGCTTGCCCAGGAAGGCAAACTGGACTTCCCAAACAACTTCATACTTTGAGCTTGGAAAAGACAATTCATATTTAGATGAAGAATAGACATAATCA
The DNA here is from genome assembly GCA_013400435.1 of Pycnonotus jocosus. Lineage (NCBI taxonomy): Eukaryota > Metazoa > Chordata > Aves > Passeriformes > Pycnonotidae > Pycnonotus > Pycnonotus jocosus. The sequence goes on from VWYP01032104.1 coordinate 109,680, forward strand.
AGTACAAGCTGCAGCAGTATCCATTTTCCAGCAGTTTTCCAGCAGCGCTGTCTAAACTGAAATTTGACAAATTAGCCACTATAATTATTCCACAAATTATTCCACTATGCCAAAAAAAAGCAAATGTAGGAAGGGAATTATCCAGTTCTCATTTGGAATTCAGCCATTGTTAAACAAACTGAGGGTAGTGTATCATCTAAGCAGAAGCTGATTCATAGCCTTTCAGGATAGTTTTGTTTCAGTATCTCTTACTTGGAAGTATGATTTTTTACAATAGTTGTTTACCTCTGCATCCACCAAATCCCTCCTAAATAAGTCATAACTATTGATTCTAACTTTTCAGTAATGTAAATCATGTCCCCTATTTCAGCAACAGACTTCAGATCTCTATGAACTAGCTTTCTAATAATGGGATACGAGGTATACAATAATTTGATTTCTGTAAGTCCTGCCTTTTTTATTATTATTACCAATGCTTTTACTCAAAATAAGTATTACTTTTCTGTCACTTTTTCACTTCTGTAACTAGTTTTTACTAGTCTTCTGTATTGATCTATAGACAACCTGACAATACCTTTCTTCCCCCAGAAGATCAGCATCAACCCTCAAAACCAGCAGCACGTACAACACGCAGGTATTTTACATTCACATCTTGTCATGTTTCATTTGGTTATCTTAGAGAAAAGTTGCTTTAAAACATTGCTTGGATTTCTGCCTCTGTCCAGCATTTACTTTTGTTTCTCCAAGTTACTCCACACTGCTCACCAAGCACATCCCTTCCCCTCTCCTCAAGGCTGAGTGCAGCCCCTGGCCTTGGGTTGAGCAGGCAGTGGGCAGTTCTATGGCTTGGGGACAATTAGAGAGGGTTCTACCCATCCTCAACATCACAATATTTCAAATAAAGACCTCCCTTGCAGAGATGAACACATCCAATTTTTTTGAACAGCTGCACAGGTCCATGTCCTGTGCACTCCTCCAGTTCCACCCATAACTCACTCCATGGAAAACCTCGTATCATCTCTGTGCCCAGGCACTGATATTGGTGCAAACCTCAAACGCTGTCAATTCAAACCCCTGCTTTAAAAAGCACTCCAAAACACTCTGGTTCAGGAGTTCACCGAGTGACTGCCTGTGATTGTGAGCCTCAGTGCTGGTCTCCTCCCCCTCGCTAACAAGGAGCTATTAGCCACTCCGAGATTTCAAACAGCCAGCCTGATCAAAGGCCCACGGTCACCGCTGCATCAACCGACTGGGACTTGAAAAGAATGAAAAATGTGTGCTCAGTGCCATTGTAAAATATGCACATACGTGTTCCTCTGCCTAGCGGGGGGCTGCACAGCTGAGTATGGGAAATATTTCCTATTTATATGTAAGCTGGAGTTTAACCTCTGGATAATTTGGGCAACGAAAATTATGCATACATGCTGAGTAGGGAATGATTACAAAATAGATAATGAGCTAAACTTGTTTATTTATCGTGGAGAAATACTCTCTATTTTACCTTACTTATATCAAGTTCTGTATTCATACAGGCTGTTAAGCATAGCACAAAGCAGTAAAATAAAATCACTTTTTTTATATACTGCTGGAAAAGGCAGAAAGAGGGTGATAGCTGGAAGGTACCCAAACAATGCAAAGCTTCCAACATGTAGGTGGTGTGACTGACTAAATAATCCCAAAGTGGTACAAAAGCTACAGAAATAAGGGAGCAAACCCACAAGGGGCAAGCTTTTGAGTTGGATTTCTAAATTGTACACCTCGGTATCAAAGATACTGAGACAGCAAAATTACATGAATATGAAGCCTGATTGACATGTTTTGGAAGCTCATTGTCACTTTTGATGGAACAGCATCCTGCTATTTGGCCATTTCTAGTATTTCTCTCCCATGTGTTTTTGCTGATCCTAGCCAGAACCAAGCTTGTGTGGTTATTCTTTCCCTGGGCCTCCTCTACCACATGCTTCCCCAAGTCATAGGCTTCTGTTTCTCTTTGAATTTTTTCTTTTACTTTTATTTCACGTGGTCCTAAGACCAAGTCTGGGAAAAAAACAGGCAGATAAACAGCAACAGAACCATACAAACTCCTTTTCCCCCAGTGACCAGGCTGAAAGTCAGTTGTTGCCATATAGCCAGGAGATGCCTGTTCTTGGCTCCAGCCTCCAGGGCTGCCTGTGTGCTTCCCTCCAGCTCTGGGACAGCACACAGACCCCTGCACTGAGGGGTGAGTGCAAACCTGCTCCATTCCTCCTGCTGCTTCAGCTACCACTTGGCCTCACAGGGCTGGGGGTGCCTTCATCACAGTTTAAGGCCAGACGTGTTGAGGTATTAGCTCAACAGGGGCTTGGATCTTGCTTCCTCTGCTAATGAGCAAAGTACAGACAGAATCAAAATCTGCTTTCTGCCTCAGGCAGGAGGTTAGCATAGATGAAGAGAAACGTTTCTAAGTAAGAATTCAAGAAACATGAAGACAGTAGGATTTTTTAGTCAAGGTTGCATAAGATGCAAATGCAGACATTTAAAGTAAACACAGAGCATTTGTGTTATGCCAGTTGAAAGCTTCAGCACATTCACTGCTTTTTATTTTTTTAAACAAGCCAGTATGTCTCAATTATGATAATGCCAGCAACATACACATCTGCAATCCCATGCTCTCAGCTATTTCTTATTAAATACACTAGAAATGGAATTGTAGGTCAAACAATAACTGGAGCTCAACTAGTCTGACCATGACACATCTGTGCTACAAGCATTCCTCAGTCTGTGCAGAAAAATAATTCATGAACGTATAGAATATGCCAAAAAAAACAAGATGGCAACTTAGGAGCATGTTAATATAATGCAGAACTATATGGAACTCAGCAGCCTGATTCAATAAGACAACTTTAGGTGCAGAGGCCACTCGTTCTCTGGGCTGTGTGATCTTTACTGCTCTGCTACTCAGAGCTGGCGCAGAACTTCATACTGTGCTGCCACTGATTCTTAGAGATGCAGCTGGATCTCTTTAGTGTCTATTTTGGACACAGGTAAAAGTTCAGAACCCACCTATAACTACCTTATCCATTCCATGAGTTGTGATTCATAGAGTCATTTCAGATTAATCATTTCTACAAAGAGTCTGAGTGAGAATTGTGTGTTGACAAACCTGGTGCAAAGTTTCTTCCTTATAAATAAATTTCTTTATGCATACCATAGTTCTACCAAAAAAAAAAAAAAAAAAGTGTGCTTCCGTTCTGGAACAGCTCATTGGGTTATGTCATGGATTCATTTAGAACCTCAGGAAGAAAGGAGGAACACTGTAGGCAATAAGGGACAGTGAGAAAAACAAAAGAATTAAAAAGAAGAGAAAGCATTTAAATAAATGTCTTGAAATCATTGTTGGATTCTTACTATGAGCAGGAGTCCTGCAGTCCCTGAGCTCTGATGGGCTTACCAGAGTGCTCTTACAGTGCTCAGAACCAGTTGGCTGCTCAGGCTTTTTCCCTTTTGCACAGCTTAGGCTGTTCTCACTGTAGTACTCCTACACTGGTGTGAAATTACCACCAAGCCAGGAGCCCCACTTAGAGCTGCTCATGCAAAGCCTAAGTTGTATCAAGGATCTTCCACAGCCAGGATTGATTTCTGCCTGTAAGCATGGTTTGGCTTTCCAAATACTACACTTGTAAGGTTTTGTTGCAAAATTAGCTGTGAGCTATGTAAGCCACAATCACCACGAGAAGGCTTAAGAGGAGCTATACTCATTCAAGGTATGGCATGCACATATCTTTGGCAAACATTTACTCTCATTTTGAAATGTAAGCTAAAATCACATCTTTCCAGGGCTAAGTTGCACTTTTACTCTACTAAGGGCTTACATGTTTAGACTTGAATCAAAAAAAATGTAGTATTTCTTAAATAAAATATAAACAGCTCCACTATGGATCCCAATCCCTATTTCTTTTTGATAGCAAACTGCATAGCTAAAAATCCCAGCTCAAGCAGGGTGTCAAGACAGCTCTTGGAAAGTGAGGGGTGAGAAGTGGGAGAATCTCTCCAAGTGCCTCTGTGCAAAGGCTCCTCCTTCTTGCTGTGCACAGCTGGAAGGTGTCACTGTAGCATGGTTTGGGATGCTGCACCACAGGCCAGTAAAATCAGCTGTGGGCTCCAGCCTTGCACAAGGAGATCATCAACCCCTTCTTTTCTTTCCAAAGAGCCCATGCAGAAGACAAACTTCACATACAGTGAGAGCACAAAATATCTCTTCACCTCACATGGAAATTTAATACACACTTGCATTTTGGCACTCCCCAAAACTAACAAACTCATTTGAACTCTGTGGTGTTTATTAGGAGAAATATTCATGACTAGGACAAGGCATCAGGTAGCTTTTAATAGTCCAGACTTGGAGGTACCTTTGTTTATCTAGAAAATATAAGTGTATTTGTTTGAGCAAATACTGGATACCAAAGCATTGCCCAGAGCTAAGAATATCTGTCTTAAAACTGGCATTTCAGCAAGCATATACTGGGAAGATACCAAAGGCTTAGGTTATCTTAGTTTGCATAAGAGGCTGAAAACTTAAATTCATTTTTAGGGTGTTTTTTTTTACTGTAAATAGTGATTGATTGAAACAGGGATTGTACTTACAAGGGTGTACTCTGCTCAGGAAACATAAAAGGAAAAATTACTACCCAAAGAATTTTTCATATTTCGGTGGAATATATCGTATTTGTGATTGAATGAATCACAAACAGCTCATAAATCCTCAAAAATATACATGGTCCAATGAGTATTTGCTATAGATTTTAGGAGTTAGTAACAACATTAAAGAATTTCATAGAAATCAATGATGACCTCATATAGGAGCAGAACAGTAATTTAACAGTTCACTCACTTTTTACCTGCCAGGCACAAACAAGAGCCACTGGCACATAAACATGTCCCTGACTCCCCCACTCCCCTCCCCTATTTTTTATTTATTTTAGTAAACTGAAAATGTCATTCTTTGTGCTGTACAAAGGGAGCAGTTTTCAGCCGCAGATAAATTATGCAACTTCTTAGACAAATCAGGCAGAAACTTCTGTGGAAAAGGACTAAATAACAAAAAACCCCAATACTCTACAAAGCCGCCTGAAACGTCCATTAGTGATCAGCACTGTGACATTGAAATGCAGCCCACTGCAGCTGGCAGGGTGGGAATAGTCCCAAAGGCCACCCTGGCACACTCTAGAGATACCTGAGCAAGGGTGAGGCAGCAGGGCAGGTGACAGAAGGAAATAAACTCTGTCCCAGGCTCACCTGAGCTCTGACACCACTCCTGGGCCATGGGACGAGTGCAGGTGAGGCTGCTTGGAGCAATTAAGGCTCGTTAGAGCTCTCTGGGTCTTGAGGAAAATTTTGGGACAAGGTTTGAACAGGCCCCCAGAAAGCCTGTGGTGGGTCAGCCCTTGTGCCCATCTCAGAGAAGAGCAGATCAGTGCAGAGCTGTTCTCCCACCAACAACCCCAGCACACAAAGCTGCCCATGATTCAGCACCCACTTCTGGTACTCCATCAGTTTGTTCTGTGTGAACATTCAATGCTGAGTTGCAGTGGCACCCATAAAGGCTAAAATACACACCCAAATTGCAAGAACCCATCCTGCAGACACTAATGCCAACGTTATTAGCATTTATGGGGTGCAGCAGTGGCCAAAGCACCCATAAAGCTCTGCTGCTTGAAATTCCTGTGGAACTATTTCATATTTAAAGCATCAGTGATAAAGAAGTAGATGTCAAAAATCAGACAGGGTCTTACGATATGTGCTTGTTTATACCACTGCAAATGGGGAAATGTTACCAATCCCAATTTTTCAATCTCTTAGCAGGGGTGTCAAAGATCAGAGAAGGCTAAAAACAAGCAGAGAATCTAACCCCAAAATGGTTTGCTGGTTTATTTTTTTTTTAATTTCTTCAAAGAATTCCTCAGGCATGACTAAAATAAACAAGACCACTTGACTGCTACACGGTACAATTGAAAACTGTTATGTTGCATGAAAAACAACTCCAGAAATCGCTTGGGGAGATACATCTTTTCATCCTTAGCATTGTAGTTGAACAACGTACACAGTGCAAAACTTATACTTCAGGGGAAAACAGCAGTTAGGTTTTCTCCCCCCCAGAAACAAAAATATTTCTTTCGGAAAAAAAAAAATTAAACAAATAAACCTCCCCTCCAAACAAAACAAACTAACAAAAAAATCATCAGAACAAACCAACAAACAGACAAGCCCCCACACCTCCTCTTTTCCCCTTCATGCATATTCATTACCCAAGCCAGACTGGAGCAGAGCTTGGAAACAAGCCATGGATGTGCTGTGCATAGACTCAGACATTACCTGGGCCCCTGGCACTAGGGACAGACTGAAATATTGCTCATATTTTAGTGCCTGAACGTAATTTCTCATGTCATTCTGCTGACTGGTGAAGAGGCTTTCAAGCCTCTCTCCCTTCACAACATACACACTCTCATCCCTGAAGAATTTGTCAGCCCCTGGAGGGATGGGAACCCTTCTGGGAAGGGGCACGGCGAGGTTCAGGGGCCACCAGGGGCTGGTTTGGCCCTGCACCCCAATGCTCTGGGGGCACAAGGTGCTGCCTGCTTCATCCCATCCCTCCTGTTCTGCTTGGTTCACCCTCTCACCTGAGCCACCCCTCTCTCAAGCCTGATGACTGCCAAACACAGCAATCTTTGTTTAATTAGGCAAATCTCTGTTTTACCAACATGACAGTCACCACCAAGAACAAGTCAGCCACACTCCTTTTTACAGAAAAAGCTGTTTTACTACAGTTTTGTGTCTAATCTTAAGCTTCCCAAAATGCTGGCTGCTCCTGGGCATTGAGCACATCACTAATGAAGACAGCAGAATGGTTTTCAAAGCTTGACAACCCCTACAGTGCACTGTATTTCACAGAAGAGTCTGAGTTAGAAGGGACTTACAACAACCAGCAAGTCCAACCCTTAAATGAATGCCCACATAGGAAACAAACCCACACCCTTGGCATTGTGGGCATCATGCTCTGACCAACTGAGATAAATTCAAGTTAGTTCTAGAAGCTACAAAAAAAAAAATTAGTTTTACCTGCACCTTATTAGCTAAGTTTGTAGTGCCATTCCATCTGTAAAGTACTTGCAACACCAGAAATGCTCTGAAGGGAGAAAAGAGCAGTGAGAAACAATGAATTTAATAAAGAGTATAAATTTAATACACAGTAATTCCTTGCAATAGGAAAAATTGGAATGAGATTTTTTTAAATTAAAGTGTTGTAAGTAAACACTAAGAATATTTTGATTCTTGTTTACAGAACCATTAGCTAAAGGAAGGAATGTAACTCACAAAGGAAGGGGAGCTAACATTTGTTGACATTTTCCTGCTTTTAGTTTTTATGTAAACTCAAAGCAATTAAATTATGTTTAAGACATTTTTGCTGTAAGTAGTCTCCACTTACATTCCTAGAAATAGTAATCCAACTATTTTATTGCATTGTTGGGAGCCCTGTAGCAACAGACCAAATATTTAGCAACAGGTCTGTTTGCCATCTCTAGGGCTGGAAACCAAAGACTTGAATCAATTTAATTGCATCAGTGTTTCTCAGCTACCATGCCGGAATGTGTTGTTCTTGAGTTTAAAGGGTCTATTCCTACCTCCCCCCACAGCAGTCTCTAAATAAACCTATAAATCCTTGTTCTGTAGCACATGAATTATCAGTAGCTTCAAAATAAATGAAGACAAAAATGGTTGAATATTTAAACGTGTAGCAACTCCATCCCATGATAGATCATTTCAAACCAAAATTCATTTTTTTCTTTGATATCTACTACTGCTATAAACTTCCAGTTTATCATATAACATTACAATTTATGGTATAACCAGCTTGTGTACTGACTATAAACCCTTTGTCAATGCCACTGTAAAGACTTTATAGTCCATAAATAATAGAAGAGTGATAGTATCTATCCTTCTTATTTTGCCCAGCACATCCAGAATATAGGACTCTAAACATGTCAGAGGATCTGCTTGTTTCACATGCAGTATAGGTTATGTAAAAAAGTAAAAAAAAAGCTACATTTCTCTCAGTACTTGGCTTACACAAAGCCCATTTGAATAAATAGAAGTCACAGGTGCATGTGATAATTCAGGAACAAAAGATGCACATAAGCAAAAATCAGTCTCAATTTACTGCAGCATTCATCTATGGCCAGGGACTACAAAAGATTAATTTCCTACCTCCTAAATTATTAAAGAGAAGATGGCTCTTCTTCATGTGTAATAATGTAGGGAGGAATTTGCTCAGAGCTCTTTGTGAAGTGTATCACCTTTTCCTGGTTCTCCTTGATGCGCTCATGTGGTCAAGACATTCCTTTGTCTCCCAGCAGAGCAATTCCAGACCCAGCTCTGTCACACATTTATCTTTACAGCCCACAGACTTTAATGATGTTTAGGATGGTTTTCCCTGATGTTGAAGCAGAGTGAGGACCAAGATCACTCCTTGTGTCATATCCCTCCAGGCTGCACATGGCAAACCAGTGAGAGCCTCGCCTGCTGTGCTTGCCAGGGACAAGGAGCTGTGAAAGTTTGTGCTTCTGGCTTCTCCTCTGCACACAGATTGCCAGGCAAGGGTGGTTATTTCCTTCTCCTTACTGCTAGCAAAAGACAAGATGGGACTGCTTAAAATTGCTGTGACAAGGAAGCGTCACAACTTTAGTCTAAAGACCGTCTCATTTCCATTCTGTAAGTGGAATTATTTACACTGAAAGTAATAAAATGAGATGCCAGCTTGCCCCTGAATGCTAAAACCCCTTATCCCAGATGCAGCCAGCAATCAAAGCTGACACTGCTCTCAATCCCAGCCTCAGATACTCTGTAACACACTGGATTTCTCTCCTAACACACCCCAAGCTTGTTTGTTGAATGTTTTTCAGCTCCTACAGCTCCCCATGTGTTGTCTCACTGGGGACTGCCCCTTCCCACCGAATCCTGGCAGGCACAGCAGCAATTGGCCTTCTGGCACAAAGCCCTCACCTATCGATCCCCCAGACCGAGTTTCTTGTGCTCACACACCCCCCCGGTGGATTCCCACGTTGCTCTCACTTCCTACAAACTGGCAGGTGCTTTCATTTGTGTGCCTTAGCTCTTTTATCAGCTCTCAAGCAGTACATATTGACAACTTTCTCACTGCAAAATATAAGATGGGGTGAGGATTTTTCTCCCTTCTTGGTTCAATAAGAAGAAAAACAAACCAAAACAAAATCAAAATTTAAAGAAATCTGACCCTCTTTCTTTTCCAAACCTGAGAAGGGGATGGGTCCCTTCTTGGGTGGCATATTGCAGCTCTCCACAGGATCACATTCCTACAGCTCCTCTAGTCCTAGGTCTCCTCTCAGTGCTGCTGAGTCAAATGTGGGCAACAAAACACCCTTGTGAGTACACCCAGCACATCTTTAGATGTTGATATATTCAAATATCTTTATAGAGACTATGACACAATAAGTCTCAGGTGAACCCTTTGGGAATTCCAGGGAAAAGGCTGCCTAATCTCCAGCTAAACAGGCCTATTATCTCTCACTCCCCGTGAGAAAGTGAAGCAGAACTGATTTGATTAAGAGCAAATTAACCTCTCTAACACAGCTACCCAGGGTTTTACACCTGTCACTTTAGTATGACAATTTATATTTATTCAAAAAGCCATGAGACAGTAAATTAAACATTGCCCTAATTAGAAAAATGTCATATGTTACAGTGGGCTAGCAAACTGAACTCATTTCAAACAGTTCTGGTGCAAAGTACATTTCAGCACAGCATTAACATGAGTAGAGTCAATATTTTTTACATTGTCACATCTGAGTTTAATGCCATCGTGTCACAGATGTATATTTAAAGTTCCATCAAATAATAAGGCTGGACTATATTCAAAGTTCACCATAGCCCCAAATTTGTTTAGGAGAGGCCATCAGCACCTTAATTACCACATACTCCACTCTATTTCTATCTTGTAATGTCACAGCATAAAGCAGATCTCCCTCTTAATTAGATCTATTGGCATGGCATTCTTCCTAAAGTTCTTATGGGATAGATAAAGGCTAATTTCTTCAATACCACACAATATCAAACACCAAACTTTGATTAATTCCATCAGCTAATTACTCACAGGTGAACCTCAGTCTCAAAAAAATCTGAAATTTTAGAAAATAAATCTTTAAGCCCACAGAAACCCTCTTAGACATCTTATAACCACCTATAGCTAATTTTGAGAGGACAACAACAAAAACCACGTTGTGACTGTTCCCTCAAGGAGCCAGAACTCAGCTGACACCCAGCTCAGGGTGGTGCCTGCTCTCTGCTGGGTCAGCAGCACCAGGTCCAGGGGCAGGCAGGAGCAGGACACGATGGCCAGGAGGGGCTGAAGGTCACTGTGCAGCCACCACCATCATCCCTGCAGCCACCCTGTCCCCTCAGCCATCCTCTGGCACAAGGGACCTGCTGCCCCATGACGTTGGTACAGGCCACACTTCCCAGCTGGAAAGCATCAACGTTTCAGTTTGCCCCAAAAGCTTCCTGGAGCAAATCCTCTGGGCCTGCTGAGGCTGTCACACTCCCCAGGGTGATGCAGGAGATCCCTGCACTGTGGTGGAGGGGGAAGGATGAGCCCTCTCTCCAACCATTAACTAACTGGTTTGCTCTAAGTTATGATTTATGAAAGAGAATTTGTGAGTTAGGAACCTCATGATTTAAGAGATAAATTACTAAAGTAAATTTTTTGGGTTTTTCTTCTCATTTAAACTTATCCTTACTATTCTAACAGCTTTAATTCTCTTGCTCTCTAAAATCACCATGCATACTGTAATTACAACACACATAACAAGCCCGTTGATAAATAAGTACAGTTTAAACAAAAAACTCTTCAGAGTTGCTCTGAGGAAACTGTATAATAATGAAGCTATCTGAACTCTAACAAGAAAATAATTTAGGTCATTATTCCCAGCAATAAATATTGGACATACACATTAGTTTTCCCAAGCTTACTAAGAAGAGGCAGAACTATTATTTTTATAAGTAGGTGTATATGTGTATATATATTTATACAGAGAATTTCTATATTTTATATGATGATCAGTCTTACCATACATATACCTATGTTTAAACATAGTTAAGTACACACATACATATATAGATAATTATGAAATATATCAGGAAATAATGCAGTTATTTGTCAGTCAATGAAGGAGATGTGTGGCACACAGGTTGAGCATTGCTAAAGCAGTGAGAGCTCCTGCTGCAGTACCTGCATGAGAAGCCTGAATTGCGTTTTTCCTCCTCCTACTCCTCTTTCCCTCCCTCTACATAGGGCTGCTCCTCCCTCCCTGGCAAGGATCAGCTCCCACTGAGCCTCCCCTCACTGATTCTGATTCTCCCTTCACCTCTTTGTGTCTCTTTTCACAATCCACACATCCTCAGACTTGCATTTGGTCCAGGAAATGCTGAAGCTGTCGACGTTCACCTTGCTGGTAAATTGATTGAGAAATTAAGGGATTGTCTGTGGCAGTGTTTATCACAAAGGATAGTCCCTAGATCTTGCTCCAGAGCCACTGGAGACAGATCAAGCAAAGCAGTTCTTCACCTCTAATGCAGCCATTATCCTTTATCAGATTTGGTTTTAAATAGATAACATCAAAACCAAAGGGAGCCAGCAGAGGCAGAAGTCAAAAAGAGAAAAAATAGATTTGCAGTGGCTGTTTTAGAGCTGTAAAAGAGTAAATGCCCATTAAGCAGTTCTGCAAATCCTGTTTTAGCACAAACAAGAAAAGTGCTACAATAATTTTTGTACAGTCTAATGGTCACTAAGTATAGGAAGTTCCTCAAAATAGACTAAGTGTCACATACAACCATTGTTTTTATGCATTACCATCAGGCTTCCAGACTCTGTACAAAGGGCCAGAACCACAGACATAAGGACACTGCTTTTTTTTTTTTTTTGGAATGACCTCACCTTTCCAGCTTGAGCTGTTAAGTCACAGCTGTCACCACTAAACGTTTTTTTAATTCTTTAACTCTTAAAACACAGCAGCCATATAGCTTCAGAACTGGAAGATACAGATTAAAGATGCACAGATTATGTGAAAACTGCCTGTCTGCCTTGTCACCAACCCTCACATTCCACAGAGATAAATTTGTCAGAAATTCATGGCCCAGCTCACTGAATTTTGCTTGATTCAGAATTATTTCTATAGATATCTCACTCAATTTAGCTACTTTAAAAACATCTTGGCAATATATGTGGAGACCACACCAAGGAAAATCTGCTAGGAAAACACCAAAACACCCAAACAAATATTCTCCTCAAATTATGCCAAGCAACCCAACTCCAAAGTGCAGCAAGCACAGCCCAGCCTGTTCTAATTTGGGACATCTCTGTCTCATTCTTTGTCTTCTCTTGGGCAGAGCTGCAGAGACAATCAGCAATCCAGCCTGCTCCATGCATGTCACCAGTTCACTCTGAATTATCTAATTCCTGTGAGCCAGCTGAAGTCACAGGCTCCTCACACCACAGCATGGGCCTGAATTCACATATCCCACTGCAAGTCTTATCACTTCCCCCAGAAAACTCCAGCATAATATTTTCTGTAGCGGGACATTCTCATTGTCTGGGACTGATTTTGAGAAAACTCCTGCAAGATTGTGCTTTTACATAGACAGATAGATAAAATATTTTCAATTCTCCCTTAATATGTTTTTAACCTACCAAATCCCCTGTGATTTGGGACAGGAAACTTCCTCAAGAAAGCAGCAGTGGGGTTACAAAAGTGTGAGTACAGGTGTAAAAACCTCATCCTCCGACACCCACAGGTTGGAATTGGTGCAGCTCTTCCCCACCCAGGTGGGTTCTGCTCCTGCAGTCACATTGAAATGGAGCAAAGCAATAACAGCAGCAGCTCCTGTCAGACACAAGCTACAGCTACAGATCCTAGGAAGGAATATTTTTAGAATATTTTTAGAAGACTTTGAAGGGAAAGTTCACTTTCAGGTCATGTGCTTGTGGATCAGTGAGGAAATTACAGAAATAACAAGGTGGCACCTTATAATTTAATGCCTTATAATTTAATGATTGAATAAAACACAGTTAGGGATCATCTGAGAATAAGGCAAATTTTAAACAAAAAAAAATGTTTTCACATTAAAATTTTAAGAACAAGAAGCCTTTGGGTGAAAAGAAATAAAAGGAAATACAGAAAGGGCAGCTTTCTACATATGATACCATATGTATCATCAGGAAATTTCTAAGGAAATAGCAGCTAAAAGTTATGAGCAAAATAGGCATATCAGCTCTCAGAAACAGTCAATTTGCTATTATTTTTGAAAAAGCAAGCACTGAAAAAAGAAAAGAAACTGTAGGGGTTATAAAAATAGCTTTTTACAAGGGAAAAAAAAAAAGCCCAAAAAACCAATCAGCAAGCTCTTTCCCTGAGGTAGTTTTCACCCTATAAAAATTGAAAGTTAACAAAAAATGAGACTGCAAGAAAATACTGTAGCAGGCATATTCAATTGGTGTAAGAAGACAAGTAAAGAGACGGGCAGGATCACAGTATGTTTATTGGATCACACAGGTGACTTGAAAAATGCATTTATTGTTTGTGATCATCAACACCAGAGCACAGGGGAAATGTGTTGGTACACCAAAAGGGCATTAAAAAAAACCCCAAAAAACCAAAAAAAACCCCACCTAATTAAAGTGATTAATCTGTATTTTTCAAGAGCATTATATAAACCAGATTTGTATCTGCTGGGTGAGTTCAGGCTGCAGTACAATGCTCTCCACAGATACAGAACTTGGGTCAATCCAAAAGTCCAAATGTGTGTATTAAGCTGGTACCCACTGTCTCTCTAAGAACAAAATTCACACAGCAGCTCAGCTGCTGCACAGTTCTGTTTGTTTTCCAGAGGTAAGGAAAATGAATCCTATGACACTTTCCCAGCTACACCAGAGAGCTAAACGAGCCCTCTGAATATTCTGTCATGCCAAGAGAAAGGAGGTGTAAATTCCACAGGTACAGAGGGAGCAAAGGTTACAGCACAGCCTGGAGTTTACTTAACCACAAAGCCACACCTCATAGACCAGTTTTAGACTAAACCATAACCTAAATCATGTGCCAAAGATGACAACCTGACCCACATGGAATTAGCTTGAAAATCATGCAGATACAACAAATTTATGTCTTTTTTGTTCACCTTCTGAGTCTAGAAAAATAGGAATCTTAGTAAAGCATCACAATATGTAATCATGTAGTGACAGAACAAGGGAAATCACCTTAAATGGAAAGAGAACAGATGTAAATTAAATATTAGAAGAAATTTTTCCCCATGAGGGTGGTGAAGCCCTGGCACAGGTTGCCCAGAGTATTGTGGCTGCCCCATTCCTGGAAGTGTCCAAGGCCAGGAGCTTGGAAAGCACCCTGGTGTGGTGGAAGTTGTCCCTGCCCATGGCAGGAGTGGAATGGGATGAGTTTTAAAGTCCCTTTCCAACCCAAACCATTCTGTGATGCTATGACTTACAAAAGGTGTGAACCAGACATGATCTCTTTGTTGCCCAAACCCAGGGCAGGTGACAGGAGCAGAGCACCAAGGAATTGATGTTCTCCTGAACCCTTGGAAAAATCAGTGTAATTGGGAAACAAAAGGTTCAGCATCACCCCAAATGCTCCTCTGCAGCAGGTCCCAAAGCAGCTCTTTCCCCAACACTCAGGGGGTGCTGGGCTCCTGGTTTTGGGCACTGCTGTCCTGGTTAGGGCTTCAGGTTGGAGGTCAGATATCAGAAGAGGGAAACCACAGTCAGGGTCTGCTGAAGGGAGACAAAAGGCAAAATACAAACCCATCTCCCAGTCTGCCTAAACTCGTACTTTTTGTCCTCAAGGACAGCTGTGATTAGTCAAAAGCTAAGAAATTAGCTTTAATAAAAGAAAGAAGTGCTGGAACAGAGCCAGCAACAACTTTTTATGGTTCTGACACCTTCAAAAAAACTCGCTGAGTTGCCATTTCAGTATTTTGTAGGGCGCAGTAAGAATTATATCATCAGATAAGTGAATCCAATACGATCCCTTGGAAGCAAAAATCAGCAGCATGCCATATGTTGTATATCCTAAACACTAGTCAAAATAGCCTCATTTCATCTGACAGTACAAAGAACTGTCTGGATGTTGCATCTTTTCTTGGCAGACCAGATAGACTTATTGGTGTGTTTGTTTCAAGGCAGGAAAATCACATTCAGTGCTTGTGTTGCAATCATGGAAAGAGAAACATGGAGAGAAATATTAATATTCTTGGCCTAGGTTTTGTGGAATTTAACATTCACATTATGGTTTGGCCATGAAGGGTCAAACCTGGATGCTTTCTGAAAGGAGACAAACAGCTTTTCCTGCCCTCGAGGGACAAAACTCAGTATTCCAGAGGCTGTTGAACAAACTCATATTATGATTTTTTTTTTTTTAACTAAAAAAGCTTTTGGCATTTGCTGAACGTAAATAATGAGTTGTGTAGAATTACTGCTTAGGAAATGGAAAGCACTAAATATCAGTATTGCACAGTCACAGTCCACTGTGGGACTCAGCCCACAAATACACCACCAGTCTCTCCCACCAAAAGCCCACTCTCTGCACAGTTGGCAAATCCCATCTCTTTTATCCTCTGGTGAGTAAACAATAGGATTATATTAAGCAATTCATTTTGGGGAGAAAATAAACAAAGCCAAAAAAACCTCAACAAACCTAACCATTAACTAATTGTTCTTTAATAACTTTCTTATCCTCTGCAGCCCCCCAGCCAAGGGGAACAGGTCTTTGCCATCTCATCTGTGACCACCCAAAGCATCAGGTGCCACTCTGACAAACCCACCTTTGCTGCTATTTGGTTAACCATTGTTTTACTGGTATCAGATGCAATTGCCTTTAATTCACATTAATGGTGGAGGTGATGCTCCCTCAACCCACAGTTTATGTGTCTCTAAACAAGATACTCATAGTTAACTGCATAAAACATGTCAAGACTGAAAAATCAAACAGAATTTTGAACTCGTCTTTTGAGAATTAATGGGGGTTTTTTGTGAAAATCTAAGTTGATTGGCCCAGTTTTCAATTTTTCAGTCAATGCACTTACTCCAGACAGCAGGCAAAATTTTCTCATTGATAGAAACTAATATTTCTTCTGACTCATTTTTTGTAGGTACACCATTAAAAGGGGGAAAAAAGGCAAATGCATCTAAAATTCATCTAAATACACACCAAGTTTGGGGACCTGAGGGTTTCAAGAAAGAAATTTGGGTCAAACAAATGAATAAGAAATAGATGTGGGGCCACGGAAAAGTGGGGAGGGAGCAAAAAACCAGTTACACGGAAATAAATGGAGTGTAGATTTTGGAAAGCAATAAAAGCAGATCTTCAAAATACCTCGTGGCAGTTGCAGTGAGGTGCCACAGAGTGGTATATTATTACTCCTTACATGAATGATCTGCTGGGTCTACAGCTGAGGGCAAGGCAGGCAGACAGCGTTATCCATTGCAGAGTCTTTAATGAGACAATGTGAAGTTCAAGGTGCACACCACACAATATTTTTCTTCCCTGTTCAATCTGTATTAAGTCGATATTCTGCTAAAACCTAACATTTGTTGCATTTTTCCAATTTAGTTTCTGTCAATGTCCCCTAAAAGTGCTGAGCCTATTAAACTGACATCACCCACACAAATTTCAATAAGGGCGCTGTGGTGAAAAACACCATGGAGAGGAGGCTGTGCTTTGGGGGAACAGCTCAGCTTCCCCTTCACTCCACATCTGTACAAAGCTTGTCTTTCCATCAGCAGCTGGAAAAGCCCAGAGATGCTCACCGTGCCCCCAAGGCTCCCCTCCCATTTTATTGACAGGAAGGAATAAGGAGCACTAGGGAAGTAGATGGCTACAGTGAAGAGTAAAAGCAAAATATTTAACCAAGTATATACAAAATATATACATTTTGATAGCTGCAGAGCTGTGTGAGCTGCTACATTACACACACAGCTGCTTCCGGGCCCTCCTGCTTGATTTTAATTATTTTTTGAAGGTTCCTAATATTGCAAGCTTTCCTATCCAATCCTTCAGCTAACTACAGAACAAAATGCTTTTTATTCTCTTCTTTTCTTTTTCCTGTTGGTTTTCATTCTGAAAGGTCCCACAACACCTAAATGACTGCAAGGCATCTCCAGAGAATGCAGCACACAAAAACAAACATGTAGGAGAAACAGCCTGAATTGTTCCCCTTTGTTTATCATAGCACCAAATCAGATGGTGACCTAAGTCAGGAGGTTTAGATTAATTCTGGTAAATTTATGAAACATCCATCAGGCAAGGAAAAAATGGGTTTGGATGGCTCTCTCCCTCCCTCCCTGTTCCAGGTGATACCTCTACTTATTCTCCTTGTCAATGGGACTGAGAGATTAAGGAAAATTAATGCTAAGAGCAAAAGTTCTTTATAATGCTTTATAATTTAAAAGCATCCCTCTTGTAAGGAATAGAAATTATTAAAGTCTCTTCACAATTTCTTCTTCTGTGTATCTGTGAGCTTCTATAATCAATGAACTCTGACTTATTAGAGCTGAACCCAGCAAAGGAAGGAGCACTAATAAGGTGACAGCAAACCCAATAATGCAATCCTCAGGCAGGCAAATTACACTTTTTAAAATTTGTTGAAAAGCAGGGCAAGAGCCCTGATTTCATAGGGCTGGAGCTTCTAATGTAACTGAGACAGAGTTTGGGACAAAAAGGAGAAAAGGACAAAGTATCTAGTTGGACTGGAGCTTGTTGTAAAAGGACTTGGGATGATTTAGTTAATGGAAAATTACAAGGCATGTTGGAACACTAAAATATTTTAAAATAGCATCTTACTGGAAAAAAAAAGAAAAGAAAAATTGCAGTGGATGGAAAAGTATTTTGTACTGTAACAAGAAAAAAATGTTGAATTGTATGGAAAATATTTTCTGTCATTGCATAGGGTTCTTTTGTGTTGAGGTAGATAAAAAAAATTACAAAATTAGTGAACTACAAAACTCATAATAAAGAGAAAAATACAAACTAAGCTAGGCAGGGGAAATCAGCTTAATCTGTAAATCATACCTGGCACACACTCTTACAACAGCAACACCTTAATCTACATCTGATCCACTTACACTGTCTCCTCTTTCAGGTAACATCTTCACTGGGACAGGCACAAATTTGACATGCACCATCCAGTGCAAGCAAATAGGGAGAGATTGCCAAATTTGCCTCTATAAATCACACCAGTCCTGTTTTTATCACGTGACAAAACACGAAAGAGGAGATTACTTTGGTAATGCAGCACAAAGGGAAAAAAAGTTCAATTCTTGAAGGCTTTCACCATGTCACAAAACCTGCAGGGATTGACTGAAAGCACCGATGGGTTCTGTCAGATGTGCAAGGCTTTACACACAGAACCCCCAGCTCACAGGGGAACAGCCAGAACTCATCCAGGTAGCAGAGGAGCAGGCAGTAATGAGAATCACTACAGGGCTTGAAATGGGGATTTTGCTCCCAGTTTTCTCCCTGATTACAGAAACTGTGTTTTAAAGCAAACAGAATGTGGAGAGGCACTGCTAAAAGCTGTTGACACAGTACAAATGAGATCACAAATTAGAAGGGATGTGCCAGTTAATGAACACAGAGCTGTTGAGCAGGGTAAAACAGTAAACTCTAAATATCCTTCCCAACATTTTTCTTCATTTTCTTCAAGAAACTCCACTACTGAGAGTTTCATATGTTAATCGTGCTTGCAGCATCTTTTATGTGTGTTTTGGAATGTTTTTTTTTCCTCAGAGACTTAGATGGATTCCCCTGAGACCACATTCCTTCATGCTTACAATCTACCTGGAAATGTTACGCATACATTCACAATATTTTAATAAATATTTAAATGAAACCTATTAATGTGGTCTGTTGGGCATTTCTGACTTTGGTTATTGTGTCAAACAGGACAACATCACCTTTGACCAGCAGCAACTCTTCACAACCACCCCCACATCCCTACCCTGAAGGTGGCAAGAGCTGATTCTGGCAGCCAGACTAATTTCTGCACTGTTAAATCAAGCCCCAAAATACAACAGAGTGAAAACAGTCTTTGCAAAATTTGAAGGAAAAAGGCAGTCGCATTTTCATATTTTCAAATAAATGATTTTCACCTTTTTTTAATATAAATTAAGTGTTTGTATAAGTAATCACTATACATTGGGAATATGTTCTGTTTCCACTCTAAGTATTCTCTGTCTATTCAAATTTTACCTGTTATGTAATACAGTAATAGTTACTCCTCTACTTAAGTGCAGGCAAATCTCTCTACAATTTCATGTGAAGAGTGCAGGACTTATTTAGTTGATGCAGCCATGCCATTTCCATAAGGAAAGATTTTCCCTTATGATGTGGCAGTCCAGAGGAACCAAAGTCATGCAACATCTCTAAAATAATGGAGCCAGCAAAGGTCAAGGATTCTTACTGCATCTGAAAGATTATAGCAATAAAGGCTTTAGAGAGCACTCTGGAAGTTGTATGGAAAGGATATCACTCTCTCCTAAATTTTATAACTATAAAAGGTAACCTACTGCACCAGTAAACTGCAGCTTCTCCAAGATAAAAATAAATCTAAAAATCCATGGAGGAAAAAAAAGGAAAAGAAGGTTGGAGAGTGGGAAAACACCATTATTGGCCCCTTCATCCTTCCTGGCAGAAGATAAATATGACCATGATCCAGAGAATATGAAAATCAAGCCCTACATATCGGGAATTTCTTTACTGTTTTCTTTTGGGAACGTTCATCTTGTATTTGTCTTATAACAAATTCCTTGTTACCTTTCCCTTGCCTCCCACCCCTGTCTCAAGAGATGGATGAGTTCCAGACCCAGTTGCATTTGCCTCCCCAACAACATATGCTTGTTGTCATGCCTACAAGACACTGCCTGAGCAGGCAATATTGAACAGGACCAGCTTTCCTCATAGTTCTTAAAAAGAACAACAAAATCATGGAGAATTTTGCCAAAGTAAGCACATCCAGGCTTTTCCACAATAAATCTCCAAGGGTTTTTTTCAGCCATGACAAACTTCCCACTTTAGAGAGATGAGGAATCAAAACAAACAAAAAACCTTTAACAAATTGTTATACAATAGGATTAACAGCAGAGGAATTTGGAAAAGAAACAAAAGAAGCTGTGGGAAAGAAACCCCAGCATTGCTTGTGGTCTAATAGGAAGGATTTCAATTTTAAAAGGGGAAAGGTAATGTATTTACAATACCAGGTAGAGACAAACTATTTTGCCTTCAGCCTCAGTTTATCCACACCGGAAATTAATTATTGCTCCAAAAGCTGCAGCATTTTCTCTTTATTGAAGCTGTTCACGCTGAGGTGAGAACACTGTTTCACCCTTATTTATGAAGCAAAAATAATGTTAATGCATCTGCCTCTTAAGACACTTGTCAAGTGTTAAAATGAGTGAATTCAGAAAATGTTCAGTGATGTTAAATGTGGATTGTGATCTAATACTTCAGTTGCCACACTGAACATGACAGCCTACCCTGTTATTAACCTGCAGTTTGGGATGGAAGGATTTCTGCTCACCATGCAGAGCTCCAGCTATGATGTGATTTCATTCTTAAAAAATGCACTTGAATTGTGACTCCATTAAATGAGAAATAGATGGTTTTGCCTGATACAATGCTTTGATGTCTAACAGCCTCAATGCTAATAAAGGTATTATCACCACAGGTGTACATTACATTATATTCATTAACTAGGGCACAAATTAAAATTTTTCCAGGCTATACTAATTCTCAGTCTTTGAGATAACTCCTTGAAGATGGGAAAGGGGAGGTGGGTGTGATAAAACAAGTTAAAAGTTAAGAAAAGAAGAGGCAGAGCAGCAGTGCAGTGTGGGATAACTCCTGAGCCTGGCCAGCCTCCATGCCAGCAGTCTGCTCCATGCTACTGTAATTTTTTTGTTATTTGTGCCATTGTGAATCCAAAAGAGATCAAAGAAATGATGTTCAAAATCTTGCTGTGGGCACAAAGAAATGCACCTTCTACATCCAGTCATACTTGCCAGTACCATAATTGAAATATTAACAGCCTAATCAAAGAATCATTATTAGTGCAGATTTAATCATTGGAAGATGGGGAAAAAAAAAAAAAAGAGAGAAAACTATTAAGTTAAGAAGCAGTCTTGACAGAGACTAACAGAATGTGCTGAGGAAGGGACTCACAGTGAGGGGGAGCAGCAGGAGAGGGGCACAGCCCCATCCCTGTCACTGCCTGGAGCAGGGACAGCCCAGGCTGTGTCCCAGGTCCTCAGGAGGGTGTTCACACTCTGCAAGAGCAGCACGGTTCTCAAACTGCTCCATTCTCACGGCTTTGCTAAGAGATTTTGTGCTCAGCATTCAGGCTGCTTTTCCAGCACATCCATGTGTCCAGGACACAGGGCTCGTTCATTAGGTGCTGGCAGAAGCCCACCAGGCAATGCACAGGCTCCTGCTACCTTATTTTAGCATTTTAATTACACTCTGACAGTAATTGTGCAGGGTGGCTTGCACGACAAAAGTTGAGAATTGACAGAAGAGAAATGGTCCAAAAGTTTGGATTTGAATGCGTTGGCAGCAAAAAGAACAGCAGGAAAGCAAATAAAAACCATCACAGCCTGATAAATCAAGCAAACCTTCATCAACCAGAATTTTTGATGGCAAAATTTTCAGAGGCTGTTGACTGCACTGGCAGACAAAGCACATTATCTTTCTGTGGACTGCAGATGCTGAGCAGGTGAGTCATGCTCAGAAAGGACACAAAGCTGACCAAGCCATTCCAGTGCTTTGGAAAAATTTCCCCACTGCCACTCAGGTCCTTTCAAGTCAGCTGTGGCTGCAGAGCAGAGGGATTTTGGTCACTGCCACAGCACAAAGCCAAATGTTGGCTGCTGCAAGCACAACACAAACCAGTCAGTGTCTGCACTGCACACTCCCAACACCTTTGAACAGCAGCTTGATTACCAAGGTATAAACATCACTTATCACCCACAGAAACCTTAAATTTTGAAGTGTTTATTCAGTTTTCTCAGCCATACCTTGCGTTGTGTGATGCATTTCCATGACAGGAGCAAACAGCTTTAAAATAATGTCCAGCAGTCAAAATTTCATTGCACAGCCTCTGTGGTTATAAACCATGTTACATGGAGGCCAACAGTGCTTGAGCATTTCACAGATAAACACACACACGCTCTTTATCCTTAACAGCTATGTTACTCTGAGAATAAAAGGTAGCAGCAGCTTGAGTGGCATTAAAATGAAGGGAAAGTGCAAATAAAATTCAGATTTATTTCGGTTTCATTTCTACTTAACTGCAGTTATTCATAACATCTAAATGCACATTCACTGCAGTTTCTAGATGCAATATAGTAGGTTTTATGCAGTTAAAATGAGTTTATGTACAAGAGAATTGCCACAAGGCAATTCAAAACTGCTTTTCAAAAATGCTTTTCCAAACTAAGTTGTATAGTAATAATTCTATTTGTGTTGTATCAGCTGGCCCAGAACTACAAATTCAAAATTACCAGGAAGAAATCTAGGATTAAAAAAACCAAAAAAACAAAAAAACCACAACTTGCAGAATCCATATGAAATAGCTAAAATGATCACATGAATTAAAAAGAGGGAAAGTCACAACTATTCTTGCTTTGCTTGGTGACACACTTGCAATGTAAGCATGCATCTGCATTCTTAATCCTGATACATTTCTGCATTAATCATACCTTATTATTTTTAATGCCCCTCAAGCTCAAATTATTAATCATAATTTGCATCTAATACTCTTCAGTTTGTTTTATGTGCACTCACAAAGATGTCAAACCATAAAGATATTAAAGGACTTCTATGATACTTTCTTTCCTTATGGTTGAAACAGCTTTTCCTCCAGAATTCATAATACATTGGAGAAGTCCCTGTTGGTCTCCATATTGTTCCACAATGATGTTTTCCTTGGATTTCCCATAGCCCTTTGAATGGTAATTTCAAAGATGAGTGTATGATTCACTCAGCCTCACTTGCCAGCCACAGAAAGAAATGCAATTTCTAGAATCAGTAAGAATTTCAAATTCACCAATTCACTGAACCAATTTTATGCTCCCACACTGACAACAAGTTGCAAGTGCTTCAAATGTAACCAACCCTCCCCCAGCACAAGAGTCACACATGGGGAGTTAATTAACTGTACTTGGGCTTTAATTGGAGACCTCAAGTGAGGTTGTACAGAGCAGAGGATAATGTTATTGCAAAGACTCATTAAGATGTACTCCATGACCTGAAGAGTTTACAAAATAGCTAAAAGAAAAAAAAAAAAAAAGAAAAAAAGTGTGGAGAGATGAGTCAAAAAGGAGAGAGAGTTCCAGGAGGAAGAGATCTGATTCACTTGTATGGACTTATGAATAGGAACATTGCTTGAGTCACTAAAAAAAAGAAGGCTTCAACATCACAACTCCAGTTCCATAGGAGCTGCCTTTTTTCCTTCTCTTTCTTTTTATATAATGAAGGATGTTGGAAGAAGCCAAGAAGTTTTTAGCATTCTTACTGTTACAACAAACTAAATATTGCACAGGAAAAAAATCTCCACTCAGAAAAAGATCAATGGCTCCCAATCATTATCTGAGCAGAATATTAAAGTAAGACATGCATAATAAAGTAATTTTGTTTCATTTTTGAGAAGTGATGGCATTTAGTGAGATTCAGTAAATTGTCCCTTTCAGCACTAATAACATGTTCATAGCTTTCCCCACCAGACGTTCCATAATGGCAATATAATAGGATTGCAATGACAATTAAATGATTGCATATTTTAGGGCAATGGAGGGTATCCACCAGGGCATGAACCATTAGCAAAATGGTAACATTGTCACAGGAATTTGCATGCTTTGGCACAAAAACTGAGAAAGCAGAAGCAACTGAGAGAGCAGGAGAGCTGGAAGGGAGCAGGTATTCAAATGTCACACCATCCTCCTTACAAAAGCAGAGAAATGGAAACTGAGAGTGAAAATATCCCACAAAAAATGAACTTTACTTTCAGCCCTTCCTTCTCTCCCCACTCAGAGGGATTCAGTGGGACCAGGAGGAGCCTTGGCTGACACAGCTCAGGGAGGGTCTCAGCTGGGAGCTCTCCAAAGGCCACAGCCCTGGGTACCTTCAGTGTCCGACACAGAATCCTCTCCATTCCTCAACACACATGGCCTGGGGAGCCTTTCCCAAACAAGACACTTAGGGAAGCTAGCAAACACAACCAAAAACAGATGAATAAAAAGGGGAAAAAAACCCCACAAACTAACCCAAGGTTATTTTGCAGCTTTCTGCCCAAACCAACACATCTAAACTGAATTATCAATAAGAACAAAGTGCAGCAGGTTGCTGAAGAAAGTTTAGACTTAATAATAATGTGGTCACTGAAATTTAATTATTTTTAATACTTCCCTCAGATATCACAACAACTGGTTCCATATAAAGCACATGGAGAAGTTTAGATACTGCCAAAACATGAGTTGTCTCCTAAATCTAAATTCATTTCCCTAATGCAGAACTACAGAAACACTGGCATAAAAGAATGCTAAATTCCATCATTTGAAACATCACTTCAAGAAAGTACACACATTGCTCATCCTTTGCTTAAGAAAAAAAAAAAAAAGTGAAACAGCAATCACAGAAAAAGAAAAGGGAGTAAAAAACCATATGCATGAGAGAATGTTTTTCCTGCTTTGCTGGTATTTGATTACTGCTGGAGGACAGAAACCAAATGACATTTGTTATATTGCTGCATAATCCCATTTGCAATGATCACTCTCTGGTGTGGCAGAAAGAAGGGTGTATCAGAATGCCTTTAAATATTTGTTATCCCTTTATTTTAGATGTATAACTAGTGGGCAATATCTGCTGAGAAAGTATTCAATAATAACCCTGGGAGTGTTTGAGCACATACAGTGATACACATCCAGTGCACATGGCCAGGCCATCATTTCACAATCCTGGAAAACAAATCTACTGGAATTAAAAGCATTTGGAGGTAAACCCTCTAGAATTCAGATAACCAAAACCATTGCTTTCTTTTTGTCATAGCCAGTGAAATTAAAATGAAATTACAATCACTATTAAACCAGCAAAATTTACCCAAGGTTTTTTCTGGTGTTTTTTTGTTTTGTTTTAATATGTTTACCACACTTCAAATTGCCAGATGGACATTACTTGGGATGGAATTCATTTACTCTGTGTGTAACCCTGTGGCAAAGGGACCCTTGTCCCCTCACAGGCCTGGAGACACCCCTAGAATAAGCAAAATGCTGTCCTCTGCTAGATCAGTGCAATACCTGTTCACCACCCTGTCAGAGAGGGGTCGAGTCAGGGCACATCCTCATCTCTTCCCAATTAATGAAACACCTTCCTAATCCCCAACCAAAAGGCTGTGATCCTGGGCATCCCCTCCTTCAGTGCCTTTCTTCCCCTACAAGTGGGAAATATAAATTACCCTGCTGTAGTCAGAGGATACAGACACTGAAGAAAAGTCAGTCAAAGTTGTTGAACTTCCAGCTCATCAAAGAGAAGCTAAACAAACTAATGCATACCATAATAGACTGACATCCTGCTCATTAATGACCAGAATTCCTCTTCTAGAGAGCCCATTGAGGCTGAAGGCCACTCAGTATGAAAGCCACTCCATGATTTCAGAATTTTAACTCCCCTTTCTTTTCCTAACATAAAAAAACCCCACAAATATTTGAAGTTACCTTCCAGGAACTGAAGCCTGCAGCAGTTCTCAGTGTCTTTCTGTGTTGTTGTTGTTCCCCAGAAACACTATAAAACTGCTTCTGAACTTGCTGCTAACTGCCTCTAGAACCATAAAGTTGGAACAATGAACATCTGCTGGTAGCACAGCCTGGAATGCATTATTTATTTATCACTAGGAAGGAATACAGAAGAGTCTCCACTCTTGTAGTCTGTTCATCTCTGCATGCTGCTAAGATAGCTCTTAAAAACAGCAAAGTGACAGGAGAGAAAGTTTGAGAGAGGTTCTTCCAGGCCTGCCACATAGCTGGGAGGCATTAGAGACTGGCTCAGGTGTGTTGGCATATGGCACTCCCTGAGAGATGCCAGCACGTGGCTCTGCCTGGTGAGAAATGGAGCTTCCCAGGCAGGCAGAGCACTCCATCACACTCATCCAAAGAGCAACATCGAGAACTTGGGAGGGCAGCAGCGATTTGAGAGCCACATGAGTCCTCCAGGCTGCCTGAGTAAATACCAGGTGTTGAAATGGCTTTAAAAAGGGAACAAATAACCCCCAACACGCACCCCGTTTAGGTAAGGATTTAACAGGGTTGTTGGAATAAGAATATTGTGGTGTTCCTTTCACACAGCTTGTGTTGCAAAGGTGTAATACATTTTAAGCTTAGAAGGTGGGTTCAGTAAACAAGCCTTTAAGGGACAGACCTCACTGAAGAACAGCAACAACCACTTTTTAAAAAAAGAAAAAAACATCCACAAAACTGGATAAATGCATCCAATTATCAAGACAAATATTGTTTCAGAACAACTCAAAAACCTCGCATGTAAATTTTTTATCTCTAGGAGGACAAAAATAAATGTTTACTGTGTGCTAAATAAAATTAAGATTTGCCACAGAAGGGAGAAAAGCACTTTGAAACATTACATTGTACAGCTGCAGACAGAAAAGGGCTTCTGCAATTGGCAAATGTCTTAAGAACATCATTCCACTTTTAATGTTACTAATGAGGAACTTCAAAACCCAAAATTAGGACTCAGAGAAAAAAAAACCAAACACAAAAAACAACAAAAACACAACAAACAAAGCACTTTTGATCAGTTATTCAAGCTGATTTTAGTTGCAGCAGATAACGACAAATCACATTCTCTTCCCATAATGATGATATGTTAACCCTCAAGACCATGAACTCTACAGTGCCTCTGCTTGGCTGCCATAAATACAAATAAATTTGCTATTTTCAACTACTCAGGTAGTTTCAGTACAAAAACCAGAGATATAATTAGAAAAAACATAAATAAATTTAAAAAGAAAAAACACCTGCAAGCTTCTCCTGATGATTTCCATCACAAAAACTGCAATAGAGAAACACCAAAACTACACAACTGTATACAAATATGAAGGAAAAAAACAAAACAAAACAAAACAAAAAAAAAACAACAACAAAAAAACCTACCCTGGATGCTCCATGCCATGTCTCCTTCTCAAGGGGCCCCAGGGAACTGAGGGCTGGGAATGTCCCAGGTGTTTTGAATTGTCCCAACTGTTGACTGCCCTCACCTGCACCTCATTGAGCCAATTTGGCACCCTGGGGCACCTCAACCCTTCTCAGGTGTGACCTGGAGAGACTTGACTGCTGACCTGACCCATTACAAAGGATAAGAAAGATCAAAAGATATGATTTTAAAAAANCCAGACTGGATTGCTGAGCCACCCCTAAAGTCATTGCAAAGGATAAGAAAGATCAAAAGATATGATTTTAAAAAAATATATAAAATTAAAAGCATCTGAATAAGGATCTGTTTTCTGCCACTGAAAGGAGGATTTCCACTATACACAGTGGGTGCAGTGAATCCAACATACTGAGGGCAGTTTCCTCAAAACTAATAATGGTCATAGCCCAAATTAAGGTTGGAAGAAGCAAAAGAACTTTCATGAATTTCTTTTCCAATGCACATTTCACTCAAATTTAGCCCAAGCAGTTGTGGAAAAACAGTACTTGGGCTATCATTTCTAGAGCTAAAAGGGTAGGAAATCATTTCATCAAAACCCTTCCCCCTACCCCTTACACTCTGCTTCAAGCAATATGTTCTTTTGGTTACATAAAGAGCACATTTAAATTATTTAGATATGTTACATAAGGCAAAAAGATGGTTAATACATCTAATGTGCATGTGCAAATGAGTTTGGTTCCACTTCTTTTGCCCCAGTGTACAAGTTTAGAAACACTTCTGCAGCATCTCTCCCTGCAATTAGTTCTTGTGTCTCCCTCATTGTTTCCTCACTGTTTAATTCCATAATTCATTGTCTTCACTCCTTCAGCTTTGAAAGTAGGGCATTTCTTCTTGGGGCCACATGACGTAGCATGCCCCAAAGACCTGGCACACATTTCAGGGCATGAGCAGGAAGGCTTCTCCTTTGCTGAAAAAGTGATATATTTTACAGACTTCTCACAGGAATTTTAGGACACACCCCGTAATCCAACAGGATAACCTGTGCTGCATTGATAGAACTTTATGATTGAAGAAGTAAGTGCCTTAAAAAAGAAAATCAGTCCACATGATGCGTTAAAATCTGCACTTCAGTAATGTACAAAGTAATGAGTTGCATACCTGTTCTGTCCCAAATTTCTATGGGATTACAGGAGGCTGGAGGAATGGCTTTTGAAGCCTTGCAATTAGGAAACAAAGAGAGGCATCACAGAACATTTCTAGATCTGATCAGAGCAATATCTTAGATTTAGGGCCTGGCTGTCACAGTGCTGGCACCTGGAGAAAGACTGGAACATCCAGGCTAAATTTCTACCATATAGGAATTGGACCTAATATAACAATACCTTCCCAGTAAGAATCACCTACCAGAGGTGCTCTAGAGCAGCACCTGAACTCTGGGATGTTATGGAAAACTCAAATTTCAAATAATATCCTGTCAGAAAGCATGGAAAGAAATTAATAGGATTTTAGTGGGGTTCCCCCCACCCCCCCTCAGGTTTTTATTTAAGTGAAAGCAGAAAGCAAGCAGAAGCCCTTTAGACAGTGTTAATGGAAGAGTTATTCACATCAATGTGGATTGTTGAAACACTTTACAAAGTGAGTACATGGAGTTTTGCGACAACTAAACTACAAAAATGCTCAATTTTACATTAAATTAATCCAGAGGGGGGAAAAAAAAAAAGCCATAATTCCAAAGCTGTTGAAATATTATCCTTAATATCTCACTAGCTAGATGAAGAGTCACCTGGTCTTGTGAGCAGGTATGTTAAATTAAATTTTCCATAATGAGACTGCCTCTCCATTTGCCAGCGTGGCTGGCCAAGCCTGGAGCAGTTGGCTGACTGCAGAGGTGTCAAGGATAGACAGGCATTTTGAGACTCCAAACCACTGGCAAACACCTTGATAATCTAGTTTATAGCATCACAGGCAGTCTGCACACGCAGAGGACCTGCCATGCCCTGGAGCCCATCCCGGCTGGAGGCAGCGTGAGCACACCCAGCTGCTCACAGGGCAGGGGGACAGGAACAGCAAAACCACTCCTGGAGAGGCTGTTTGGGAGGAACCAAGGCTTGTTCATCAATATTTGCAGCTGAAGGCAGCTCCTGCAGCTGTAACACCCTCCCAAGGGGGCCCAGCACTTGATCAAGTGCTCTCCAAGGGTTTGATTTCCATCAGCACCTCTGGTTTTGCATCTTACCTGTGCTTTCTTATCTCTGCTAGAGCTATCCACAGCCTGAGCAGCTGCAAACCAATAATTCCACCCTCCAAAACAAACAGAAGCCCCCTCATTAAACCCTGCTGCTCCTTACATTCACATTTAACAGCCACCTCCTAAGCACAGTGACCTGCCACATTTCATCAAAGCCCCTTCACTCTGAGCTTCTTTTAATATTCTCAAAATCACTTTCTTCAAGTGTTTTCCAGTGTTCCATAACGTTGCTGTGGCAGCAACTGTTAACCAAAGGGATTTAAAGGATGCTGCTCAGTTCAACCTGAAACAAAGTCAACAAAATCTGCATTTTTAAACTGAGAGGCGAGCAAACAATCATCAAGAGTCACTGCTTGGGCTGTCCCAGGAATAAGTCAGGACCATGGAAGGTTGCTGAGCTTTGTTTTAAATTCCTACTTGGTCTTCTCAAGAGAATATTTTCCACAGAGCAAGGAAAGAGCTGAAGTCAGGAACTATCTTTAACAGTCTGTGCTTGCAAAGCAGCTCAATTAACCTAAATCTGGGTGTTTAATAATAAAGGAGGCAAGGTTACACTTAGATATTATGCTAGGTTAAACCCTGAACTTCTCAAAACAATGACCATTAACCACTCACTGAAAAATCTGGCTGAGTTTTGTCTCTCATCTGCAGAGAGATATTCCAGTGGAGTGGTTTTACACATTTAAAACTGCAGCTGATCTTCATAGCCTAAAATACACACACAGAGTGTCAAGTGGCTCTTTCCAATGCAGCAATGATACATTTTGTTAAGCTGTAGAAAATATTTATAAACCAATTAATCATTGCAGTGACTTGTGCTTGACTGTGAAGCACTTCAAACCCTGTGGAGGGTCTGAGTGGATCAACAACACTCAGCTGGGAGCAAAGGAGGAATTCCATGTCCATCCAGCCCAGGGAAGGCTGTGGATGAGTGCAAAGAACCCCCAGCTCTGACTGCAGGGTGCACCCAAAGGCTGACATTAGAAAATTATACATTAAAATATTTACTGGGGGTGTGGAGGGGGAAACACAGTAAAAAGGAGCAGATCCAACTGCAGAATACATCAGTATTCTTCCCTAAAACTTCTTCAACACAGTGATAGATGTACATTCACAGCAGGGCTGGAATTATTACTCTGCACTGCTCGTCTCTCTGCATCTCAGTTTGGCCTCTTTATGAATTCCCCTCTGCACTATGCAGGGAGAATCAGCCTCAGCCTTAAAAAAACCCAAAAGAGGAGAAAAAGAAACAGATTCTTATGACACAAATGCATGAAAGTTAATGACAGATCATTAATTAAATCTCTCAGAGGTGCTGAATGCAGGCATTAATTGTCACAACTCAACACTTCTAAAATTTTCCCAGCCCCCATGAAATTGTTCCTGTAAATTTGATTTTTTTTTTTAATTGCAGCATGTGCTGCGCAGAAGGCGCACAAAAAAAATCCTCAAAAAGCAGCTTCCAAAAAAATCCTGGTGAACACACACAGAAGGCTCCTCTGAAGACAAAGAACAAGACATCAGTGTCTCATCTGCTGTGAATTAGTTTGCTTCTTTTCCTTCAAGAACTCTCACTATGAGAATCCGATCAACAGTTAATCTCCCCGAGCAGACGCCACTTTGTTATCCTCCGTGGTAGTTCTCTGCTCCTGGGGTAATTTGTTGCTGAACAATTGAGGCAAACGCTTGGCTCAGGATAGAAAGGAGCAAGATTAGTCTGTAATTGGAATATTTTGTCTCATTTATTCTTGAAGATGTGCCATATTACACTCCATCAGCCAGGGGTTATTGTTTTATGAAATCAAGCTGCACCTGGCATTGCGTTGTACAAAACCTCGAGTGCTGCTCTTTGCAATCCAGCCCTCTGCTCACCCACATCTCAGCTCCACTGCCTGCCTCACCCTGTGGTGCAACCTTCAGCCCCTCAGCAAATTATCCTATAAAGTCTTTAATTGAAAAAAAAAATATAAGACAACTGTTACATTTATCCATAATATCAAACACAACTGTTAAAGATCACAATAATCCGTGTACTTCCCTCTGTATATTTATTTTCTACTTCCAGCAAGTCTTCAAGATGATCTCTTCTTTCTCATCTTTAAACAATTAATACTGCAAATGAAGAAGCTGGTTGATTGTGTCCCTATTTCATTTAGATTGACCTCTTGCAGTTTTTGTGTGCTTTGAGATGAATGCAGGCAGAAAAATGAGAGGGTATTTAAAATTCAGCTGTATTTATGAAATACTTGCTGTGGTGTTTCTCACCCCACATGTGACAATATATTCTTAGAAAGTACATTTAAAGAAGTTTTAGGAAAAGGCCTAACTTTCAGTGTTTAGAGGAATACAAACTTTCTTTCCTGTTATCTAATTTTACCTAAGTACCTGCTGCAAAATTCACCTTTGAAAGACATTCTGCCAGAAGGAATAAAAAGCCCTTGAAAGATGTGCAGCATCACCTGTAGGCAGCTAATTCTGACCCAGCCTCCTGTACATACACAGAGCTGACAGGTATTTTGATGGTCTTAATTAAGCCAAGTTTTTACTGTGAAGTTTATACTAACATCACAACTGCAAAGTCAAATATTTACACTATTAAAATAGAGGAGAATAAACATGCAGAGATAAATCCTGTTTCTAAGATGTCAGGTGGCAAGGGCAGAACAGAGGATTTTACTCTGGCCCTGTTGAAGCATTATAGTATCAAAGAAGGATAAAAAGAAAGAGTTTCCTTGGCTTGGTAGAGATTTGGCCAGAGCATGGGTGGTTCTTTAGCTTGGGAAAGAAACAGAGAGAATCAAAGAAAATTAAACAATTATTAAATAATGAGGGAGAAAGGAGATTTAGTGTGAACTTATAACATGTCATGATTTGCCCCTGATATTAATGCTTTTCTGGTAAACAGGTAAGACAAATCCCACTGCTGCTGTGTATGGCATTTCCCACCCATTCCCTAACACTTATAAACTTATTATTAAATTTATACCCAGTTTTAAACAACCAGACACATTTGATACCTGAGCATTAGTATAAAAATAAAGTGATTGAGTTTTCAATAACAGTAACAAACTGCATGTTCATGTGGCTTTCAGAGTGTGGGAACAGCAGTGAGGGCCAGGTATGGCTAAACAAAAAAAAAAAAAAGAATCACCACAGTGAGGAATCAATAGGAGGCTGCAAAATGCAAAAAGGCTCACAGCTGTGCTATAAGCACAGAAAAAAAGCCCAAAATATACAGAATCTAGGAAAGGAAAGGTAAGTTAATTTTGTATTTCCCATATAAACAAACACTGTCCCTTCAGAGGCAGCCTTCTCCATCCCACGTGTAGCACCCCAAAAAGAGACCCAGAGCAGACTGAAAAGGTGTTGCTTTTCTGCAGGGTTAGATGCAGGTACAGCTCTTTAGAGCTGAATTTTGTGTTATGCTGGAGTCTGAGATTTGTCCAAACACAAGGCAGGCATTGGTTTGTCTTTGCAAAATCGCTTGCAGGGGCTGGGATGTAATGAACATTATTAGTTTGATCAATTGTTACCAAGCAAACTGCTAAATAGGTTCAGTTTATTCTAACAGCTTATTTTGGTGGCTAAAAAGGCTTTCTTGTGTATGTTCCCCTGGAAACCCAGTTTACCTAATCTCTCTGGAAGGTTTCTGACATAGAAAAACTCTGAATTACAAGTTCACTTGAAAATCATGGGCTATTAAAGGCAGGTGAAACTCCAGTTTCTACAGTCTAACTTCACCAAAGGGGCCCCCCAGCAGCCCCCCACACCCCACACAGTCAGAGCAGGTGCTTCCCCACCTGCTCAGCCCCAGGGTCCCCACAGCAGAGTCTCAGATGTCCTGATCATGACAATAATTTGATTGGTGCAATAATTAAATAACAAAATAACAGCTCCAGCTGGTGCCTCCAAGGAGGGGCCTTGAACAAAGCACATCCTGGGATTTTATACCCTCACAGGCCAGAAGTGCAAAAGTGTGGGGATCATTGGCTCTCACCTCAGTGTCCCTCACTGGGGTCAGAGACCCTGCAGCTCCCACTGCAGCTGCACCCCAACATAGCTGGGATGCCTTGGGAAGGCTGGAACAGAGACTGGACAGAGCCAAGAATAAAGTAAATATTTATTAAAAGGCCTTTAAGGGTACATTTTGGGCAGAACAAGAGCCTGGCCAGGGCTACATTGAAGGTGGACCCAAATGGTCACAAAATGGGCAAACAATCAGGAGGTCTTACACTTTTATGAGTTTTGGTCCATTTGTATATTGGGGTTTGATTGTCCAGTTACAGCTTCAGGTTATGTGGACCCATCCTTCTTGTATTCTCTCTTCAGCCACTGTTTATGCTTTTTTGGGCCTGAAACTTGTAACTGCTGTCCTTGGTCTTCAGCAGGAAAAGGATTTGTCTCCCTGCTCTGTGAAGAGAGCTGACATTGAATATGGGGTTCAGAGATGAGTTTAGCATGAGAGCTAAAACTTGAGGCATCACTTGAAGCCAATATATCCCTGCCCACCCTCCACACTGGTTTAAAGCCAGTTTAGAGGGTTTCTGTGAAATTGCCCAAATTAAAAAGAAAATTAAAAAAAAAATAAAAGTCTGTAACCTTCTACCATGTGCAAATGGAGAAATGCTCAGTTTAGATCAGACAAGTCATCATCACAACAATGTTTCAATCATAGCTTTTATTTGATTACAAATTATGATTGGAATAATCGACCAACAATGAAGGACCTCCTTGTGCCAGACTTTGCTGTAGAGGTGAAGTGCATTCAGCTTCAGGCTCTGAGACTCTTGGGGCCAAACTTTGTCCCATGAGAATGAAGCGGAAGCATCCCCAAAGCCCCACATGCAGGGAAGCTGGGCTGTGTGGGGTCAGTGATCACTGCCCCTCCCCAGGTACTGCAGGCACTGCTGCATGGGCTCCCTGTCCCTCAGCTGCCTCCTGCCAAGAAGGGAGAAAACTTCATTGCATCCCTGCCCCCTCACCTGCACAAGCTGCATTTTAAAGGACTTTTGAAAACCTTCACCCAAAAG
Organism: Pycnonotus jocosus; assembly: GCA_013400435.1. NCBI lineage: Eukaryota > Metazoa > Chordata > Aves > Passeriformes > Pycnonotidae > Pycnonotus > Pycnonotus jocosus. The sequence goes on from VWYP01032104.1 coordinate 144,239, forward strand.
CCTGGAAAAAACCAACAGCAGCTAAAAACCACTGGGTCAGTTTTAAATTTATTGGCACAGCAGATGGGAAAGGTTTAGTTAATTTTTTATTTATTCTCTTAACACTGACAAGCAAGCTTCTTTCCCTCTTTTTCCCCTCTCCTTGACATTATCCAAGCTGGTGTGCCTGGGAAGTTGAACCACTTCTCTCCTGCTCACTTCAGAGCATCCCCAAGTGTGGGTGGCACAGTGCCATGGCCCTGCAGCCTAACTCAAGGTGACAGCTCCTTCAGAGAGACACGACAGCAGTGTCCCTGTGCTCATCCCCAGCAAGGTCAGCATCCCAGCTGACATCTCCTCATCCCTTTTCACAGCTCTTATTCCAAGGAGGAGGAAGGAAACTCTTCCATCTTTTCTCTCCTCCAGCATTTTTTCTTTGTTTGCCTAAAAAGAAGAGCCAGCTCATGAGTTTTCAGCAACATTTTGTACCAAAGTGTGTCAGGAGCCATTACCTGGAGGTGCTGATTACTGTTGAGACAAGTTGGCAACTGGTACTTCTTTGGAATGGCTACAGACAAAAATAGTCTGTGTTGCTGCTGGGTTTTAAAACTGATTTCTCTAAAGCAATATTTTTCAGAATGAAAGGAATTGTCAGAGCCAACAAATTGCACATGAGATATGAGAAAGAAAAGGTAAGTATTTCTATCCTGGGGATACAGCCCAAAAATGTGAGACATAGCTCTGAAAAAAATATAAAAAACAAGCCAAAAGNAAAAAAAAAAAAAAACCCCCCAGGGGGGACAAAAAAAAAAAAAAAAAAAAAAAGGAAAGAAACTGGCAAAGTTATTGAAAGAAATATCAGAAATGATAACCCAAAGATGAGGTTAAAGGCCACAGCACATGTACTCATTCACTGGTAGTTAATAGCTCACATCTCAAGAGGTTGCTGGGGACAATTGCTGGGTAGGAAACACTGCTGCATTTTAAAGGCACTTTCAGAGCACAGAGTAGAAATTGTAGGATTGCATTCTTGTTGTTCCTGCTCTGAGGACTTACCAAGCAGAGGTACAAGCACCTGTAGAGCAGAGGTGAAGACAGTAACCTTTCAGAAGCCATTTCAGGATATTTAAACAACTTGGAAATTTTAGAATTCTTGTGTAGCTGGGGCACAAGCAAGGTGCAAAAGCGGCTGCAGCACCCACCCTGGAGGTACAGCACAGACAATTTCTCCTCAGACAATTTGCCTGCTTCACCTTTCTCACAGCACGAACAAACAGCAATATTTTTTAGGTGCTATAATTTCAGGCATGGGGCAATACTTCAGCAGCATTCTACTCTGCCAGAGAGAAGGACTTGAATTTTAAAAGGCAGTGTGATTTACAAGCAAGTTGCACTGTACTTTGCATCATGCTACACATGCTCTCTGCCTTCTGTGTGCTGAGAATCTCCATTCCAGCTGGCAGCTTGTTGTTTCTCTGCTCCAAATTGAAGTGGTGCTTTTCCAGAATTCTAACTCTTATTGTTTCAATTTCAAGCTAAGTTTCAGTCCATGAATAATGTTCAGAAATAGAAAGCAGAAGCATGTACATTTGCTGCCCCAGATGTTATTTATGTCAGCTTAGAAAAAAAGTCAGACACTGACAGCTCCTGAGGTAATCAAATATTTTCTGTTCATCTCATATTGATCTTGCAAAAATCTAGCTTGCTTGATTGAAAACAAGTTGTTAAAGGAATGGAGTAGCCTCTCTTACCTGCAGTAACCAAGCCAGCTGGCTAGCGTGTAAGCACAGATATTAAAGGGGTTATAAAATAATTTTCTTACCTAGTAGAGTTGCTATATAATAATTATTCCCTTCTCTGTTGTATATGGGCATCACTAGAATTTAAATGCAGTAGTTGGAGGGAGTTTGCCTTTCAGGATCTCGACCTTGTAGCGCATTTTGTGCTGTGCAATGAGCAAAGATATATTTATTATCCTGGTTCAGGCAAGGGTTCATCAAGCCCAGCCTGCTGCCTCCAGTGCCAGCTGTAAGCAGCCAGCCAGGCACACACAGGAGCAGTGTCAGCCTGTCTGACACTTTCTTCGAGTCCTTTCTCAGCCTCCAACCATATTGAGCTCCAGAGAGTTCCTGAGCCCAGCTTGGTTTGTTTACAGATCCTCCCAGGATCTCGCTTCCACATGTTTGCACAAGAGATTTAGAAAAGCTAAATGCCCTTAACTTTTGCCTGAGTCTGTTGTTACCAAGGGGATTCCCACAGGAGGTGGGTGGCTGTGCTAAAGCATCCTGGGGTGACAGTGTTTGCTGTCACCAGCCACAGGTGAATCCCAGCTGGCATCCTGGCAGTGCAGCTGAGCCACCAGGGCAGAGACCTCTGTGGGGCTGAGGAGCACCTGCAGCCGTGACCTGGGCTACATCCCAGCCTCTGTGGCACCTTGTGACACCTGCAGCCCTGACCTGGGCTACATCCCAGCCTCTGTGGCACCTTGTGACACCTGCAGCCCTGACCTGGGCTACATCCCAGCCTCTGTGGCACCTTGTGACACCTCAGCTCTGCAGCCCCCCGTGGCAGGGTTCTGTTCACGGATGAACTGGTTCTGCTTGGTTTTGTTTGTGTGTGGAGGGACCGTGCATGGTATGGTCACTTTGTCACCTGGCCAGAGTTCATCTGGCTCTGGAGGAGGAGCTTCTGTGCTTACCTGAGCCTCAGCTGGAGTCTCTGTGCAGAAGCTGTGCACCTACAGGTCCTGGAAGGTTCCAGGGTTAGCATGGGCTGCCCTGCACTCTGTCAGAGCTCAGGTAATCCCAGAGCCACGCCATCTGCATCTGGCTGGGGATACAGGCACATCACCAGGACTGAATTTCTAAAGCAGCTCAATGCAGAACTCTTTGTTTTATCCAGAATTATTCAACACCTCTGTATCCTCCCCTTCTGTTTAATGACTTGATCCTTATACCTACCTTGACTATGCTTTTTTTTAATGGGATACATTTTTTCCTTTGGCTAAAATGTATAAACCCTATTTTCTTGTTTTATTCTGGATTTCAGTTGGTCAGAAATGCAGCAGACCTGTTCTCTGCTTCAATTATACCAGTGAATCTGTCCCTGCAAACATGTTTTCTCCCAGAAGGGAAACAAGGGAAAGGAGAGAATTTCAGTCCATCTGTTCTGTCCAAAATTAGGAATTACAGAGGAGTGTGAGAATAAAACTAAAACCCTACAATCCCATAAACCTACCCACGTTTGAATTGAATCTTATTTTGCCTGAACTAGTTCTCCTATCCCTCGTAGAATCACTGCAAATTCTCTGGTACCTTTTTTACTACTTAAAATTTTAATTGGAAACAAACTACTACATGAACTGCATAGGTCGTGTAAGATGTAGATTATGGAAATTCTAAAAAGATACACCTCAGGCTTGGGCAGCTTGGAGTTGGAGTTCAGCTGTCTAGACATTGCAGGATTATCAAAATTCATTCTCACTGGTGAGAAAGAAGCTTGTGTTGAATTCTAAGGCAGGATGAGGAGGGGGCTGAGCTGTGCACGCAGCCGTGCTATTTACAACATCCCCTCTCACGTGTCACAGTTCAAACCTACTTGTCTAAAACTGATGCAATTCAATAGAGTGAAACTATTCCAGCGGTTGAGGCTATTCTGCTTCATTATTCTCCCCTAGTAAATCAGGTGCATTAGGGTTCAAAACACCTGAACTGTGTCCTCAGTACTCTGAACTCAATTTCCTACCAACTTGCACAGTGAAAATAGGACCAAAAAGTGTTGCCTTTACTAAGGGAATGTTATACCACCATTTTCCTCTTCTCTCTTTAAGAACAAGCAAAACAAAACAAAAGTAACCAAATTTACTGTGAAGTGATGCTTAGCTTGAAAGAGATCAGCTCTTCAGCTGAAATTCAGAGGGTGCCCTGCACTCTCCATCAGTAATTAGAGAAGAGCAGCTGAAGTCATCTGAGTGCTCAGTGAAGCGATTCTGGAGAGAGCTGCACACCACAGTCCCCAAGGGGACAATTACAGCAGCTCCTGAAGGGCCCTGCAGCAGAGGCAGGGATGCACACACTGCACACCAGGCTTGAAAGGTGCTACAAAATCACACAGATATTTGCAAAACTGCTCTTTGATTTTTTGCTGCATGGAACATTGCTCGGATTATTTTCTGAAAACATTAAAAAAAAAACCCCTCTTGTGAACCCTTTCTGCCCTATTCCTTCTCTTACCTTTTTTCACTCCCTACTGCAACTCCCATGCATTTCAGAGACCTCTATCACATGGATTTATCACTCAGTGACCAGAGAGAGTATGTGATGCAAGGCATGTGGGCCATACCATAAATAATTTGGGCAAGTAGAACTTAATTTTCCTTGAACAGTGAACAGATTTAATCAAAACCAAGCATCAATCCCCAGATCTCCCTGGAACAATATAATTGTCCATAATCCAGCCCAACCTTCCCATTCGATGCTGAGCTTAGCTTTCAAACAACATCACCTGTCATAAAGTGCTTTTCTGTAGTTTTGGAGAGCTCCTTGGCTGTAGTTCCCAGTAATACAAAGCAGTTTGCAGGTCTCTGTCTTATCAGAGGCAATGCATGCTCTGCCATGCAGAGGTGATGGTTTGCCAAGTGAGCACTCAGCCCACCTTGATCAGGCTCAGAAAGCCCTTGGTAGAAGGTGGACAAGACTCAGGTCAGTACTTTCAAACAGAGATTTTTCTTTGCAGCTTGATGTGTACCTAGGAATTGTTTGGCCATGGAGTACAAAGAATGCTCTATCTTCTTCCTATCTGTGTTCAGGACAGCAAATGATTTAATTTGCTTATCAGCATGAACTAAGCCAGTGAAAATAGATTTTTACTCATTCCCTCCTCTTTCAAAAAATGAGTTTCACTTAAATTGAAGAAGCATCTACATACTGACTGGAGCAGCAGTTAAAATATGCACAAACTAAAAATTCAACAAGAACAGCTCTTTTAACCATTCCTGGTTGGGAAACTTCACCAACAGCAGGAAGCAGCTCTCAGGGAGTACTTTGTAGAACTTTAGAAAACAACTAGGAAAGGTATCTTCAAAACAATATCAGTATTTATGAAACCAGGCACTTTATTTAAATGCCTGGGGAGCACAATTATATATATATATGTGTGTGTGTGTGTATACATGTATTTATATACCAACCAGCAATTAGTTCCAAATAGAAATATTTGCCATTAGCACTCAATTAATGGTCAGTGTGGTTTTCTGATCACTGTATCTTCAAAGGATATGGCAATCCAGTCCCTGATGCCTTTGTACGGTGGTTAGGACAAATCAAATCTGCTTTTAATTTGAAGCATTGTACACATTATTTCAAGAGCTTAATTAACTTACCCTGCTCATAAGTAGTACTTGCAAACACTGCTATACAAACAGGAGGGCCCAGTTCACAGTGAGTAAAAACATGATCACTGTATTTGAGTGATCCTTGACAAGGTGTATCCTGTAACCCTTGGTGGTTTGCTGGTATTTGGAGTCAAGAGCTGATCAGAAACAGAGCAGTGGTGGGTTCTGCTGCTTACAGGGGACATTTGAATATCACAGTTCCCATCACAGTTAATCTACCTCAGCACCTGCATTTCAGGGAATCACAGAAATGTTTTGGAATTTGGTTGAAAAACACCACCCAGGTCATCAAGTGGAATCATTAACTCAGCACTGCCAAAGCTGAGCCTGTCCCCAGGTGCCACATCCACAAGTCTTTTACATCTCTTCAGGGATGGGAGTGCCCCAGGGAGCTGTACCACTGCCTGACCACACTTTCAGTGAAGAAATTCTTGCCCACACCCAATCTAAACCTCCCTTGGTGCAATCTAAGGCCATTTCCTCTTGTCCTATTCCTCATTACTCGAGAGAAGCCACTGCTCCCTGCCTGGCTGCACCCTCCTGTCAGGGAGCTGTAGGGAGTCAGAAGGTTCCCCTGATCCTCCTTTTCTCCCGGCTGAGCCCCTGATGCTCCTGGTGCTCCAACCCATTCCCCAGCTCCATTCCCTGCCCTGGACATGCTCCAGCCCCCTCAATGTCCTTCTTGTTGTGAGGGGCCCAAAAGTGACCCCAGGATTTGAGGTGGGGCCTCAGCAGTGGCCAGCACAGGGGGACAGTCACTCCCTAGTGGGTCACACTTCTTCTGATACAATCCAGGATTCTGTTAACCTTCAGTCCAACAGCATTTGGAATTTAGTCCACTCTTTGGAGAGGAGTTTCCACAGTTTAGCAACAGGATTAAGCAGGGAAGATAATTCACTCCACTTTGGAATGAAAGGAAAACAGAAGGTAAGCTCAGTGGTTTCAATAAAACACGCTGTGACCATCAGCAAAGATCTGCCTGTTCTCCAAGAAAACACAGCATATAGGTGGAAAACAAAGAGAAAAGTGAAGTTACAAGCTTGGAAATATAACTTAGACAGCATCCAGTTTGTCACTAGACCTTCCCTCCAGGAAGATCCCTGAATATTTAGAGCCCATTTACATTGGGACACGTTTAATGGACCTTTATGCACCTGATCAGCTCTAGAAGGAAAGAAACATTTTTAGGATTTCTCCTGATATAAAGCATGCATCTTTAGTCTGTTGAGCTCTGTTTGATTTCCTACAACATCAAATGACTCTGTTCCTTCTGGAGCAAACACTGACTTTTTCCCCCATGACTCAAGACCAGAGGCAAATTCCGTACTTGACAAAGGAGGGGTTTTTTGGTTTTTTGATTTATTTTTTTCTTCCCTCTTTGGGTCACATTATTCAGAAGAAATAAAAAAAAAAAAAGAAAAAAGAAAAGAGACATAGCATAGCCAAGGAGAAGTCAAGGATACCATAAATTTCTTTGCCTTTGAAGAGAAGGAATCAAGGAACCCAGAATATTAGAGACATTCCCAGACCTGCTACTGAATTTCTGTGGTATCTTTTAATTTTCACCTACTTGCTGTTTCTTTTGTCTGCTTAGATTCTGCATGCTGGCTGACAGAAGCTTTAAGCAGCTTTAAAAGTATCAGTGAGCTCTTTTGTCAGTATGAGAAACCCACACAGGCCATATAGCTAAGAGGTTTTGAAGACTCCTGGTAGTTCTGATGCCTTTAAATGTGCACCCAAATCACTCACAGCTTCCAAAAGTGGAACCACTGTGTATCTGAAAAGATGGTCACAGGCACAAAATCACACCTCATGCAGTCACATCAAAGCCAACATGAGCACCAACCTTCCAAAATCCAGATACTTAAAATCTCCACGTATCTCTAACATTTCATTGACACTCAAACAATGCAATCTTCAGTTTCCTCCTTGGCAGCCTGTTATGGAGCTACCTTGAATATGTTCTTTTCTGCAGGCTGTGCTGAAATATTTGTTTATTTTGACAGTTTTTACATTGCAGACACACTTAATGAAGAAATGTGATTTCCTCCCAGCTCTTTTGAATTTTACTCCTCTCCCCACCCTCTTTTCCTGCGTAGTGTGACGTGTGAGATCCCAGACTCCTTCCAGAGCACCGTGATACCAGCACAATGACGGAGCTGAAAGCCATAAAAAGTTATCATTACACTCTTAGAAATGCTATTGTAATCAATCTGATGTTATGTATTCTCCAGTTGGACATGTACCACAAATCACCCCCATGTAGCCACGGATAGAAATGACATGATTTAAACTTTGGTGCAATAAGGTAAAATGAATCAAATTCGCCTTGACAGGAACCTGCACCATGAGCAGTGCACTCAGCTAAAAAGAGTTTGTCACCACTATGGACAAATCACAAATGGAAAGGCAACCAGGAGTGTTGCCATTTTATCACCTCACAGGCAGAATACATGTTGGAGCTTTAGTCATTTATTCAACAGGAATTGATCTCGTTTAGAAATTTGTTTTACTTGAATCTGGATTATCAATTAGAAGCCAACTGGGCTATGCCTGTGTTTTCCACTGTTGATTACTGTTATAATACCTGACTCAGGATTGCAATAAAAAATAAATATTGAGTTGTGTCTGGTCTTTCCTCAGAGCATTGTGGGGGGAGCTGGACATGTTGGCAAAAGGAATCAGTCCCTGTTGTGGCCTAAGTTTCCACATAAGGTGATTGGAAGAATATCTATGGGAGAAGAATTTTAGACATAAGTCTCACTTTACAGAAGGCACTGGACTTAAATTTGTCTATATTTTTTTTACACAGACACATCAACATGCTGTATTTTCAAGAACCCTCTTTGTGCAACTTCTGGTTATGCCAGAGCGATCTTTCCCCTGGAAACATCAAATACTTATCTGGTTTCATTGTACTCCCTGATTTGTCTCAGCCTGAATATTCATTTTAGGAAAACAGAAGACACAAAGCCATGAGGCCTCCTGTGGAGCAAATAGTTTTCAGCCTTCATCTGTAAATTTTAACTACGGAGTCATTATTAAGTAGAGACTATTACAGAGTAAGCAGTGCTATTAGTCTAATGTCACCAATTTCTCCCTCATTTGCATTAGACTTACCTGGAGTACAAAGCAGAGCTGTGGAAAGTTGTGAGCCTTGTTTCTCCAAAGCCCTCCCAGCACAATACCCTAATGTACCAGCAGACAGGTGTTATCAGGATGCCTTTGTGTTATTTATTCCACACAATGCTTTCATTCCCAATTAGTGCATCATCTAGGTAACAACCACGGGAGCTTGTTTACTCTGTTACAAACCAGGTTTTAATTTTAAAGCAGCAGAGGCCTCTCCTCCTCTGAAGATACATACATTATCCACGGGAAGGCTTTAGCCACACAGACACATTTGGTACACAATGTTATCCAACTCCTATTTGCTGTTTCTTTCCAAACACTCAGGGTGCTCAGACTGCCTGGAATGTGTGTACAGTGAAACAGCAAAAGTGTGCAAAGAAATCTTACCAGAACCACTGATAGGAGAAGCATTGGATGGACCCCAAGAGCCAGACAGGCTACATTTCTCTGAGATTAAACAGACTTGGGGTAAAATAGAGTTAAAAAACAAACAAACAAAAAAAAAAAACAACAAAAAAAAACACCCAAAAAACCAAAAAACCACTTTCATAAACAATAGGATCAAAAGAAATTACTCTATTTAAGTCCAAAATCCACATAGCAAGATGAGGGAAGAGTTGCCAGCTAATGCACGAAAATATTAAGCAATAGATGTCAGCAATCCTTCCTCAACCAGGAGAGGAAGTTGGCTGTGCTGATTATTCCCAAACATTAAGAAAAAATAAAAATAATTTTAAAAAAAAAAAAGGATACAAACAGCTGTCTGGGTCAGACTGTGTGCTTTAACCTCAATTTCATAAGCTCACTCTTTAACCTAAAGGTGCATACACTCATATTTAAAGAAAAGATTCCTTTTGTGTTGCCACTGTCCAGGAGCTACATGAGAGGCTTCTCGGGTCCTCTGTTCTGCCAGAACTTCCCTGGTGACAAGCAGAAGCAGCACTGGGTCCTGCTGGTGGAACAATTGTACAGGAAAATGATGCTCTTTTGTTCATGTCAAGAGGCTGGGGATGGCTGCACAAGGCAGGATGGTCTCTGAGCCCAAAAATGCCATTTTAGGAGACTGCTGTCCCCCAGACAGGTAACAGAGCACCTGGCCACAGAGGCTGGGAAAAGCATCACAGCAGGAACAGCACAGTCATGGGAGGGAAATGAGCCCTGCTAAAGCACAGCTCAAGTTTAGGCTAATGAGCAACAATCCCAACAGAGGTACCAAAAATCATTATTCTCTTCATGGGAACTTGTACAGCATAAAAGAAAGTAAAATAAGTACACATGCACTTTTTGTTTGGTTGGTTTGGTAATTACCAGCCATGATAAAGTCTGTTTCTTAAAAGTGTGTAGTTTAGGCAGGAAATCCAGTGTGTCTGTACAGCAAAATTGGTTACCTGTGCTGCAGGTTGCAATAAATGAAAATGCTGAAGGGGAGCCCAGGACATTGGTGTGAATTTTGCTAGCTCAGTAATGTTTTAGCAGTCATGCACTGCCAGGATCTATTGTTTGCTCCCCATCAGAAGGAGGGGGTCTCTCACAGCACACAAAGCATTACCCCACAGCAGCTGGATTTCCTGAGATTCCCAAGTAAGCTGAGGGAGCAGCTTCTATCAACCTTTGAATTCACAATTTGCTGTGAATGTGGCCATTATTTCTAAAAGCTTCTAAAATGGTATTGCTGAAAAAGCAAACTGGATATAGAAAAGATATAACAACTACAGAAGAAGGAAGAGGAAAGAATTAATTTCTCTCTGATCTCAGCTGAGACAAAGCTGTTCAACATCATTACTTATTAAAAAATTAACATATCATCATATATTAACATAAGTTCATCATCACATATTAACAATAACTCCCTTTCACACAGCTGCCTCCATCTGCAGCTGAGCAGATCTTAAGTTAGAGAATGTTCCTCAAAGATGCCATAGGCCCAGTTAATAAAAAGTCATGCCAAGAACGTTGATAGGAAGTCAAGTGTATCTATCAAGATACATTGCTTCAGGTTAAAATTCAAAATCATGTGAAAAAGCATTTGGAAAACTGTGATGCTCATGAAGTCTTACAGGCAAATCACTACCTTACTTTTTTTTTTTTTTTGGTTTTTGGTTTTTATTTTATGTATGCCTAAAAACCCTTAACTTGCTTTATTTTCTCTCCCAGCAGAGCAGCTTCTCTAAAGTTACAGGAGCTGCAACACTATAATTAAAGTGAGTATTGGACTCCATATCAACACTAGAAATAGGAAGATGCCTCAGTCATGGCATTGACAAGCACTATCCACCCACATGTGCCCTTGTATCTCCAATAGCTTTAAAAGGAGAAACCATGTTTTCTTTCTCCTCTAACAAAACCTGCCTGGATGCAGCAGCATTTTGTTGAACTTGGAGCTCCTAACAGCCACTTTCCCAAGTACACAGCTGAAATCTGAACCACAGCAGCTCATCCTCACCAGTAACACCAGGAGAGTTATGCACCAACTTTCAAATCACATTTAAATGTCAGTCACACCTTTGCAGAGCAAACCAGTCAGAAAATACACAACAGAAGGGCCTCAGTTTGCCCTTTAGCGTATGCAAGAGGAGTTAATAACACTGTCAAAGGCTTTCATCTAGAAAGATTTTTATTTTTTGAAGTCCTTGCACATGTGTGCTCTAGCAGAGTCCTGCAGTCCCTCCTGGGAACCTTTTCCAGCTGTTTTCTAATTTCACAAACTTCTACTCATCTCCATCTCCCCATTGCTGCCTCACATCTCAGGAACATCCCACTGCCAGCTCAAGAACCTCTTCTCCCTTGCAGTTTCCACACATCCTCACTCCCTCCAACACATTACTCTTCAAATCTCTTTTTCCTCTGTCATCCAATACTTTTATTTACAGGGCTCTATTTAAATCCACTAAAATAAAAATGTTCAGGATACAATTTCCATTTTGATTTTACAAAATGGAGTTACAGCTAGTTGGAAATACAAAGCTGTGCATAGCAGGTTTTAGTGCCCATTGGCTTAAATGTAAATCTTGTACCACACAAGGTCATTTCATTCCACAGGCAGGAGATTTAAGTTTCTATTACAAAATGTTTCATTTCCTCACATACTGAAAATGAAGTAGTTCACTCTGATCATCTAAGGACAGTAAGCTTTTGAATCTGATACCATATTATTTAAACCTGAACAGAGTGCACCACTTTTTCAAGAACGAGATGACATAAGAGATATTTTAGAAGGTGCTACAAGTAATAGAGCATTACCAAACAGCCACTGCAGTGCTTTAAAGTCCCCAGAAAACCATGTCAAGGAACAAGAAAGCCTCTTTATAGCAGCCTTGTTTTGATTAGTAGAAGCCAGCCAGACACCTACTAAAACAGCTACAAAAAAAAAAGCAGCTCTGGAAAATTAATTCTAGCAGAATAAAATCAACGTTTGTAATTCTCTAATTCAGAATTAAATACCTTTAATTTAAGAAGAAATAAGGAAACTGAACTGAATTCTGAGACATTCTGATACTGAGATGTCAAAGGACTTTAATGCTAGGTAAGTAATTCCCTGAAAATATTCAGATTGATCTCTTTAATATCATGTTTGGGGCCAAACAACACATGTAGGTGTTTATGCTACATATAAAATATGTTGATCCTACCTAAAGCACACTATCACTGAATTCTGCCTGACCCCCCACTCCACACTGCCTCAAAGCCTGCATTTACCACATTTGTTAAAAAAACTCCAAAACTCTTCCGTCCATTATTACTCCCTTCTTGTAATCCAGCACCTCTCTGTCCTTCTAAATTATGGGAGAAAAACTCAAACAAAAAGTCTCACTTGGTCCCCCTTCACCTCAACTTCTGCCAACAAGCACTGAATTCCTATGCTTGGGCAAAAGAGACGATCCTCATCCCCCAGCTTAACTGCACTCACAGTGACCAAAGGTGCCCAGGACATTTCTGCAATCTCTTGGATCTTATGAGCTCTACGAATGTGACATATGGCATGCCAGCCCACCTTGCAGGTGTCCCTTGCCAAGGGACAGGGCAGAGCACTGGGCAGTGCCAGGGGCAGCTGAGGAACCCAAACAACTCCCAGAACAAAGCTATTGTGTTAATTGTGTCAGCACCATATCTCTGTTTCCCAACAAAACGAGCAGGCACTGCTCATTTCAGGATTAAAATCTTTGAGTCACCCCTCAGTGATGCAAGGGTTTCAACCTGCTGAACTGAGGCTGGCACTGTCACAGGGTGCACAGTTATGGACAGCACTGGGCTCTGCCAGGAGACCCACAAAGCCACAATAAAACCAACCCTGGCCCAGAGCATCAAGAGGCCTCAGCATGGAAGTCTTTCAACGTGGATTCCAAAGCTGAATTTTTAGAAAAGGAAGCTAAGTGGTCCCTGATCTTGGCAGAGTGGCTACAGCCATGGCCAGGGCAAGGGATTTGGGCTGAGAGGTTCCAGGGGAGGGTCCACACAGGGCAGGGGCACCACAGCCTCACTGGAAGGAAGCCTCAACCTGCTGTGCCAAGAGAAATCAATTCATCTCATTGATCTGTGAGTGCCACTGCCAGCCTTGGCCATGGAGCTGCTGCTGGAGATGCAGAGTGCTGACCCACTAATGCTGACATTATCCTGCTGCGTGCCTGTGCCAGCATCAGCACACAGAACTCACTGCATGGACCAGCCAAAACTAGCTGGGACATATTCTATTAGAGAAGATATTGCTTTTGCTCCAACAAGCAGCAACTCTATTGAGATTGGCTAATTCAATTTTCCCCATCTTATCAGATTTCTTTTTAATGAAACTGAACAATAGTTTCATTTGTTATGTTATTAGTTTTCCCAGTGGTAGCAGCAAGACTAACTCAGTTGAAAGCTAAACAACAGCGTTGTGCCAGTGTTGACTGTTTATCATCACCATGTGCCAGCTTCATATTGCAAAGTTGCCTTAGTCCATTCCTTTTTGTTTGCTTCCCATCCGTGGGGATTCACAGCTCCGAGGTCATCTTCCTGCTCCATCTACTTCATGGATTAGCATGTACATGTATCTAAATACCAAACCCCTGAAGGGATCTCAAATTATCTGGGATGTCACAGTGATAGTGGGATACATCAGACTGAAGTATTTTTTTTTTTTTCAGGAGGAGAAATTATCGTCTTAGACGCTCATACTTACAGTTCTTGTTAAATAAATATCTTGCAGCACAGACTATACAGGTTTTCATCTGAGAGAAAACATCCAAATCCTCCTGTTGTGTTTATCAACTCAAAATCCTTTCATCAATTAACCTCCAGAGGTGCTCAAAAAAAAGTTGCTATTCCTTCAGTTAAATTCCTGCTGCTTCAGCTGATTTATCACATTACAAAGACCTGCGCTGTGTTGGTGTTTCAGGGAAATTGTATTGAGAAGGCGGGCTCATTTGCATGAGGCTTGCTGAGATGTATTTTTTTTTTTAGCTCTTTACCTTTAAAGAAATGCTGTGTTTGATCCATGTATTTACTGGTGGTGAGGAAAGGAGCCTGCCAGCCTCTGCACACTAAACCCTGCAGCCCATTAATGCAGGGGAATGGCCCAGAATACACAAAACAACCCCTCGGCCTCAGCTCCCAAATGTCTCAACTCACTCAGCTGTGGTAGAGATCCCCATCCAAAAGCACAAGGGGAGGGCTGCCCCAGAACTGCTGGATCGATCATCTCCCAGATGGGTCCCTGCACGGTGCTGTCAGCACCAGAAGGAACCCAGGTCACAGAGGTGATTGCAGACACTGTGCCAGCTGCTCACCCAGCACCAGGGTAGGAATTGGCTTCCTGCAGGTACCACCCTCTGCCCAGACCCTGAGCACATCCCGTGCATCCAAACCTCTGCCTTAGCACCTGCACATCTCTCCTGGAGGCTGCACCCAACAGCAGCAGGGGCTGGGGCTGCCTGCAGTGAGACACTGAGCCCTGGACAAGGACAGGGGCTGCCTGCAGTGAGACACTGAGCCCAGGACAGGGACACACACACCCTGAGCCCAGGACAGGGACACACACACACCTGAGCCCGGGGCAGGGACACACACACCCTGAGCCCAGGACAAGGACACACACACCCTGAGCCCAGGACAGGGACAGGGGCTGCCTGCAGTGAGACACTGAGCCCAGGACAGGGACACACACACACTGAGCCCAGGACAGGGACACACACACACCTGAGCCCAGGACAGAGACACACACACACCCTGAGCCATGGTGGTTGTGGAGGGCCAGCTGAAGGGCTGGATTTACAGGTGCCACCAGACAACACACGAACCATGGCCAGTTTCTTCTTGCTCTGGGAGTCTTTCAACAACCAAAGAACAATGGGCTGGTAACAGCCTCAGCCTCCCTCAATGGGAGTTTGGATTGTAAAACCCCCATCAGAGAAGAACTGCTTTTCATGCCCAAACCAGACTGAAATCCATCCCACTCATATTAAAAAGAACAAGCAGAAGCAATCAAAGATTGTATCAGTATATTTCTGGTTTTAAAGCATTTGCTAAGAAATCCATGTTCTTGCCCAGGTGAGCAGGAGCTAAGCTGCAACAGGAGCCAGAGGCTCCCAGCACCAGCATCACTGTGCATCTGGAGGACCCTGACTGCTGCAGGGCACCTGGCCTTTGAGCCAAACAGCATGGAAATATCTAGAGTTTAGCATTATCCCTGTGTGCTTATGGGAACGTGTTCATGTCTGCACCACCTGTAATGCTAAAAGCTACAAGACTTGCTCTTCTACTTGTTCAGTAATTTGCAGTGCCCAGAGAGTGCACAGCTCAGATGCAGCAGCACTGTGCATTTCCACAGAGCAGCAGTGCTCCCTGAGAAGTCACCTTAATACTGATTGGCAGCACACCTCTGCCCCCACAGGAGCAATATTCCAATATAACCTCACCTTAGTGCTGAAATAGCCTGCTGTAATTCTTGTTCAGCCTACCCAGAAGAGTACCAAGGACCCCAAATATGATCTCAAGAACAGACGCTTTTTTCCCCCCCAAGACTAACATTATCCAACAAATAAATAAACTAAACAGTTATAGCAGCAGTACCAAGGCATTCAGCAAATGTTCAATATTAAAGGTACTTAAATATTTACTCCTGAAGCAACATTGGAGCTCACAGTGTGCATTTTAAGAAAAAAAAAAAAAATACAATTATTTGCAATTCAATAGCACCTGGGAACCCAGTCACAAATAAGACCTTATCGTACAAACACTGAACAGAAAAAGACTGTATCTGAAAAGCTTTTATACTAAAAAGAACTGAGCAGTAATTTCAACTACATGTTACTTCATTCCCAGGGCTGAGCCCCCAGTGCTCAGCTGCATGAGACAGTAAATATATTCTTACTCTGAGCATCCCATACATAAATTAAAAGCACAAGGATTCTCTGCATCACTGGCCAGCTCTTACCTATCATAATCCCTCATTGTTCCTTATGAAACAGCAAAGCAGAGACTATTTGTAACATGCTTTAGGCAAATAAATTTTAACACTATACTTTATATGTATATATGTATGTATATAATATTTTTATGTTTGCCGACACCAAATCTGTTTTTTTCTTTAAATCTCTTCAATTCTGCAGACGTAAAAACCAGCATGTATTTGGATTGATTATAAGTCTGTCGTAACATGGTGTTTACTTACAAAACACTCTGGGCCACACTGGTGATGAACCTTTCTTTCTTTTGTCTGAATAATAATTAAAACCAAACAAGCTATATGTTCCAGAGGAGGTTGTACACAGGGGGAAAGCACGAAGCTGCTGCTGTCTGCACCCCTGCCTCTAAATCCTGCAGGTTATGAATTAAATTTATGCTGGTAAGAGAAAACAGAGATCACAGTCTGGAAATGTAAAACACAGTCATACAAAATAAACCCCAAGATATGAGCACTGCCTTTTCATAATTGTGCAGATCATTTAAAAAATATAAATATAAAAACCTATCTTGGCTTCTGTAGTTCTAAAGAAACAACCTGTGACCAATAAATCAGAAAGCTGGGTATCTTCTGCTTGCTAGCTTAGTCTGCCAAACAATTATGCAGTGAAATGTTCTAATTGCACTTTGATTTTAATGTTAAAACCCATTTCCATAATTTCAGTGGATCTTTACAACACCGTTTAATATTTGCCAATGAAGTAAATGAGCTGCAAGTAACATTCACAGATGGTTCATGTTTTCCATTAAGTCTGCAAGCTAAGATTTTCTTTGTTTACAAAAAAACCCCAGTAAATACCTTGGGTAAATGCCACAGAGGGGAGCCCTGCCCCAATTGGGAAGTGGATCCTGAACACCTCTCAACACCTACAGGTGCTCCAGAGCTCCATCACCAAGAGAAAACTCATTTTTCCCACAATAGAAAACAAAACCTTGGTCAAGTAAGGAGTTTCGTAACAAACTCTTGCTGCTTTCTTAAGCCAGAAGTCTGGGGTAGAACTGCTCTGTGTTTGGGTGTAATGAAGCAGAGCCCTTCAGACTGAGCTGGAAGGGAGACACAAAGCCAGCTTCTCACACACTCAAACCCATCCTCTGGGTTTCTCCTCAGACCTGCTTGACATTAGGGAACAGATCTCCCAAGGATTCCTTTCTGTTTCTGTTTTTATGAGAATAATTTATATCAGCATAAATCCAGACTTGTCAGCTAGAAATGTTTCAAAGAAAAAATACCTGCCTTCTTTCTACTACATGGGATTTTTCTATTTATACAGCAAGGTTTGACTGCTACAGTATTTGAAGTGGCATCATCCTGACATCCTAACCAGTTTAAATTATATTGACCCAGGGTTCCCACAGCAGCTATTGATTGATCACAGTAGGAATTGAGCAGAAAAGGAGAAGAAAGGTCAAAACAATGATGATCTTAAAGCTGTACTTTTGTTCAAGTGTCTACCCTGTGTGGGAATCCAGTCCCCAGACTGCAGCTTATGGTGCTGTCAGAAAGTGGCAAAATGCACAGAGATG
The DNA here is from genome assembly GCA_013400435.1 of Pycnonotus jocosus. Classification (NCBI taxonomy): domain Eukaryota; kingdom Metazoa; phylum Chordata; class Aves; order Passeriformes; family Pycnonotidae; genus Pycnonotus; species Pycnonotus jocosus. The sequence continues at coordinate 161,703 of VWYP01032104.1, forward strand.
TTAATCCAACTTTCCTGTGCAAATCAGAAAAGTTGAAGCTCATTAACAGGGACAGAATGCACATTCTTTAATGCCTGAGTGGGAAGAAGTCACGGTGATTCAAGGGGTTTGACCTGCTCTGGTTTATAATTTGTTTCAAACACAGTGCTGGCAATGATCCTTTCTCATTTCAACTTTCCATTTGTGTGCAACTTTAGTTTTGACCTAAATATTAAATCACGAAGGGGCAAGGATAGGAGCAGAGGAGATGCAGACACATTTTTTTAAGGAAAGGCAGGGTGAAGTCCTGCTCCAAACTCAGAGTGCTGAACTTCCCTTGCAGCTGGAGGATCTGTCCTTAGGCTGTGGGGCTCCAAAGGGATTTTTACAAAGAGGTCTTTACCGAGGCATCCCTCTCGATGGCTCACTCACTCTGAGGCAATAGCTGCACACAAACAGAGCCAGCAGTTCTGCACGGCAGAGCATTTAAACTGTAACAGAACAAGCAAGAACATCGTGATGGCTGTTTACCACCAGCACAAACTGCTGCTCAACTACTGTATTTCTGAGCACTCACTGGCTGGATGAGCACTCAAAACATTCCAATAAAGTTCCTGGTCACAGTCTCCAATTAAGCTTCTTGACACAAAATGATTTTTTTTTTTTAATTCAAAGTTCCAGAATAAAAGTGATTGTATTTTTTAAAATCATTTGTGTCTAAAGCTATCACTGACATTCTAAGCAAGAGAAAGAATAAAAACTAACTGTTTCTGTGCTCACTGGAATCTATTTCCTGTTTTCAGAAACTCCAATTCTAATGTGCAGACTCGCAGTTTCTACATATTAACTCTAATTTTGGGGATGTTTCAGAATTAGGCAGCACACGTGCCCATTCATCTTGAAACTAAACCTGCTGCATAGGTAGACATGATTTCTGAGAGCACCAGGCTTACAGCAGCCACCCTAAAAGCACAAGAGCCCTAACCCAGCTCCTGTGCATTTACAAATGCTGCACATGATAAAGTACTTAAAATTCACCCTGCAATCATTTCTGCAAGAAAAGGTGGACATAAACCGTCAGATATGGACACTCTTAACCCCAGGGGCAGCATAAATTCTATACAGTTCTTCTCCACTCTATTTTAGTGCCTGTGCAAATACTCTTTACCTTCAAATGAAACACGTGCAGTGAAACCACAAAACCTCATTAAGAAGTGCTGGCTCCTTGCACCACTTCAGACAATTGAAAATCTCAGCACCTCCAAGATTGCCTATTATTTTTCTCTTCTAAACACAGTCTGGATAGCCGTGAGGACACGCTGCCTGTACCTGCTCCTCAGTCATCACTGAGACTGAGTAACTTCCAGGCCTCTTTATTGCCATGCTGCACTTGTAGTTCTGTCTGAATATGAGGCACTTCCACTGTGATGGCTTTCACTGAAAGCACATCTTTGTGTGATTGCACCATGTTTCCCATCTGCCTCTTGCCTACAAGCTATGCTCACCTTCCATCAGCTGGGAAAGGGAGGCTGGGGTCAGTGATCACCAGAGAGGGAAAAAAAAAAATCTTTGCTGGAGCACACTTGTGCTCAGATCATTCAGCCTGGAGTCAAATGTTTCTGTAGGGTGCACCTTCTTTATTCTTCCAGCATAGACACTTCTATTGCTGCTGTTAGCATTATTTTCAGTAATACTGAGACCAGGTATCACCTGGAAGACACCAACAACACATGAAGAACTACTGAACTAGAAGAGAGGCTAAAAGCCCCTCAGGTACAAACAGAGAAAGCAAGCAGGCACTTTGGAGGGAGTTTTCCCACCCGTTCATCCATTGTGGTGTGGGGGTATGCACATGCATGATCCTCATCTCTTCCTTCCAAGGCATTCAGGAACTCCTCTGGGGATATTTCCTTGGCAAGCTCACTTCTGTTGCTGGCTGTAAGAGTCTGCTTTAGAAATTAAGGACTTTTATCCTAATGCAGGGACACAGCTGACCTATTTTAATGCCTTCTCGGCCCTCTGGGTTCACTATTTTTTTGGTTTTGGCCTTGTTGCCCTCTTACAGAACTTAACTGGCACCTTCCAGCCAAAGCAAAAAAAGCCATGTTTGTGCTCCAGTTTATGCGAATTCTTGAGCCAAAATTAAACTTATACAACTTTGAATTTCTAGTCAAGTGTCTCAATGACATGTACTGTAACAAAGAGATGTTCCCTCTGCTGACACACACCCAGTCAGAGCCGATTTGAGGCAAAAATATTTGTTCATTTCTCCTAGATGAGCCTGCATCACAAACAGGCAGAGTCTGAATTATTAACTCACTAAAACTTCTGGGCTGTAGCCCCATCTGAATAGCACAACTACTGCAAGAGGCAGATATTAAAAGTAAGATGAAGTGCTGGTGGCCTGCTGAGCTCTGCTGCATTTCCAGGAAAGGACCTGAGCAAAGCAGCCAAGCACTCCATCAAAGCTGATCCAAGCAGACATCCTCTGGCAGGAGCTGGAGCCCAGGCACCCTGCACAGTGCCACAGACCCTACAGCCCCCAAATCCAGCTGAAATCGTGGCCAGCAGCTGGCCCTGTGCCCTGGGCTGGGGGTGGTGATGCTCTGCTTTAGGCTTCACTGTCAGCTGCCTGGATGAACACACCACCCCTTTGTTAGGCTAAAGGTACCCTCAGAGCAGCAGATGCCTCTTTTCCAAGTATTGCACTTCACTTTTAACTTCTGTAAGCCTTGTGTGGCATTAGTCTTGGCTGATTAAATCACTTAGAAACCAACAGTACCCAGCTAGCTCACCCTTCTCTGCCAAACACCATTTTCTCCCTCTTGCTCAGATGAGCCTCCCTGTTCCTGTTCTCACAACCCTTTTCCCTCTTTCTCCAGGTGGATCTGTCCAGTTCCAAGATGCTGACTCTCCTCAAGGTGCTCCTCAAGCACCACCACGAGCCTTGGCCACTGTCAGATCCCCTCCCAGGAGAACAAGGGGGGTGGAAACACAAGAAGTTTGTGAGTGGAGATGAAGCAAAGGCACTCACTGACTGCCATCCCAGACAAAGATTTGATTTAAAGAATGGATGAGACTCATTTAACTCATGGCAAATTAAAATACAGTGGACAGTGAGAAACAAAGACTAAACCTAAAATATTTTGCTCCCCACACTCCCCATTTCACCAGCTCAACCTCAGTCCTTCATTCACTTCCTCCCTGCTCAGAATCATCTCAAAGACTGAGATTTTTCTTTTTTTTTTTCCATGTCTCTCAACAAAAGTGGAAAAGTGGAACAAACAGGGGCTTGCATCAAGTAACACTCATCCAGGCCATTTTTTTCTTGAGGCCCAAAAGTCTTCACAGACAAAATACTTCTCTCCCCAAATAGAAAGTGCATTCTGAATCTCACAATTTGCCCACTCCTACCAACCTTACAGCCACCACCCCACCCACAGGAGCAGCAACTACTGCACCACAAAGCCTCTCCTTAGTTCCTGGCTCCTCACAAGCAGCTTTCCTTCATTAGGAATCAAGCCTGGAATGTGCCTGGGAGGTAAAACACAGCTGTAGCTCCTTTCAGGTTTTACCTTCAGGTGTAACTCCTTTCTGGTTTTTATCTTACTCCAGATCGATAGCAAAATAAACAGTGTTAAGGCAGGAAAAATTAGAAACAATGACCAGGAAGAAGAGAAAATCCAAGCTTGAAAAATACTTAGTTAAAAAATGATTGTGAGAAAAAAAATGTTTTGCATGTAGCATAAACCTGTGAGACAATGTCCAGATGTTTCAATTAATCTAATTACAAGTGTGTCCACTGAGCTGAATTTCACAGGTGAAAGCAATCTCTGATTTAATGTCTCTAAAATAAAATAAAATAAAATAAAATAAAATAAAATAAAATAAAATAGTTCATTCTGTTTCAGTGATAGCATGTGGCTACAAACTTTTAGGTTATTGCATTTTACATGAATCTATGTCAGTATTTTTATCACACAGCTCAAGAGTGTGCCCAGAATGTGAGCTGCTCTATAACAAACCCAGTACATACAACAGCTCCTTGAGTATTGAGGACTTGGCTGAAGAGCTTTTGAGTTTTAAGGAATATATTTCTCTATAAAGCAGCTGCAGAAAATCAGCTGGTGACCTGTTTCTGACACACACTCTGCTGTATTATCCAGCATCATTTAAAGCACCACACAATTGAAATAAGAAAGTGGGAGACAAGGATAAATGATAATACCTGCTACTGAGCCAGTCAAACTGCACCAGAATTCTATTTCTTATTTTATTTTGTTAATACTAAGCCCATTAAAAAGAAAAAAAATCTAAATCTCCCAGCTTTCAAGTTTGAATGTTTAGTTTAAACCAGTGAAAGGTTCTTCCATGCTGCCTTTTCAATAGCAGTCTCTGNAAACCAGCAAGGAAAATACAAGTTTTCTTTTCCCGTGCCACAACGGAAAAGCACATTTTTCTGCAGGAGCTGACAGTGAATATTCTAATTGTGTGTATAATAAATCTGCCAATGGGGTGTGCTTCTGTGGGAGAAGGGTTCCTGGAGCTGCTGGCTGTGTTAACAAGGGCACTGAGGGGCTGATGCTGCTGCTTTTCCACCCACACAATAACCTCACTGTCTAACCTGTGCAAGGCTGGCTCAGCCACCATGAGAGAGATGATGCTCCACGGCTCCCACAAGGAGAAAGATAAAATGTAGCCTACCTATTTTACAGGTTTTTTGTGTTTTTTTTTTAAAGTTGGTACTTTGAACTGAGGTTGTTTGAAGTGTCTGGTACCTGAGGGAGCAGCAGTGCAGAGGCAAATTGCCCTCATTGGCAAATACAATTTAAGGTGTATGAGCTGAATGCTCTTCTTCTCTGCAGTCTGTGGCTAAACAAGCCCAGATTTGTTCCAATAGGAGATCACCTAAAAGTGCCGGGTCCTGAAGGCAAAGAACCACAGCTAAATATGTCAAAAATGGTATAAAATGAATTTTGCTCACTGTCTTCTGCCCTTACTGACTCAAATGAGCCCAGGGTGTGGCGTGGAAAAGAGCTCAGTATCTGTGTCTGAGGAAAGTAAATGAAAAGTGATGCCAGGGATCTTGTTACTTATGCAATAGGGTATTAAAAACAGCTTAGACCAGCCAGGAATAATTATTTAATTTGAATTCTTACTAAATTAGGTGCTTAAGAAGTTCAGGGGAAGTAGCATGTCAGGAGACCCAGATTCAAGCCTGTGATTCCTCTATATCCCCACTTTTTTATTTCTTCATATTTAAAGTACTTAATTAATCTATACGGAGTTTTTAATACAATACAGTTGATTAACGCTAGTAATTTCAGTGCCTTTTTAATATAACAAATCTCTTCTGAGAAATGTTCCCAGTTAATGATCTGTGTCATTTTTTAAAGTTTGCCTTCTGACTAATTTTAGTGGAAATATCATTAAATTCTTCATTATACTTATTTATAGCAAGGGCTGAATTGGATTTCAGATGTTATGATTTTACCATAATAAAGACCTACAGCTCTCAAAACACACTATTCTGTCCGCTTTTGGAGCTCTAATATGGAGTTTTGGAAGTGAGAGTGGCTTTTAAAAAAGCAATAATGAGGAGGACGAGGAGGAAGAGGAGGTTTCTGTGTGGTTTTGAGGTCACAGGAGGTGCTGCTCTGCTCTGCCTCTGTGCACAGCTCTGCCAAATCTCCCATCCCTCTCTGCCCTGGCCTCCCAGGGCTCATTTTGGCAGCATTCCGGTGCCCAGCAGCATCTCCAGCTGTGTAGAGGCTGAGCTGGCCCTGGCAGGATGGAGAGCAGTGACATCCGTCCCTCCAGTGTGACAAGGCAGTGCTGCCGCTGCTCTGCTCCTTCTCCAGAGCCAAATTCCCTCTGATGCTTCTCCTCTGCCCCACCCAGGGCTGCCTTTGCCGTGTCCCCTCGCTGTCACCGGGGCAGAGGCTCCGTGCTGGGCTTGTGCCATCAGCCCCTGGCACAGGGCATCCCGAAGGATGGGGATTAAAAAGGAGACACCCACCCAGCCGGTGAGCACAGCCGGACTGGTGGCCACGGGGACACATTTGCTGGCCAGCCCCCGGAGCACTGTGACAGCCCTGAGGAGGGGCAGGGACCAGCACTCAGGGATTTCACTGCCGACAGCTTTTCTCAGCAGCTTCTTCCTTAAGCTTTTATCTTTCATCTTTCCAGCTGGCTCAGAAATAAGGCAAAAAAGAACCATATATTATTTTTCTAACAACATTGTTTTCACCAGCTCTGCTGTAAATAAACATGAAGTAAATATTGGTCTTTGCTTTCTTAAACAGAAATGCTGGGGGTTTATCTATTTTTGTATGCAGAGCATTTTTTTTCTACTCTTGAGCAAAGGAAACCCTGGGACACAAGGGTGGCTGTGCCCTGGGCTCCATGCAGGAAGGGCAGGTGGAAGTACCAGGAGCATCACTGTGTCCCCCCTGTTCCTCCTGTGAGCTCCACCAGAATGAGCAGAGATCACAGCATTGACCTTGGCTATAGGAACTGTAATTTTTAAATTTTTTGTCCCCCATGCCTGTGGTCCTCGAGGGTCACACAGCTCTTCTCAACAGAAGGCAAAGCAGAGCTGTTCTGCCCTGGCAGCTGCCATGGGATGCAGCTTGGCCCCCACACTGCCCTCCCTAATCCAGGGAAGACACCTGTGTCCCCAGGTGTCACCTGCACAGTGGCCTTGGCTTGCTCCCCCTTTCATTCCAGGGCTCTCCTCCTCTCCATGTCCACTCCTGCTTCCTTTTCATTCCTGGCCTCTTTTCCAAGGTTCAGGGGGAAGGCTGGGCACAGAGGATGCTCAAGTTCTGCTTCAAACCGGCGTGGAGATGCTGAGTGTGCCAGGTCAGCCTCCCTGCCTGGCACAGCCAGGCTCCAGAGCTCTTCCACCCCACAGCAAAGGAGAGTCAGCTGGGCCAGGGTTCAAAGGACACCAGGAATTTCTGACCGAGTCACAGAGAGCAGCCAAGCCCAGGCAGAGCTGAGTGGAAAATGTAGCTCTGGTGGCTGGTGTGAGTGTAAACCATCAGATGAATTATGCATTCCTCTTCATGCAAAATACCAGCATATTTATGCATCTTCCTTTACTTCTTATCACTTTGGTGGACACAATGTTTTCCCCATCATTATATCAGATCTCGAATTAAGGCAACTTCCTTGTTAGGGGGGTGAGGGTTTGGTTGGCTGGCCTTTTTTAATTGCTACTTTTAAATTCCACTGAAACAACAAGTAAACAAATAAAAAATTCGTTAGAGAGAGGCGGCTCAAGTTAGATGAAAGTTTTACAGCGCGGAGCTCTGCTTTCCAAAGCAGCAAATCCAGTCACCGGGTCATTAGCACAGCGTGCAGCGCCACAGAAACGAGGAACATTAGAACTTGTGTCGTTTGCAAGATTTACTAATATTTCAGTGCCTCAACAGCAACGTTTCAGCCTAAAAGCTTCCCCAAAAGGCACTTAAACATTGGAAGCACCAGCTCCGAGCGGCTGCGGGTGCATTTACTCGTTACGAGCGTGTTTAAAACAACGCATCTGGGCTGGCTGCTGATGGATTTGGGGCTGCTGAGGGGAGGCAGGGAGAGGCCAAGGGGAGCATCCATCCCTGCTCTGCCCCTGTGCAGAGCACGTGTGAACAGCACTGGGCTGCCCCTGGGGCTCGTGGCACGCACAGATCACATTTACTGGAAAGATTCCCCCAAGAAGCTGGTGCTGATTACGATCCAGCCTTGATAGCTCTGCTGCTTTGAACACGTCGAGTTGATTTCATGCTGAATAAGGGGAAAAACTTATGCCTGTCACAGTGCTATATATCAGTCAGGGGCTAAGAACAAAGGCTCTGAAACCCACATGGCTGCGTTTGCCACAAGGCTTGGCTGCAGAGAGGGAAATGCAAGAGCCTTTGTGCTCTCCACAAGGCAGATGAACCTTCCTGAGGAAGAGGAGGTGGCTCCAGACAGGTATTTCCACATAAAATAGCTTTGCATAAAGCTCCCCAGCACTGATGGAGGCACTGTCTGGGAAGAATGGCTCTGCAAGGATGTTGGGGATCTCCCCTCTGCCTGTCCATCCCTTTTTGACAGGTTTCTCTAGAAACAGAGCTATCATAACCACTTAAAAATGAGCCCAAAGCAACTCCTGCTATTTAAAATCAGGTTAATATCCAGAGAATGTAGGAATCTTTGTGGGGGTTCTTTGGTCTTTTATTTGTTTTGTTGGGGTCTTTTTCCCAGCTCCAGACCCTGTGTTATGCTCTTTGAATCTTTACTCACTTTGATCTTCTCAAGCTCCTTGTTTCATATTAGGAATTTAAAAAAAAAAAAAAAGGCTTTAAGAGGAAATACAACAACGACAAGAAAAAATTCCTACTGAGTTGAGTTATTTAGGCAAACTGCTTCAACTGCTTCTCCTGGATCAAATACAGAAGCAAGATCTCAGAAAACCTTCATAAGCTGCACCATAGGAATGCAATTACCACTGAAAACAGTGCAATCGCAGCTGCTCTCTTTAAGAAGTAATCTTTAAAACTTTAGCAATATTTTCAGTAAAGCCATCTTAGCAACAAGCAATTCCACATGCAGGGGGAAGTTCCAGATGTTTTACAGATGCTCATCATGGGGGATTTCCCAAACCTCTGCATGGCCCATGAGAGCCTTTGAGGCTTTTTCTTGAGGCTTTTTCAGTTTTATGTTAAACTCTGAAAGGTGCAGGGCCTGCTGCAGATGAGGGCATGGCACTGCACCCTTCACTAATAGTAAAAACTCTTCTGCATTGTTTTGTATCACTCTTTAGTACCTTTCTTTTATTGTTATGCAAGGAAGGAGTGTCCTGTGGCAATTTTTCTATTCAGCTACAAGCTACTGGCAATTTTTCTAGTCAGGGGGAGATAATTAAAAGTGACTTGAAGAGTTAAGCTTCCAAACTTCCTGACAAGACTGTTGGTTTCCTTCTCCTACATAAGTCTTTGTCCTTTTCTTCTACATTATCATCAGATGCACAGGAGAGTTAATTTTTTTTCACAGTTGAGGTTCTAGGAAAATTCAGTTTTCAATTCCCCTTAAATAACTTACCTAGGTTGGGCTATTATACAAAACATTCAGGGAAGCATGAGGTCAAAAACAATTTCATTAATTTGTCCTGTGCATGTGGAGGAATGCAACTCAGAGGGAGAAAAACCTCAATTCTGTTTTCTTCAAGGTCAAATTTGTCTTTGAGGGCTAAAAAGTAAATTCAGTGTGCAGCAATATGGGCAAAGGCAGTGAGCAGCCTCCATTCCCCATTGCACAGGAGGATGGGAGAGGAGCAGCTGTAATCCCACGGGGCTGGGCTGTGCCTTGGCCATTCAGGACAGCTGGCAGGGGATTGCCATGGCCTTACAGAAAGGTGACACACAGGAGGGTATCAGACATATCAGCCAGCCCTGAGCCCCTCCAGGTACACAGCCTGTGCCATCCCAGTGTGGCTGTCCCTCACCAGCACAGATGGCAGAGCTGCCAGCTTGGAGTTCCTCAACTCCCTGTGAGATCTTAGTGACCCTGAGGTGATTGTTTTGGTGTGCTTTAGTGAGTATTTATTATATTTATGATGTATTTATTATTTAGTGGTGTTAGCTGTTTGATACATCCCAGCCCTGGGGAGGTGCTGGTGCCCAGTTTCAGCAGGGGAAGGTTGGAGCTGCTGGGGCTGGGTTTGCTGGGTCTCATCTGCAGCTGCCCAAGGCCCCCCTGCCCTAAGGGCTCAGCTCTGCCTCCTGTTGTGTGCCCAGGAGGGGCAGGACAGTTGGGGATTTTCTTGCTTTGGTGGAGTTTCAGCAAAAAGTGAAATGCTTTCAGTGAGTTCAAAACTCTTTTCTAAGAAACCGTACAGTGAATGAAATATGATGGGCAAGGATCAAAATAAAGCTAGCCCGTGACTCATACAAAATATACGCAGCTGCCCCAAACCAGGCTTTTAGTTTGTTCTAAAATCCTGAATTTTAGAATTCAAAATCTAAATTCTGTCTTCTTGGTAAAAGATTTTTAGCTGTAACTTTAAAAATAAAAGAAGTATCAATTTGGTTTGTTATCAACCAAATGGACATCAATTCCTGAATTTATAAAAATCAGATCACCTGATGTGCTTATGTACTCTGGGCTAAACACTGCAAATGAGCAAATCAAAACCTTAGCTCTTCTCTGGTTAAAATGCAATGTTGATATTGTTCTCTGCTCCTGCTTACACAACAAAGAATGGAAAAGTTTCACTTTTAATGTGTCTGCTTTTCTGCAGCCTGTTCACAAACACCAGAGACCTTATGACTTTTCCTTTTAGCAGCCTTAAGTTTATTTAAAATTCCTAGGACCCACTCACTCAGCAACCCTCCTTCTTCTACCTCAGCGTTCTGTTCCTTTGCAGACCTGCAGCATTGCCAACAAAAGAATGCCAAACTTTCTTTTTCATTTTTATTTATTTATTTACTTATTTATTTTAATCTGTAAATCAATCTTAACACAGTATGGAGAAGAAAATGAAGTTTAAGTCTGGTAGTGAAATTAGAAGGGAGAACAACTTTCATATTTGTAGGGAAAGTGCCGAATTCTCACAATAAATAAATAAATAAAAGTTGGAACTGCTCTTTGTGAAATTTCTAGGCAAACAAGTCTCCCAAAATTGGACCACACCTCTTCAGGTGACTTCAGTCTCTTAAAACCTTGGGAGTGCTTTGTCTAAAACAACTTTGAAACACCTCCTTAAAATAAGGCAACTGGCATTCGACAGCTTTCAAATAATCCTGTCTGTCCCTTAGTGTGTGGTGACAAAGTTCTGAAGATCCCCTCTCAGTTTGGGCAGATCAAACTGATCAAATGGTGTCTGTTAGCACCTTCTGAGCTTCAACAGGAATAAGTTACTTGGTTTTCACTTTCCCAAACCTCCAGTTGCCTCACAAGAATTCATTTTACTGGGGATTTGTTTCTTAGGGTGTTCCAGCAATGATATCCTATTTTCCTGTCCCCAGTCCTATGCTGGGCTCCACACAGGTACAAAATTCTATGGAGTGGTGACAGGATCAGGCTGACTAAAGGACAAAGAGACACACAGCTGGGGGAGAGCACAAATTTGCATGTATTTCCATCATTTTGGCACTGGGCAGAACAATTTCTGTATTGACTTCCCCTCAAAGCCACCGAGAATAAAGCTATAAAAGAAGATTATCAGAAAGTAGGCCATGTTGCTCTGCTTATCATATTCATGTTGCCACTTCTTATTTTCCAGAGGCAGGTGATTTCAGAGTGGATTCAGAGAGCATGGCTGGTGCAGCACTCCCTAGTGATGCATGCCTTCCTCTTAATCCCAGGGCACAAATTATGTCCTCCCATTCCAGGGGTTATGGGTGGTTCTTCCATAGGAATCAGGCATTAGGGGCCAACGCTGGGGGGAGATAGGGGGCAATGTTGAATTTTTATAGCGTAGCCTAGCAGAGGCTAGGCTATTTTTCAAAAATAATTTTAAAAGGACATGTACCACAATCTAGAGACATCCCCTAGGAATTTCTTGTCTCTCTCACAGAATTTACCAGCTGTAGCAACATGCATATTTCTCTCTCTATTCTTAGTGTAAGAGAGCTGCCAATAAAAGCCGCTTTTCAGCTTCACAGATAAAACTATTTTTTTCTCTTGCTTGCTATTTTTCCTGAAAGAACTTTGTTTGCTTTCTAACTGTAGAGCAACAGGGTCCCAGAAATTTCAATTCTGTGATGAAACCTCAGTTACAGAGCTCATCAGCTGAGTCTGTGAATTAACAATGTCTGTATCCCTGGGCCATCATTCTTCTCAAATAATAGGGAGCTGGATCGTTGCCCTTCTGGGTGAACATCAAAAGTTGTGGCCAAGAAGATGTGAAACATTGCTTCTAGAAGAATAAAGGTGAGGACAGCAGAGGCACTCAGAGCTGCAAGTGCAACTGCTCACTTCATTAAAAAGGTGGCAAATCTGTGGGTGGCGAAATCAAACAGAGGTGGGAGTGTTACAGCCATGATCTCCCATGTTTTCTCAAGCACTGCAGAGCTAAGATATCACCTCTCACTCCAACATTTGACGGATTTTATTTTATACGTCAGGCACCTCGCAAACTTGAATTTCATTTTAATACTCTGGTAAAGCCTCCCTCCTGGTAATGACGTTCTGCTTTCTGCTTTATAAACCACCAGGAAATCCATACATTTCATGTTAATTCTGTTGAAAATACCTTGAATTGAATATCCTTTTAGAAATTTTGTTACACCTTTCCAGCCTTAGAAATTCTTATTTTGGAGACCTGCATCAAAGTACAGGTTTGAATCTTAGCTTAAAAAAAACCAAAAAACAAAACATATATTCTGCTGGAGGTGTAGATAATGGAATCTTTTTTTTTTTCTCCAAATCAAGTGCAACCTAGTTTAATTGTTATGGTGGTCCCTCCCCACTGCTTGCTTTCCACTGTTATACAATAACCTCCTTTTGTTCAAAAGCAACAAAAAATTAGGTTTAACTATGTCCCCTACTGGTGGCCTTGAAACTTTATGGCCTCTCCCTGATACCCCATGCACATGACAATGCTCAAACCAGCCTTATTCTTTCTTACGACAGGAATCAAACTCCTGAATAAATCAGAATTATTTCTAGTGGAAGACTATTTCCTAAATTGCATTTATGCACCTTGTAATTACATTTCACATGAAGTACCAGGGAGGTTTGTGGGGAATAGGAGAGCACCTACTGTATCTGTTTCCCACAGAAGCCATCAGGGCACGTTATTAGCCCTTTGTGGTTGTAAATAATTTATTCAATTCAATATTTGGGGTTACCTGGGGTTTAAATTGGTACTGATCTTAGTCTAACGTTTCCAATTTCAGGAACTGAAACACATTACTATCTGCCTTTGCCAGCATGCAAAATGTTAATCTTGATAGATTACATTAATCTTTATAGAGAGCACTTTTTGTTCCACTTATATTTCAGCATCTTAACTCCTCGACATAAGGATGCTTTAGCTCTTTATATTGAGAACACTGCACATTTATTTTAATTGGATAACTGAGCTTTTCTGCTTACTGATCTGTCTGCCTGACATTTGCAAAATGCAGCATTTTTTTTTTTTTTTCCCCAACATAACCTGGCTGTTCATTTTTATAAGGCCTGTCATCCAAAACGCAGAACCTAATCCTTAATTAGTTGTCATATTTGTTTAGATGTTATACATCATCCATTGGACTGAACTGTTTGGTTTACTGCCCTTTCATAATGTCCATTAAATGATTATTTTTGCATTCACTTATGTTTTATTTAACAGTTTTCCTACATCTGAACTCCAGACTTACAGGCCTGTTGCTAAAGAATGAAATTATTAAATTGGCCAGGCACAGAGGCTGCCCAGGCAGGGAAGGGTAAATCACAGCTGACAGAGCAAACCCAGCCCAGCAGGGGTGAGCAGGAGGAAGGCTGGAAGGCTCTAAAGCACCTTAACAACAGGCTTTTCTGAGTTTGGATTCTCAGCTGTAAATCCCTTTTGGAACAGGAACAACGAGGAGCCAGTCTGTCCCAGGGGATGGGGAAGGGACACTCCAAACCTGATCCCTTTAACCAAGCAGTGGGGCCATGGAGAGGGGTTTTATTCACTGTGATGTGGGACAATCCAGGGCAGAGCCTCAGCCTGCAGACTACTGTACAAGTGTTTCTCAGTGACTAATTATCTAAGTGAAATGGAAGGTCTTTAACAGAAGAATTGAGAATTACCTAACCCAATATACTCATGGCAACCACATGTGGAAAAAAATGACACATGTATAAATTGAGCCAAGAGAAGACTTTTAAAAGCAGTCACCCACATCTATTTGTGAATGCCTTGAACATGATGTCAGTGGGCATGGCAATCTCCTCCACCTTCCCTTCCACACAAAACTCATTCTTTGTGCCAGGCACTGCAAACCACACAAAGCAAGGTCACCTACTCTCAGTGCCCTGGCAGGACATTGTGTAGGAATCTGAAGGGACAATATCTGCTATAGAGAGCTAAACAACAGCTGAGCAGGAGCTCCTGGCCCTGAATACTGCCTCAAATGACACTGCTGTTTCCAAGTCCCTTCATGGATATAATTCTAAATATCTGCCCTTCACAAGTGGGCACCCTGTGTGTCCCACTGCCAGGCAGGAGCTGTGTCCCAGCCAGCCACAGCCAGGGAGTCACATCCCTGCTACAGCTACACTGCCACTGCAGGGCACTCATCCTTTGTGTGGGTGTAGGGAATGTACCGAATCACAGCATGAAATACAAACCTTTCTTTTCCAAGTGAGAAAATAAGGATGAGTTCTTGGATCTTAAAGTACTTCTAATATTTTACCTCCCTGCGCTCATCTCTGCCTTACCTCAGGAAAAGATTCAAGTTGATGGCATAGTGGCATCAACATGCTGCCCATCTCCTCCTACGATCCTAGCCCATGTGCACTGTCCTTTTTGTGAAGTGCTGAGACAATTATTGGTATGCAGAGCACTGGGGAAATGCTGGAGAGGAATGAAAGCTGCATGGAAAGTCTGGAAAGACTCAGCATAAAGCTCCTGTTATAGTGAGAGGTGAAGCATATGCCCTTTAGGTATAAATGAAGCATCAAGATAAACTTTTATAATACTGGAAAATGACTCTTTTTGATGACACTTTCATAAATTCTTCAAAGACCTCCCAAAATCATTGTCTCCCTTCTGATCTCACCTCCCACTCGAATCTTCTCTTCCCACTGAAACAAGGTTACTTTTTATTTTACTTTTTTTCTTCTTTTTTCTTCTCTCCTTTACACCTACCAAAATGATGATATTTCAGCTCTACTTTAGGGAGGAAATGATTTGCACAGCCTTTTTTCCTCATGCATCTGTACTGTAAAACTGAAAAAATGTGGCAAGAGGAACATGTCAAACTTGCAAAAAAATCACTTGAGGCAAGAAACAGCAATATGACATGACAGCAGCTGAAACTGAAGACAAGGTTCCCAGAAAGTTAAAGAAAATTAAATTCTAGTTTAAAAAAAACCCTAAAATTTTACCCAAATTAGAAGTTAATAAACAACTTGAATGCCCAAAAGATGCCCAAGGACAGAGCAGTACAGAACATCCTACACAAGGACAGCTCTAAGATCTTCTATACAGCTTCAATTTTATTTTGGCTAGACAATTAAAGCCATATAGGAACTTTAAATAATTGGAGTAAAAATACCCTGCAAAGATGACAACCCTTTGTCTTTTGGTTAGAAGTGGTGCTTTATTCTCTGGCCAATTGTTCAACAAATACAAAGTTTTTATTAATTTAGCACATGTTGGCTACTTGGCCAAGAAAGGAAGCACAACTGCATTAGACATAAGCAATGATACCAGACAAAAGCAGATGAATCCAACCACGTAAAAATTATGTGAAATTTCAGGTTCTCCATGTGTGTCTATGTGTCCCACCTGCCAGGATGCTTCTCGCCTGCCTTCAGCCCAAATCTTACCCATTATTACCACTTCAGTTATTTCATCCACCAAGGAAAGCAGTGCAATGCATCCATCATGCCTGGTGTGCACTTGGGCATTCAGTGTTTGTGTGTCATATAAAGATATAAATTAGGCACAGCATAATATCTGCCCACCATTCCTGGCAAACACCAGGGTTTCTTCTCTTCAGCTTCCTGAAAGGATTCAGGCACTTGGTAGGACAAAACTCCCTGCTAAACTGCAACCCAAGCAATATTGAATCCCTTCTCTCTGTCCTGTCTTCCTCTGCTAAATCAGAGTAGAATGGGAGCCCAGGTAGAGGGGTCACATAATTCTGTTGGCAGGCATGTGACACGGCCAACACACACTACCCTCAACAGCCTCATCTGGACCTGCTGGGCTAGGGGCATGTGGCTTGGGCAACAAGCCTGGCAGTGCCAGGAGGAGCCTCTGGACCAGCTGTATGTGCTTGTTTCCCTGCCCCTGGTGTGCACAGAAACAGACCCTGTCCATGAAAGGGACAGCTCAGTGGAAGGCTAGCTGGAATTTGGAAGTCTGGAAGATGTCACCCCTAGGAACAAACCCCAATTATTCCCCATGTATCATGCAGTGTTGCCTGAAAAACACAGCTGATGCTGGTGGTGGAACTTGTCATCTTTGGGAGCAAACTTCGATCCCAGTGCAAGGCTGGCTGTCCCAGGCCTGTGGTGGCAGCTGCCGAGGGCACAGGCAGGGACAGACACACGGACAGCAGGGCCTGGCAGGCAGGGCTGGCATTCCCAGGGGTGGGAGCCAGCCCCAGCAGGAACAGCGCTGCGCCCCACAGGCACAGCACTGGGGACACACCGTGCACAGGGACATGGGGACACTGTGGGCACAGCCCTGGCACCCACACTGCGAGCAGGGAAAGCAAAATGACTTTGAACACCAACGGATTCGTACCTTTTCAGACTAAGCTTTTATTTTGATATTACAAACCATTTTTCTTTATTCACAAATCACGGTTGTGATATAAACACTAATTTCTAAAGACAGATATACACATTTTCTGGGTTTGTAGGGTTTTTTTCTTTTTAAATCTGTTTAGAAGTCACTATATTCCACATATGGTAGTAATAATTTTTTCATAAGTCATATTATCAGTAGTTATTTATATAAGTGAAAACATTCCCAATATATATTGTAAAAAAATTTCAAATGCTTTTCTTACATAACTATTTCAGACATACATTTTAAAATGACTACTTAGGAGTACTGTAGGAGTTTTATAAACAAAATATTTTCTAATATGGGCTGCACCCTCAACCTTTCAAGATAATTTTAATAGACTAAAACGCCATATAATCATTTGAAGAGTGGGAGCTGTAAAGCCATCTCAGGAAAATTAAAATTGCAAATAAATTCTGTTATTCTCTACATTAGACATTTTGTGTGTGCAATTCCAAAAAAGATGTCTCATCCACACTTTAAATTGGAAGCCTAACATTTGGTAAACATTTTTCAATTTGCTTTCATCACGGTGTTTAAACAAAATTTACTTTTCCTTTTTATTAGTAAGAGGCTTGTTTTGCATATCTTACATAATAAATGTGGGGATCGAACTCTTAATAAGTTTCAGTTCATTCCCTCACCAGTATAAATATATGTTACTGCCCCATTTTTCATCGATTAATATAGTCTCTTTCTCTCTCTGTTTCAATTTTAAAGATAATTTATTTATCATCCTTAGATATAAATGCTACAGAAACTTCGTTTTCAAATCTTGTGAAACTTTATTGATGGTTATTGTTCAACTGATCATACTGCATGCACATACGATGACAAAGAGAAAGCCTGATCACAAACACTTTTTTTAAAGCAGAGTTGTTATAGCAAGTTGGCAGGTTCACAGCGGTGAGTTGATCATTTACTAAGGTGCTGGCCGGGGGGGCAGCACGTTACACATGAGGATATAACTACCTGCAGCAAACCCCTGGCGGGACGCTTTGCCGCGTTATTTATTTAAATACAAAACCAAGAAGACCCGTGACAAACACCCCAACTTAGGTTAACTTGTAAACAGGACAACATGGAAAGAGTCCAAACATATGCACAGACAAACTGCAATTTTTCAATGGTGCGTGGAAGCGTTTCCCAGGCGCTGCCGGGGGGCGCTGGCCGGGGCGCGACCGGCGGCTCTTCCCAGGAGCGCTGGGGTGGGAGAAGGTCCTGCTTTTGTCCCAGGTGCAAAAGTTGTCTTGGGCCCAATATTGAGCAGAATAGCCTCAGTTTGGGTTTGGAAATTGATCAGTTTGGGCTTGGAAATCAAACAGTGGGGTTTGGAAATCGAACGATGGAATTTGGAAATCGAACTGGGGGATGCGAGTCGTCACGCCTTGAAAAATTGCAGATTGTTTACACGACACAGTCATGTTTCAAAAAGTACCAAGCTGATGAAAATACCATGATTATCTCTACTCAATGATTGCAATACTTGTAAAATGCTTATATAAATCTGAATATGATTATCATATAATTCCATAAAAATGATACGTCTGTCTCTAACAGTTGGTCTACTAGGCTAAGTCTAAAGCATCATAGGCTGTGTATTTCTAGAACTTAACAACTCCACTGCACGGATGTAAATTTTATACATTTTTTTTTTTATTATTTTTTACTGGTACAAAGAATTTAAGTTTTTATTACTTTCTTTTTTGGAAAAAAAAGAAAAAAATAGAAACAGTGCTTTTATCACCTTTTTATTATTGTTTTTTATTTTTTTTTTCCCTCCCATAATATAAA
>VWYP01032104.1:182452-263603 GCA_013400435.1 Pycnonotus jocosus
AATGTATAATTAGCTTTATGAGGCTATTAGGAATAAGCTTCAGGCTGAGGAGCAATGGCAGGTATGTGCACAGCGCTGCTCCTGCACAGCAGACAGTGCTCCCTAAAACACAGCTGAAGGCTCAGTTTGCAGCCCCAGCTTCCTGCTGAAACCAGGCAAAGCCAGTGATGTGATCAGATTTTTGTCATTTCTCCCCACACCAAGTCCTTGTAGCTGAAACTACTTCAGGGCTCCTTTCCTTGTGTCCCTGGAGCGTTTGCTGGCCCTGTCCTCTGCCTCACCTTGCCACACCAAGCTCTGCTGCCCAGTCTGGGGGGAATACAGGGAATGCCATCAGTGAGACGGACATGCCAGCCAGGGACAGCTTCCACTGCCAGTGTCTAACATTTTATCCATAATCAAACAGTTTTCATTTGCTCTCAGGTGTCACATAGACCAACAAAAGCACTCTTGTAATTACAGTGCTGTCTTGAATACAAGGGCTAATGTAGCAAACAAGGATTAACAATGCCCTTGATAGCTCTAAAAAAATAAAAGCACCATTATTTTTTAGCCTTATGTGAACAGTAACCACAGCCTGGTCTCATTCTGTGTAACTACCTTATTTTTCAGATACATGTACAAACTTACATTTTTTGAAAAGAGGACAATTGTTCTATTTTATTATCGCATGTTTGCTCCTCCACAAGCAGATTCTGATTACAGATTCCGAGCTAACCAGCTGAGGGAAAGCTGAGAAAGGAATGTTTCCATGGCATATGCAATCCACCACCAGGACTGTGGGTCCTGGATGTGAGGTAAAGGACCAAATTATCTGAACTAGACATTCACACCCACCCAGAGACACCTTCAAGGAGGGAGCAGAAATTACCACCGACAATAAATCCTTAATTCTCCATCTCACTGAGCCAACATTTGCCAGCTTATGAGGGATTCCTTTCACATGGAAATCCAGCAAATCATCCCCTGTGACAACTGTGCTCACTAAAGGGTTCAGCATGGAAAAGACAGCCTGAACATCCCTGTCTCTGACTCTCTGCACAAACACAGGGACACACACTTGCAGAAGTCATATGCTTTCTCTTTCCCAAGAATATATAACCACACATCTTGATGGAAAAAAACCCAAAAAGTAGAAAACAGTTCAGTAAGTACAAGCTTCCAAGTGTACAGTGGGTTCATATTCAGCCTTGTGGATTCTTTTTTTCCCCAGCAGGAGTGCAGCATTTTGAGCAAATGTAAATGTATCTAGGTTCTTATAAAGGATTCTAAAGCCTGGATGCTTCACTTCAAAGGGCAATCACTGTAGCTGAATGCTTTCAGTTGTACTGTCCTGTTTTCTTAGTAAATCCAAATTCCTATGAAGGGATAATACAATAAAAATAAATGCACTTCTGTAAGCACCCCAAGTTCATGAGCATGGGCTCTGTATCTCACCCCACAGCTGTGTTTGCTTTAGATTTGGGTACAAAAGTCTTCACTGCTATCAGAGGGATACATAAAATTCCAGTGGTAGCAGTGTGTTGGGCAATTGCTTTCCTTAAGACCTGGTCTAAAACTCAGGAAAATATGTGTAAAAGCCTTGTATAAAATCCATTAGTTCCTCTTTTGCTTCCAAAGTATCGATTAAAGTAAAGGATTAAATTTATATATCGACTCTATTTCAATATTTGGTAACCAAGAACACCTATCTTTAGAAATTACCCAACAAAGGAAACGTGCAATTCCCACTGGAAAAGCAAGGGAAGGAAAGTAGCTCACATCTATATTGGGTAAAGGACTGGGTGATTCTCTGAGCTGGAAGTTTGAGAGTTCTCTGAGCAGGTTTGACACAGATCCCACACTCTGGAGCCTCTCTGGCAGGAAGAACTTCCATAAACCTCAGCCTTGGCAACCCTCCACATAGGATGCAAACGTGATTTGGGGATTTGAAATACTCAGCTTTGATAGAACCACAAGAGAATCCTTTGTGTCTTGTTCACCTACACTGGAGGGAAGAAGACATTACTGCTCTATGCCAATTTTTAAAGTCTGAGAATCCATTTTGAATAGCATTATAATTTTAATTCTTTCCAGCCAAATTTCAGTCCAACAGTAAGAAAACATTTAGGAAGGGAAATGCTTAGTTTAAAGGTAGACATGTTTCCCTCATGTCCTTTATACAAAAGGAATTGCATGTACTATTATTTTTACATGCTTTAATGTAAAAATAATGATTATTACTTTTAAAGCAACAGGAATTGGTATATTTCTTTTTTTTTTTTTCTTTTTTTTTTCCTGATTATCTGGTATCACTGCAATGCTGAGTAAGGGCTGTAAATCTATATCTATAAAAAGTTCATTAATTTTGGATGATTTTCATTGGTAGGGCTGCAATGTCCAGTGGTAGGACTGCATTTTGCCTCCATCCTACATCCCATTCCTGCAGGATCCTTGGCTGTGTCCCACTTCCTCACAAAACAAAGTCCAACAGGTCACCTAGGATGGCATTAAGTGGCCCAAATGCAAGGGCCTCTTATAAGGACCAAGCCTGAATCCCCAGGGCTCAGACTGTATTAAATTATTATTATTATTATTATTATTATATTTAGGCCAACTACTGAAGTAACTGGCAAGTTTACAACTGATGTAATATACCATGTTGCTAATATTATTATTATATCAATATTCCACAGAAATCTTGACAACTGGGGGGAAAAATATGGATAAACACACACATTAAGCAATTTCCAAGGATGAAAATATGACTCTTTCAACCTGGTATTGACTTCTAAGTACATTTTTATTACCCTTTTTCCAAAACAGTAATCACTTATTGTCAGTATTTTGTGTTGCTTTTTTTCGTTCCTCTATGTAAGCCACATCTCTTTCTTAAAACAAAAGAGTTATGAAGAAATCTTAACATGAGAACTGTGACCAAAGTTAATCCTTTGTCTTTAAAAAGAATGGTTTATATTTATGTTATGATAATCCTAAAGCTTTTACTGTGATATCAACATCGAAATGTTATTGCAGAATTAGTGATGTTTATATTCTTGTTAAAGTAACAAACATTTGTTTTTCTTTTACAGGATATTGAAATTCCACTTAAACAAATGTGTGCAATGTAAACACAAAATAAAATATAAAAGGGATTCTTCCAAATCTTCTGTAAAAGAAAATAGATAAAATTAAACTGCACAATTTTCATTTTCGCATGCTCCTGAATACACTTGACATACGCAAGCACAAACATGGATGAAAATATTTCCAAATGGGAAAGAACACATGCTCAGATATTAACTGGGGAAAAAAATGCATTGAAATTCCTCTGTGATGAACAGAATTTTTTTTTTTTTCTCCTCAGGGTGACCTCTACCTTCAGAATATGATGGTTTTATTATGATTAATAAATTTCATTTCCACAGAGGAAAGGAACAGTGTCAGCTTAAACTTAAAGCAAGTGGGTTTCTTTTTAAATGCTAATTTTTAAACACGCCCTTGCATGACACCAAATTTAGAAGCTCAGAAGGTTAGCAGAATAGATTCTGATTTCCAGGCTGAAAATAGGGAGAAGGATTTAAACTATATTGTCACACTGCAAATCAGTAAGCTGCCTCAGTCCCACACACACTGCTTCATTTACTCACTGCTATGCCAGCGTGCTTGCTTCTCGTTACAATTAGCAGCCTTTAAATCCTTTGGGATAATTTACACTGCAAATTATCATTCCAGGTAAACAACTTAATAAAGTTTAGGGTGTGCCAATGGTAAGGTTTTGATAAATTCATAGTCAATGCGATTCTCTGTGTATTTTACAAGATGATAAAACAATGTATCCAAAGCAATGAGCACAAATCCTTGTCTCAGAACACAGCTGATGAACCATTCTGATGCATCACTAACTAGAGCAAGGTGTGCTTCTCTATTTTCCACCATCTCTGGGACAAGCGTTCAGGACATCATGGGGAAGAAAAAAAAAAAAACGAAAAAGAAAGAAAAATGTTTACTAGCATATTGTTATCACACTGACACTTAAATAGCTGGACTAACAACTTCCTGGGAAATAACTGAAAAAAACCCCAGTGTAGCCATGCTAACTTCTGTAAATGCAGCCACCAACGCATGATATGTTCTTTATTTATGCTATGCCTCAGTCTCTTCAAGCATTCTCAGCAGAGGGTTTAAAAATGCTAAAATACTACATAAAAGGACAATTTGCTGTTCACTGATTTTTTTTTAAAGTAATTAAAAAAGGAAAATAGTGGGCTTTATTTTATCAAGGCCTTTGAAAGGGAGTATCTTTCTAAGTTATCAGTACTAGGTGTTGTTGAAGCCTCTAAAAATTGGGGAATTCTGTACCTCTTTAATCATAATTGCCATTTCAGGATTTTAAATTCTTCAGCAGTATGGCTGTATTTCCATACACATCTGGGACAGACAGTGGAGCTCCAATGGGGGAGACATTTAGAAGCTCCTAAATAACATACACATTATAGGGCTTAATAACAGAATTAATAAGGAAAAATTCACCAAATAAAATAGGAACCAAGTTAGCACATTTTCCTCATGTGATTTGAGAAGTATAGAAGGATAATTTAAAAGAATTTGATACACCTATTTTACCTATCATTATCACCTGCCCCCATTTTTTCAAGTTTACATATCACTGAAGGAAGTACAGAAAATTATGAGCCTGCTTAAGAAGTATAAAGAAAAAAGTCAAAACCTGGTCACTGCTTCAGATCAATCTAACTCTGACCTCAGCCATATTAACAAATTAACATATTAACAAGCAAATCCCATTACCACTGGAAAGCCCATCTTTTAACTCTTCCCAAATGTGATCCACTCCTTACCTACTTTGACTGCAACTGAACAATCAAGTCATAAAATTGCTTCTGGAAGGAATACAAGGAAAGGAAGGGTTGCCTGGCCTTAATATCACAGAAATACATAAATTATTCCAACAATAACTTGGTGCTCTCCCTCTTGGTCACAGAGCTATGATGATCCCAAGAGAGATGACACAAGCAGCACAG
This sequence comes from Pycnonotus jocosus, assembly GCA_013400435.1. Taxonomy (NCBI): domain Eukaryota; kingdom Metazoa; phylum Chordata; class Aves; order Passeriformes; family Pycnonotidae; genus Pycnonotus; species Pycnonotus jocosus. The sequence goes on from VWYP01032104.1 coordinate 187,474, forward strand.
CTCCTCCCTATGCACACCACTCACACACCACACTGCTGAGTGGTATTTTAGGCTCAGAGGGTCAAACCTGTGCAGCAGGAGTAGCCCTTTAAGCTAAAATTCATCCCAGTGCGTCAGGATGGTGTTCAAAGAATGTGCAACCAACTAAATAACTTCATTGTAGATATTAACACCAAGGGACTTTGGGCATTTCAGTCACCTGAATCACCAACAGGTCTTTCTCTGCCTCAGAAGGCAATGGATAAAGATGTCTGAAGTTTGTGCTTAAGATGAGGAAATTGAAATCTGCTGATAAAAACAGTTTCCAGGCATTTTCCTTGATTGGAAAGGTCAAGAATGCTAAAGTTCTCCTTGCCAAGTTTGGAATGCACGCTATCAGACACTGAGGTCACTGTTCAAGGGAGGACCATCACATACTTTATTCATAGCATCTTCCTCCTCCATGACCTATAATGTGCCACAGATTTGTGATGTGGAGCAGAGGAAGAATTGGGAAGTGACAGGCAGCACAATAAAGAGTGAAACTTCAAGGTGTACTGCAGGGCTGAACTCCTGTGTGCCTGCAGAGCCAGAAGGGAGTTCCTGTCACTACAGTACTAACACATTCCTAGGTTTTCTCGGAGATAAGAAACTTGACCAGGGTCTACTATGGGTAGAGGGCACTAATGAAAGGTTTCCGTGAAAGGATGTTCACAAATATGTCATTGATGAAATATTAAAAGCACTGTTTACTTTTTCCTGCAAGTTGGAGAAGGGAGAAAGTAGAGAAGCCTATGCAGACTTTTCTGTAGAGATGAATTTCCAATTCTTGGCTGTTTACTTATGCATGCCACGTCTCAGTTTGGCCAGTTAATTTCCTTGCTAATTGACAGGCATGTTTTGCAGGAGTTTCACTGATGCTCAGACATGGTTTTAATTTTGCTTCTGTTTGCTAGCCTGTATCTTCTCCTAAAATTTGTGAGATGTTTGCAGCCAGCCCAAGCTGAGCTGCCACCTTCTAAAACATTTAAATAAACATGATTGATACTGTTTAATTTGCAGAAACATAGAAGGGTAACAGACAGCAGCACAGGTGACTTTCCTCTGAGCTGATGCTGGATAAGTGCAAGCTGGAGCAATCCTAGGCACAGATCTCAGCTTAAAAGCTCTCATTCAGTTTCAATCCTGCTGTCTGGATTCACACCAGGATGGGAATTGAAGCTGATGCCTAATCAAAAGTCTAAAAGAAATCTATGCACCACCATTCTGTGTAGCTTCTATCCAAGAAACTTAGATTTTATATGAACTTACTTAAAAAAAAGCCACAGGGGAATCTGAGGCTTGCCATCAGGTGACACTTAAACCCAGCTCTATTCCAATGCAAAGAAAGCATTTCTTAGGTCTGTAAAGCATTTTCTTATTATTACTGCTGTTATATTTAGGAGCAATAAAGCTGGAAGAAATTCTTACCTAGTTCGATAATAATTATACTGGGTACTTTATTTATTAAATTTTAAAGCAGTCTTTGTTATCATGTATAAAGTTCTGCAACCATAGCGTTGTTTCATGTTTATTTGCAATATGACAATCTCAAGCTATTAAAAGTGAATCCTTGCTCATTTAATGGGCTTGTATATAGGCATCCATACATGCACACACACACACAAACCATCTTTCACATGCTCTATTTTTAGCTTACCAGAGAAAAAAAATCAACCTAATTGCTTCATTAAAAAAGCAGCACAGGAGATGCACACGTGCCTGTGGGCACTTGTTGAGGACAAACACAGATTATTCACTCTTTCTGTTATCAAAGGAGCTTCACATTGCAAATCCTCCATTTACAAATCACAGGACCTCAGCCTCCCTTAATCTCGTCGTGCTGTCACGTCTGAGCAGCCATGCAAACTGACCTAGAACCGTGAGCGCCGGGCGGGCAAGCTGTCACACACACCCTGCCAGGGCTGCCAGGGCTTCCACGGGGTGACAGAGAGGAATTCATCAAACCTCCTGAAAGGAGGACAGAGGGTAATCAAAGTGTTTACTGATTTTTATCAACTGGTCCACGGTAGCTGAACACCTTCAGCACGCAACTACCCAGAGCAGTAAAAGCCGTAACGAATGGAATTCCACATAAGCGACTATTTATAGCAGCAGTAAATGCAAGTTTAAACTGCCAACATAAAGGACACTTGAATTTATAGAAGAAGTTTAATTTTGTGCATTAGTGCAACATTTTCTAGCCTTTCCAGAGGAAAAACTTCAGTGTCTGCTATTTTTCACAGGGAACAGCAGTACAGCCTTAAATAAATACTAGCACAAAGACCATACAGCTGCTCCTTCATCTTCATTTTTTATTTGATTAGCAGAAGAGCATAGCACAATAATAAAATCATCTCATAGAAAAGGGTTATTTTCCCAAACTGCTTCATGAAATGAAGTCAAAGCCATTGGCAGCAGTAGTAAAAGGGAAGAGCCTCTCTCAACTGAGCATATATCTTCACCCAGTAATTCTAACAGGCTGAAGGGAACACCTCCGAAAGCTGCATTCTTCCAAAGAGTTTGGATTGGACTATCAAGTTCCTTTGTTAAGAGTATAATCTGATCAATATCTCCTACCAGACACATGAGGTCTGGTAGGACACATAGTCAATGAGATGTCAATGAGATATGTGCAAGCTTGTATGGCAAAATTTTGACCAGCTGCAATTATTTATGCACCTACCCTGGCAGAGGTGGGTTTGCCACAACAGGCACTGCAGCCATTCTAAGCACTTCATCAAATATTAATTTGTTTTAAATTAGTATCTCCATATTTGCTATTGTTCAATGAATTAAATTTGTGGCAGTGTTAGTGCTGACAGGTTAATGATAGTAATACAGGAAAATTGCAATGACTGAGGCAATTGCATTTGTTAAAAATGGCCAATATTCTCCTCAAATATTTCAATAGCACAAACCTCACAGTTTGCTTGTTGAAGCCACTTGCTTTTATTCAACATCTTTCCTGAAGTTATGAAGTTAAACCTTTCAAAATGTTTAATCTATTTTGGAGACTGTATCTTTCTCCAAATGGAGGTCAATAACTTAATTTAAGACTGTCAACTTCTAAAGCTTTATAAAGCATTTCTTTTGCTTGCATGCAGACACACAGTCACACACACAGAGAATCCTCACTCCTGGGACTGATTCTGCTCAAAAATGTAAATAAATACAGTCACAATTGGACAGATGTTATATCCACCTTCAGCATACTTCATTCCAAATTCAGCTTCTTTTATATACCCTTGCCTTTCTCTCTGTTATTTCAAAATCATAAACTGCAAATACACTTGGGAGAAAAATAATACCAAGTATGCATCAGCACTGGATTTTTTTGCTTCTACATAAAGGCTGGATAACAGTTAAAAACTGGAAGAAGAGAGAGAGATAACATAAATATAAAATAATAATCCTGTCCCATTTTTACACAAAAAATATAAAATGTCATTTGCAGGTACATCTGAGAACGCACTTGCAAAAGACACTAAAAATGCTTTTTCTTTACAAGCTGTGAATTTTGATGTTACAAAATCTAAAAGAGAAAAAAAAAAATAGATTGAGCGCTGATTTGAAAAATTCACAAAGAATGATAAAGCTGCAAAGTGAACAATGTTCTGCAACCAGCACGTAAATAAACCATAAGTTTATTCTGGGTCTCATTTTGATTTATCCAGAGACTGACAGGGCTCCCATCAGACAAGAACCTCAGGATTAATTCTCCCCTAGTGGAACTATTGTCAGGAATTTGCTAGAGGAAGCTCCCCAGAGACCCTTGTTAAAATTCCATCATCAAACCAACAGGAGGTTTCGGCTACTTTCCCTGTCTCTGTTCTAGTTCAGATCTGCTTGCAAACCCTTTAATCATGTCTGCCAGAGAAGATCTATCCCAGAAGTGCAGAATTTCTCTTCTGAACAGTAATTATTTTTAGCCTCAGAATGCACTGGATGCAATCAAGAGTGAAATGCTTTTAAATTTCCCATGGAAGGATCCCTCTGTCAGATGTCTGAGGAGGTTCCCCTTCTGTAATGTGCATTCAAGAACAGAGAGAGATACACAAATAGAAATGTGTTTATGGGCACAAATCGCTCATTAACACATTTATCTGCTCAAGACTGCTTTATTCTCAAATAAAAAGAGATACGATGTGGCTGAGGGCTAAGTATCCTCTGGCAGGAATGATGAAGGATTGAGAAGAAAAGAGTGAATATTATCAACAAAACCACCCAAGACCTCCCATTTCCAATTGATGATCAAGTTACAACCAAAGCTTTACTTCTTATATATTACTAGTTGTAATCCACAAACACACACATCCTTTACAGGGAGGCAATACAAACATACATATACTCACATTTCAAACATTGAGCATGTTTATAAGAATCTTCACTTGATATCAACTTTACAAACACAGTAGAGTTACTGTCACTGAGCTTAGGAGCACTAAAAAAAGCACTATAAAACCATACTGGAGGTGTTTTGCATGCATCTGAAAAACCACAGCAAGGTTAGTTTTGGTTCTCAAAGTATCTCTATGTTTTCTCCATGTATTAAAATATAAACCATCAGATAATAAAATAGTTGGAAGTCAACTTACAAATCCAAAAGACCAAATTCAACTTTGGCAATTTGACTCACAGGAATACAGGCTGGAGAATTCGGTTTTTATGAAGCCAAAAGTCATTTAAATTCTATTACTGAAACTTGGGTATATAAGAAACAGCAGGTACAGGTTTTCATCAGCTTTTTCCTTCATATTTAGTGCAAAAAAAAGGCCCCTACAGTCACCTGTGATGGATGTGTTTATCATATGCTCAAAACCATGCCTAGCAAAAATACCTTATTGTTGAATCAATCCAACAGAGGTAATCAACTGGTAAACTGAAAAGTTTTAATAAATACACACAGAGATCCATTTCCTTTTGTGCAAAGTTCACTGAATGCTCTGATAAATGACATTTATTTTTTATATAAATAACATATTTTTGATTGGAATTCTAAAGAAGTGATATATGGAATATCTGTAATAAAGCCTTGGGCACTTGAATTGTGCCTGAATTGAGAGAGAAAAATTTCCTTACTAGAACAAGAATCATTGCTTAGAAGGGTTCACTTGGCAAAACTGGACCCATAGACTCCATATCTAACTCAAGAATTCCAAGTTTAAAAATTTCTAAAATAAATATATTTCTTTTTACTCAGCAAAGCTTAGATTTACAAATTAGCAGCCTCCCTACTACAGCTCACTTCAATGAAGAGCTGAGCAGGAAGCTCAAGGGAAATAACCAAAGCCAAAATCCAAGTTGAGTGATATGAAGAATGTGAAAAATGTTGGCTTTTCAAAATGTATTTACTTCATAATTTATAGGACTTGGAAAAATCTATGTTGAATCAGGTTTTACTGTCAAAGAACTTTTCAGATTACCACCAAAAATGCTACAGCTAGCATAGAGATTATGATAATTTTAGCATATTTTGGGTTTAGCTATGATCATCTTTTCCATAAATAAATGTTCTCTATTTGTTTCTATGCAGCTCAGCATGGCGTAAACAGAAATCTCGTCACCTTTCTTTCATTTCTGCTAATATAAAACTCTATCAGCAAACACTTCTTAATACCAACATTTGATTTCACACTACATACCCTTTCATCCTTCAGTGTGAGAAGCTTCTATGAACTTGACTTTTTCCACAACATTATTGACAGAATAAGTCCTGGCATGGTTACTATTTATTTTTGCCTTTTGATTTCTTATGTAGCAACATAACACCATCCTTACCTGAATTAAGACTAAGCTTGTTCAAACTCTATTGCTTAAAAGAGAGAAAACCTCTTGACATATTCAATATACTTATAAAATAGAAATAAACCTTATAAAAACATTGTTCATTCTTCTGTACCCATGGCTTACAACATGATAGTATATTGAGACTTTTTATTTACTAGAGAGAGATCCTCTGAAGGCACAGACCCTCTCTCCCACTATCTCATCCATAAGATAGACTTTGTGAGTGCTTTAGGGTCTGCAACACCCTCGTGGGCATCATTTGCCCCCAAAGAGTTGAAAATTGTTAGATCCAGAGCACTTACAATGTCCTACACACATCTAAGCCTCGGCTCTTCCCATCAGTTCTGTTGGTTTGACTTTTGAAAGTCACAGTCCTGAAGCTTTTATCAGAAGGTTTAACATATCCTCACACACTAAGCTGTACCATACTTAAACTGGAAACAAAACACCAAAGTCAGCAAAACAACCTAATGCCTTTTCTATGGCAGAACCTATAGAGGCTGAAGCTATAAATTCATTAAACTATTCCAAAGATTTACACTACGGACTCTCCTGTGCTTTGTCTTACGGTTAAATGCAGCATGTGAAAAAGGATATTGAGACCTGGATGGATGCATCAAGAAGTATCAATGATTGTTACCTGCAGAGGTGTTACAAGAAATTTCATCTGCTGCAACGAAGACGAATTGATTTCTGCAAGAGAAGATAAAATTCACAATACTGCTTGCTGACTGGGAAATGTGCTAGCTGCCAATTGACTTGATGTTTACAGATGGGGTAAGGGAAGGGTGCTTAATTTTAATGAATGTAGCAAGAAAAAGTGTTGAGTATTATAGAGTTCATAAGGATCATGAGGTAGACATGCTGGGATCTTTTAAATGAAATAATGGTGACATTTGGATATGGACTATGTACAAACTCTTGCATTGGAAGCTTCATGTTTAGTGTTACAGATATGTCAATATATTTATGAAGTCTAATAAAAATAAAACAATATGTTGATATAGCTATAAAAGGGCACTACTGCAAAATATGTAAAAAGCGCTTCTGAAAAAAAATTAAATTGCAATTTACTTTGTGCATCTGAAAGGAGGATATTGAAATTAAAATATTTTGCTTTTTCTATGTCTAATATGACTGCAATCAGAAAATTAATTTTCTGCTATTTATTTTTAAAAAATGACATTGTATATTCTCATATACTGTCATCCAAATATGTAGAAGCCTTTTGCAGAATCTTAAGAGAATAAGCTAGAGAGACGAGTAATTTAACATAAACCTTCTCTTGCAAAATTCTTTTTTAAACCAGGTAACATAGAAAGAGAAAAACTAAATGCACTACTATTTCAAAATGCAGAAAACTTCATTAATGGCACAAATCCTGATTTGTCCTTTCTGAAATCCAGGCAATCAGGATTTGGGTTAGTGGAACCCATATTTAAGGATTAGCATCAAATGATTCCTTTATTTGCACATCCCCGGCTTCCTCGGGGTGTTTTTGTGTTGTGCAGGGTTAATGAAGCCAGGTGCAGGGTTAACCCTTGGCTGTGGTTTCCTCCCAGCTGCACACTGCAAGGCACAGCAAAATCCTGACACTGAGCTTTGCACAGCCTTAATGCAAGCCTAACAGCCAGGAGCCAAAGGATGCAGGCTGGGGACTGCCTGGAAAAACAGCTCTGCAAGCATTGAGTTCTGAGCATCCTCCTGAAAACCATGCAGGAGCAAACCTCCCTGAGGGGCAGCAAAACCTCCAGGAGTTACACCCTAAGGGAGCAAAATCTATTTCTATTACTGCACCTCAAATGTATCAAGAGATTTGAAATTCTCATTTAGAAATCTGTGAACCTTGTTACTTAGAGGTTCACATTCTAGGGGAGGGAAAGAAATCCATAGCAAAACAAAGACTCTGCAGTCTGTACTGTAGGGACAGGATTGCACAGGTCCCAAAGCAGATCATTGCCTCTGCCCCAGCAGAAATACTGACACTGTCTGTTAGTGTGAACTCAAATTGTGCATTCTTGCATTTTCAGCTTTTCACTAAGTTCTGCTGGTAGTTTTGCTATTTATTTTGTCATCAGCAACACTTTCAGGAGCTAATGAGATTTACCTAACAAGTAATGCTACAGACATGAATTTAAAGAAAACAAAATGGGATACATTTTACATTATAAATACAGAGCTACTCTGTATTTCATAGGTAGCATAATTTGTCACTGTATTTACTGCTACCACCTCCGTGAAAATTATAGACAGGAAAAGTCAGATGCTTGCCTAACAGTGACTGAGCCAGTAGCAGTGCAGACTTACCAGCTACTGTTTTACAGAAAATCCTTCTGACTCATTTCTATGAAGATGTTAAACTGCCCTCTCATCTACATGAAAAGATCACTTTTCCTTAAAAACTGCCTCTAAAGTGGTTACTGAGAAGCTCCTTTTGTACATCTGTTCTCAGAACAGTGGAATATTTAGGCACAGATTCTCTAACTTCAGATGTTAAAACATAGGATTATCTGCAAGGCTAATATGCTGGGTTAGTACTTACAGAAAGACCCCAGAACACTGACTGCAATTTATCCTTTGGAATGGCAAATGTTATTGAAAATGCTCTGAAATCTTACTCTTTTTTTTAACCAAGCTTTTACTAATTACTAAGAAAAAAAAATTTAAAAAAATAAACCCAAAGTGATACCTATCTAAAAAAACAACTAGTATAAACATCTCTTGTTATACTGCTTCAGAACAAGATACTATTTTGCTTTTCTAAAAATTAATTTCACAACTCCACACATAACTTTTAAAAGTAGAAAGTTACATAGTGGTCAGCAGAACAACTGTGAGAATGAAAAGACCAGAGGCTGGAGTCCAATAATCCAGTTCAATATTTTATAACTAATTAGCTGCTATTTGTAGCAATTACCAGAAATTCTTTAGCATTTTGGTGGCTTTAGCATTCTTACAGTGGCAGGGTTCATTTAGCTAAATCCCATACTGTTGTTTGCATGGACCTAGAGGGGAAACTGCTCCTCAGAGCCATCACAGATATCACTGCTGATGGCCAAAGCAAGGGTTATTCCTTTGTGTGGACAGCCCCAAAAGCTGCAAAAGGAGTCCTTTGGGGTGGGGCTGGCTCTGAGGTGCACCAGATCCCTCCTGCCTCAAGCAGATGGAGATCAGAGGTGTCAAAGGACAGCTCACCTTGCTCAGCCCCCTGCAAATGTGGGGTGTTCCCTTTAAAGGGAGCCAGCTCTCTGCACTAACTCTGCCAACCAGATAAAGCTTGAGAATTTCACAAGGAAGCTCTGATGAAAATTCATGGCTCGTTTTAGGTTGGTTTAGTGTTCCTCATCACTGCTACACTTTTAATGATTCAAAAAAGTACAGGAACTGTAAGCGGGCCCAGCTTTATTGTACAATAAGCCCTGCTCAATTAAGATACAGAATCACTTCCATAATTTAATTTGTGTATTAACAGTGAAAGTAGAGGAGCAAATTTTTACTGTTCACTGGTTAATACTTCAGATATAAAAGAACATAGATTTGACCAAATGAAACTTTTTAGAAATAAAATTTTAAAAGATGTTACTGGCTGTTTGATAGAAAAAAATTAATAAAACCTGAAAGGATAACATGACAAATACACTGATCTGAATGTACAGTTGGATACATTCAACCTGCCAGATCCTCACACTCTGGGCTAAGTGCAATCCTTTTAAGTGCAGGATCAGCACCCTTTGGCAGTCTGAGCTCTCTGGTGCCTCCCAGACAGTGTGGGTCAGGAAAATGTGCTGCTGGGACTCCAAATGGCTGGGTTCCATCCAAGCAGACACTTCCCAAGGGCAAACACTCTGCATACTACTGCTTCTCTCCAGCCTATATATCAATTTTTATCTCTTCTAGCAAATTGAAAACTAACTCATTTTTTTACCAGTATGGTAATAAAGATGGTTTTAAATTTGGAAAAAAAAATGTTTAAACATTTGATATATATCCTGAATTCAAACAAGAACAGAAGGGGAGGACAACAGAAGTACTATCAAATGATTTAGATGAGCTTTCTTCCTTTGGGGTAGTTATTGAACTTGCATCACACTATCTTCAAAGGTTTGAATGTGTTGTAATTTCCTCTGCTCCATTCCCTGTAGCCCTTTGGCAGTAACAAATGTGTGCCCCTAAGGCCCCACATCTGACAGAAACCTCTCTCTTTTGGCACCTGCTCTTTCCATCCAGCAGACCTTGTGTATATCCAGTACATTGCATGCTTGCTTTCTCTCTTCTTGAAATTGTTTGGTGGAAACATGCCATCCTATAGAGTAGAGATTTTATATATATTGAGGGGTTTAAGTTCTTAATCACTGGAGCCTGAGCCTTGTCCTAGCTATTGATGTCTAATATACACAAATACTTCTGTGAAGGAATACCTGACCCATAAGTGATCTGCCCACTTTACTACTGGAAAATTCAGAACCTGGAAGATAGAGATTCACAGAATGGATCTCAGACACTCTTTTTTGTGACTTGGGGGACGTAACTATTATGAAACACAATTCCCACCTAAGTTCAGGATAAATTGCTAGCCTGAGTGCTCCCTCTAAAAGTTTCCATGGAGTCATCCCACCCTGGGGAAGGACGAGCTCCTCTGTGTCTGCACTAGCCCCTACTCCTCCAAAAGCACCAGCCTCCCTCAGGTGAACTGCTTCTCCTCAGGTGCTCAGAGCTCCCTGGTGTCTGGGAATTGATAAACTCAGCTCATTTTGGGTGGAAAACCCGTGCAGGGCCCATGAGTGTTCTGTGTCCTCTCCTCTCCCTGAAACATTGGGTGGCACTTGCACTTCTCACTGCTGTTTCACAGAGCACATGGCTGAGAACAAGATCCTGGCACACACCTCATTTCACCCATGAGCCCCAGAAGTTCCCAATCTCTCCTCCTCAGCAGCACAGAGTTTCCTTAAAATGCAAGCCATACTAGAGTTCAAAGGGGATTTTAAGAAATTAATCACACTGGCTCTAGGAAATTTAAAAGGTGAAAGAAATGATAATCCACTAACATATATGATTGTGCTTTGTAGACCTGAAATCCCAGGCTTTGCTGACAAACTTCACAAAACTAGACAGAAATAATTTTGCTTAACACAGAGGTTCAGACCCCCACCCAAAAATCCAGCAACTCCTGAAAACAGTGCAGAGCCCCTGAACATCAAAAATTAGGATGAAGGCAAACACAACACTGAACAGAAGTTACGGTGGGAAGATTTAAACTATATTTAATCTGTCAACTTTTTCTGGTAGGACTGCTGTGGGATTGACAAACAAAGGCAGTATTTAGAACCCAGGGATCAGAATCTCAGCTGGTAAAATTGATGCAGCTTAACCAAAAGCCCTGCCTTCCCTTCCTGGAGCTGCTCCAAGCTGGATTCCCCAAGGACCTGGTGCTAACTATCAAGTGCAGCAAGGATTTTTCCCAGGAGAGTTATATGTGATACCTCTGTATATTTCTCCATTACATTATTAAAGTTATTATATATTTCCTTTGTGCTCTAAATGTTAAGACTTTGTTGCTCTTGTGAGGATTCTGATGTTGAGGGCTTTTTCACTATGAATTTTAATATAGCTGACTGCTGGCTCCTTGAATGGCTTCTGCAATAGTCAAGGATGGACAAAGTTTCCCTTATAATCATTTTATTAAGTCCTTCCCAACTCTCTCCTGCTGGTGTCCTAAATTTAAATATCAAGGCCATCAAAGAATTTAAACTTTTTAATATTAGCATAATAACTATAATTAGAAGGTTGATTTTGCTATTATCATGCTTTATATTCCCATTACTGTGAGATCAAAGTACATTACCATACCCATAGCATTTGAATCACAACACAAAGACAACTAAACAACTTCACAGCCACACCTATATGATATATTAAATGAAATAAGAATAAAACTATAAATAATTCATGCGGTATCAAGCTTCAACAACACTAACAGTAACTTGTTTGACCTGAAGTACATTAGGAAGGTAATATAGACTAATTTCTTCAATGTCAGGTTCTTCTTCTCTGCAGAATTTCTTTTTCAACCTAACCAGTGATGATGCCAAGACAGAGAGGAGGATGTGGATATTTGGCTTTCACTGAGGTCCTCTGCTTTCCTCATCACAACATAATGCTCTCCTACATCCATCATCTCTTGCTTTACAATTTTATCTTTCTCTATTGAATATTCTAATCTACAGTAACCAACTGATACAGAACACCACTCCTACTGCATTTGCCTATAGCCTATGAAAACTACTATATTACCATATCACTCTAAACCTTAAGGGTCACTCCTTAGTCTGTCTTTTCTCTGATGCCCTGGGGGGACTCCACCCATGGGTCCCTGGGTCTTCCTTTGTGTGCTATTGCTTAATCCACCTTTGGCTAACAGCTTTCTTCCTGCTGGCCCTGCTCACATCTCAAAGGCTGCCTTCATCTCAATTCCACTTTCAGGCTTCATATTTTCAGAATTTCCTTCTAAGCAGTCAAATCTATAAGGTCTCTCTGTCTCACCATTTCCAACAAGCATCCCAGACCATTTCTTTCCTGAAATTTTCAGGCAGGCCCTGGAAGCTGATAGAGGGAAACCCTGACTCAAAAGAAACAAATGCAGCTATTTCTAGAACTACTGCTGCAGAGAAAACACCAAAGCCCATCTGTGCTGCCCAAGCAGAGGCAGCTCATCCATCTGCCCGGGCTCAGCTGCCACAGCAGAAGGTGCTGGGTCCCCCTTGCCTCCCCAGGTCCCTCCTGTGCCCCAGGGTGTCTGAAATGGCACCACAGCTCTGTTTCCAGGCAGCTCAAGCCAGTCCTTCATCCCCCTGCCACCTTCATCACCTCTGCATCCTCTCTGTGCTCAGTGCAGGGCATTTTGGTGAGCTTTAGCCAATGACAGGAGGGATCTACCAAAATTCAGAGTGCCAAAGACAGCAGGAGAGAGAAAAGAAACAAAATCTCTCATTAAATTTTGTCCTGCTACCAGTCACACAAACTTCCTGACCAGAAATAATCTGTTTTAATACCAAAAAAGCACTTCTGCAATTGCAAAAAACATGCCTTCAAGAAAAGAAAAACTCACAACCCCCAGCTCTTCTGAACACCAATGGAAATGTGCATCCCCCAAGCCCGGTGATATTCCTGCATTATTCCATTTACTCAAAAAAACAACCAACCAACTCAAAAACCTAAAAGGATTAAAAATACCTAAAGAGAAAAATGGTCAACAGAAGGTGCTTTCTCATAATTCTTATCTCAGTACTCTTATCTCAGGCTTTCCCCAGCAGATGGGCAGGCATTTTTTTCAGCCCTGATATTGAACTAGCTAAACCACCCACTCAAATTCCAGAAGAGAGAGACTCCTTGTAGCACAGTCCAATATTGAGGTTGTAAAGCAGATTGGAGGAATGTCCACAGGGTGGATACAATCATTCTGCCATGGCAGTGGCTTGGATACAAACTCCCCCTCTCTCTCTTTCCATTAGCCCTCCAAGTCGGTATAAAGAAAATTTCTAGTAAATAGATGCAACCTTCCAACTTAATACTGTTGTTGAGGGAAAAAAAAAATAGTAATAAAAAAAGCTTATATTTAATATATTTCCAGAATGTGGACAATATCTTGCATTGCAACCAGTGGGAAAATCTGTAAGTCTTTCGCCTTTCATGTTTTAGATCTACAAATTTTATTTCCTGAATTTTTTTTTTTTTTTATTCAGAGCTATACAAATGGACTTGGATCTAATTCATATTACCTGCTGCATTAATGAAATCTTTTGATGTCTGATCATTCAGTATATTATACCTAGTATTAAATTATTTGTTATTAGTAATGCAATGTACAGAGTCTAAAGATGAATATTTATCTGCAAGATGAACATATGATTTTTAAGTAGCTCTGGACATTTTAAAGTAAAACCTAAACCTGAAATGAAATTCTGAATGCCACACAAATCCATAGCTGAATTCATACTGATCCCAGTGGCAGATCTGCTCTAAAATTATTGGTCTTTTAGTGTGATTAACACAGACTATGCACTTAAATTAAATACTTGAGGAAGTAGTGCAGCAATTTTATTTCAGAAGTGCTCCACGTCAGCAACATAAATTGATGTCATTATGATCCAGGACTGCTAAACTAAGCCTGTATTTGAAGTCTTAATATTTATATTTGAAAATTTTGTTTATGACTATATTTTGGACATATTGTTAATTCTCTTTAGGGCAAAGAACATTTTGAAGTCAGCCTTGTGTAAAGAATCAGCATTTTATTCACTAAAATACATTAAAAATATCAATTTATTTAATTGGGGGGATTTGTTCTTTATGTATACCATGTCATCCTTAAAATAATGCCTCAAAAACATATTTTATGTTTGTTTCTGATTTCATAGCAATTATTACAGTTTACTCATAACCACAATTTTATCCACTATAAAGTTTCCCAACATATAATTATATAAGATATAATTATAAACTTCAGCAATGTGAATAAAAACAATTCTTTCCCTTTACATTATATCAAGTTTGGAATTACTTTACAAATTAGTTGATAGCATAATTTTTTTTCATATTTTAATTAAAATACCATATACATGAAAACCTCACCAGGATTATTTAAGAATTCATTCAAGAAATACAAAACGAACTTTAGAAGCTGGTACATGTTTGATTTAAACAAAAGTCCTTTTTTTTTTTTTTTTTTTCAATGCATGTATATTAAATACCCTACAGCAATTTTTTGCAAAAAAAAAAAAAATTCTTTAGGATACATGGATAAACATTCTATTCCCACTCCTGCAGTATTCTTACAATCTGATGTTTGCCTCAGGTGGGTTCCTTGAGTATCAGAAGCTTGACAAGCCCAAAGGAATATGAAAATAATCTACTTAAATATCTAATCAAATGCTTTAGACTCCTCAGAGGTGCGAAACGCTACAGTAAAAACATGCAAGAGTGTAAATTGCCTCTTCCTTGATTAATTTCATCAACATTGTCATTTAAAGTTTGTTCTTCTAATACTTCGTCACCTTGCCAGAGCACACTGCAAATTACACAGCTAATCCATACAGGCTATGCCCACGTCATCCCAGCTTTATTAATAACATTTCCTTCCTTTATCTTCTGCCTGCCTCCTGCACAATGCTCTTAATTCCTCCTTGCTCTTAAAGCACTCAGGTTGACAACACTCAGAGCACGTCCTAATCTGCCTCTTTGCGGGCTATCAAGGCAATGATCTGGGAACTGAGGAGTGTGTAATTAGCCACTGACATGTCCAAAGGAGCTGTTATGGGCTCTCATGTCACAGGCAGTGACCCAATGCCCCGGAACAGTTTTGGTCTGTTGGATCAGGAATCAATGTTTCAGTAACTCCCCAACTTCGCATTTATCCACTCTGCTGAACACAACGCTGAGAAATTTTAAAGTCGCACTTTCTTCCAATACCCTCTAAGAGCAAAGAAGTTTTTATGAGCTAGTCATGAGATAATTCCTACTTTAATAATGCTAACCAGTCCTTTCTCCCCACTCCTTTTAAGAAATGGTATGAAAATTCATCAAACTAATATATTCATAATCACAGTTCTTTGCTATGAGCCTTTACATTAGAATAAAGAGCTCCCAAGTTAAGATATGCTACATAACAAGACATAGGCTGGATGGATTAAACAAAACCAAGAGAGGCTGCTGAAGCTGAGATGTAAATGTCAGAAGAGGTGCACTGATTTATTTTTTGGAATGTGATGAGCATTTAACAGCTCTCCCTACGTTCAAGAAGAACCTGGCAAAAGAAATATTGAGCTACTGAGCACCTTAAGCTTTGAGCACATCAGGAAGCCAGGTATGGAAATCTGGGCTTCAGTCTACCTCTAATTTCTCTCCCAATGTCTTCTTCATGATTTCCAGCATAGGTGTCAAATCAGATTACACAGTAATAGCCAAGCCTTTCCTTGTCTCTGGGGATTCCTAAAATATCCCTTGATACTGCAACGAATGAGAATGGAGAGTAAAGGTAAGAGAAGTAGAAGCAGGGTATGAGTGAAACCAGCTCTGACATCACAAAAGTTTAATAATTGGTGTTTACCATAATTCTGGGCAGTAGCACTAAGTTTTTTCACTAATCTGACCCCTCAGTTTTGTACTGGTGGTGGGGTTTCCTGGATGCCATATGAATAGTCAAACTACACCCAGGTGAATCAATTCTTCAAAGTACCAATTAATAGGTTAATTCCAGCCAGTGGAAACATCAAAGCAGTTTCCTAGACCTGGTAGAAGATTATGTTTCCAAGAAATGTAATTGTTTGCAATGTTTTCCTACATTAATGTGACTCATTGAGTCTCCCCCAAAAAATGTCCTATCTGCAATATTTTAGAACGAACCATGCTTCAATAATTGGAAAGTACTCTATGCAACATATTTTCATTTCAGGGAATTCCTGTCAAAATGTGCTACATTAAAGTCCCTGCTCATGGAATGTCAAACACTTTGATATTTTTTTCCCCCCTATAACATTCTCTTTATTCAAATTCACCCACTTTCACTTTCTAACTCTTCACTAAAAGGTACTGTTATGGTTACACTATGAGTCATATACTCCAGTCATCCTCAAAACTCTGAATGAACCGGGATGAAAATGGATTATGAAATACTAACACGATGCCAGTGATTCTCTAGTTTGCCAGAGATCACACAGACATAAGGTTCTAACAGCTAAATGGCCAAACCTACTACCACTCTGTAACAGCCAAGCCAATAATTTGATTTTTATTTGCAATAATAGGGAATAAAGAAGCTTTAGCTACCATACAGGATTGTCCAAGAAAAAAACAAACAAACAAACAACCAAACTAGACCAATAAAGCATCACCACATCAAACCTAAGCATTTGCAGAAGAAATGTTAAATATATTCTCTGTTGCTGTTAGAAAAGCTAAACACAACCTCTGTATACCTGGTAAAGGAGCTGACTGAACTTTTTCATTGTCAAAATCTGAGCAGTCTGCAATGTGGACTGTACAATTCTTCCTTATGGATGATTCCCCAAACCTTTCCATTTAAGATTCCACTGGGATAGCAAAATATACAAATGTTTGAATGTTCCAGCTGGAGGTTGAAAAGTTATCATTATATTCTAATTTTTTTTCCTCTTCCAACCTGATTCCTCTAAAAACTAAAACTATGTAGAGAAGCTCTTTCTCTTTAATCTAAGAAGGTACAATCATGAAATGAATGAGGCACTAGATTTTAAAATATTTATGCTTCTATAAAACTATTTAATGGAAAATTAAATTCTGGCTCAAGATGCTATTATATTTTATATGCAATCAAAACCTTAATTTTTAGTATATATCTCTAGTAATCTTCAATAAGAAAAAATAATTTGAATAAAAATATAGTGGTTTTCATTGTTTAATCATAAAATACAAGACGATGTAGTCCACAATATAATAAAAATCCTCCTCAGCCATAGAAGCTCACATTTTATACTTTGTGGTTTTTTACTCTTCACTAAATTTTCATTCTTTAATGAGCATGTTTACTATTAAATCAAATCTGTATCTATTCTATTTTAGGATAACCTGACCACAAATATCAAGTATTACTCTCAACCACTTGCCCAAAGAGAACTGGAAAATATATTAAACTATTTCTGTAGACACTACTGCTTTGAAAAAACTGAATGCTCCACATAGACATGTTAAAAATGTAAACTATTGGAATATCAGGAGTAAGATTTCAGATCTGGAAGATACATAATGTCTATATGACAAACCCTTCTCTCTCCAATTTCATCAAACCCTAGATATAACCACAGAACATGTAACACAAATTATTAGTGGGAGGTAAAAAACAAAACATACTTTTTACTACGAAGTGTTATGTGCAAAATATTTTGGAATATGTCTTATTTTATTAAAAAAAAAAAAAAAAAGTCAGCTTCCAGTGATGAGGGATTTAATCCAGACAACAAAGAGGTCAGTGGGAATGTCCTCACAGTTTGGAGTGAGGTTTAAATTTGGCACTGTGTTCTAGAAGAAGGGGATGGTGCCCAGAGCAGCTCCCCTCTGTCCGTGTGTGTGTGTGTGTGTGTGTGTGTGATGGATGGGGATGTGTGTGTATATATGGATACAGCACCATCCATGTATAAACACACCTGGGCCCTGCTCGGGGACAGCAAGCAGCACAGGGGGGTGACTCTGCCTCTCAGACAGGGCTGCCTTCCTCCTGTCAGGGCTCTGCTCACTGCACTCCCAGACACACTTGCATAAATACTGCTGACATCGTTAATATGCGCGAAAGGAACATTTCTCTCGCTGCGCTCAAAGATGCAATAATCAAATCATGAAACACAAAACCAATAGCCAATCAAGGTGAATAAGTCTGCCCATAGGCTTAATTCAAGCAAGCCATTCACTGAGCTATGTGATGGATCTGTCAAATCCAGTACAGCATTACAGACATACCAGCAACACCAAGTGAACATGCAATGACAAAATGACAATAACGCCCCACTGCCATGCTCCGACTCCTTCTACCTCAGGAACACAAAACTGCATGATCTTGCTAGGTCCTCTTACTTCAGACTTGGACAGAAATCTAACAGCTTTTTTTTTTTTTTAATATTGCATGAAAGATGAATAAGATCTGTACAGACATTTTATTAACACTTGATTTAGTGTCTTTTGCGTGTCTTTATAACTACTTTTTCCAAATATGCTCAGTTTAGAGAGTTTGCCAGGCAAGTTCCAGACTGATGAAGAATATATATAGACCAATAGGTCCCCTTTTAGGACTTATTCTAATTGGAAAACTTATCAGAAAGATTTTAAATCTTGGCAAGCTAAACATAATTTTATTTTTGATCCACTTCTGCAAAGACCTTCAAATCTGTAGGTGCAATTTAATATATGATAGATCACACAATATAAAAATTGAATTTGGAATTTGTATCCAGTGATTGTATTGCTTCATAAATAAAACAAAATGTACCTGTTTCATTGTTTTGTTTTTACTTGTTTTTGTTTTATGATCCTAAGAAATGACTGGAGAGATCTGCCCTGCTGTGAAATTGGGTTTAGGAGTACATGATCTGCCTTGACAAGTACTTTGGGGTTTGCATTGATTGGTTTAATGGTGTTTCTTTGCCCCCTGATTCTCCCTTGTATATCTGTTCCTCGCCTATTTCCAGCAATATTTCCAACTGTGACAAACAAGGATACCATGGCATTCCTTCAAATAGAGCCTCTCACAGTGATCATTATCAATCGACTTGGTCTATTGATTCCAGAGTCCCAAATCTTTCTGTTAACCTTTATTTTTAATTTATAAAAACATGTCTCCAATCTAAAGATTTCCTCTTTCCATCTCCTGACTTAAGCCTTTCAAATATGGAACATTGCCATTCATAATGGATACGACTTGTGACCAAAAAAAAAAAGCTTTTATTTTTAAAATTAGTATGAAGTAGTATTTCCATGGTATGTCACTGCTTCAGTGGTACTCAATTTGTTTGGGCATCATTTTTTATACAAACAGTAAACATAGTTCATGTGTAATTTAATTAAATAGGGGCTCATATGAGCACTAAATAAGTGTATAAGGAGATATGGAATCTTCAGTGTTGTGAGAGGAGAGCAGATGATAATTGCATTGAGAAGAGCAGATATAAGCAGTTGTACTGAGCTATATTTCAGTACTTTCAATACTAATAATTTCACAAAAGTAGCTAAATTAAATGAACAAAAAGTTAATCAAAATAAACAAACTATAGTAATCAGAGTAATCAGAGGTATCCATGTTTGCACATAGTTTCCCACATGCAGAGAAATGTTTGAGCAGGTTGTTATTTGTTTTGTTCCTGATGCTAGTTTTGGGACTCTCTCATAAAGAAATTCAGTTATGAGATTTGTAATTAAGACAAGAAACCATATTCATTTGGGGGAAGCAGATTGAAGATGAGGGTCAACCACATTTAAAAAGAGAAGATAAATTAAAAAAAAATCCAAAAGATATAAAATTCATTTAAGATATCTAAAATTATGCAAGCAAAGACAGGTTATTGCAATTCTAATTATACACAAAGTGTATCTTAAAATTAGACTTTAAAAAAAAAAAAAAAGAGTGAGGGTTGTAACAACTGCATTACTACTGAGGCCATCTCCAGCTTTCTTTACAGTATTTAAGAGCACTATCTTCCTAAACAAATCCTTTACCTTTTTGGCAGCATTACTCTTTGTGATGTTGACTCTCTGCCCATAGCAGAACATGTGACCAACTGATATTTTATCTTACAGCCTTTGATCTGGTTTATGAGAAGGTACATCAATTCATAATTAAAGCATTTAAAAGTCAGCTTGATACTGTTCAGTTTCTCTGTGTAATGCATAGGTTTAATTAATGGAAATAAGCAGCCTATAAAGTGATCCAGGGACACCTGAGCGATAGCTGGCAAAACCTGGCTGACCACAGGAGGTTATTTATAATTTTGTCCTTTTGGTTTAGCTGGCTTTTAGAAGCAGGAGTTGTTTTTGCATTACAGAAAAGCTCACATTAAAACCCTAGAGCTGCAACATGCTAACAAACCTTTGTGGAAATGAAATGAGACTACTGAGCAGCACTTGAGTGCAGGTTCCCCTAAGTAGAAATAGTACATTGCCACCAAAGTGCACACAGCACAGATCTGGTTGATATTACTGACCCAAAATCAATAAAAAGTAGCTTGCTTACCTGTCTGACACAGCATGCCTCAGCCATACATGCAAATTACTTTATTCACATAACTTTAAAAAATATATCTTCATTACCCAGAATAAGCACTTGAAAGGCAAAATACGCATGCAGAGCATTGTAACATTCATACCATGGGACTTGGTTCTAAAAAATACAGAATCCATGAACAGCACTTCAATCTAAGCAATTGTGCACTAGAATTTCTGAATCTCTTGATTTCTTTAAGAAAAAGAAACATTTGTAACACTGTCTAATTTAGCATTTAAAGAAAATTTTCAATATGTATGTAAGGCTTAAGAAATGATTTCCATGATTGCAAGGGAAAAATTTCTTGTATCAGGTATTGAGAAGCGTGACCTTACTTCTCACTGCCATCATGAAGCAAATTAAATGTGTGTCCCTGCCACCATATCCACCCTCCCTTTACAGGGAACACTCCTCAAGGACTTGAAAAACATTGAAAATAGAATTTAAGGGTACAGTTTATGAAGAAAGCATAGGATAATCGTCCTTCTCATTACAAAATCATGTCCACAAACTGCAAAGACTTAATTTTATGCAATTTGATAAAATTCTGTTCCTACTGAAGTCAGCAGCAATTTAGGCATTGACTTCTAAGGGATTCCATCTTTCAAGAAGACACACTAATATATGTGACATCACTCTTAGTTGATAAAAGTTAAGTCTTTGAATGTGCAGATTTTAATGGTCTTCCATTCCTGATATTGTTTCCACCAAATGTGGTTTACATTTTGAGGAGAAAAATACAGAGCAAAAGAAAAATAACTTTTTTTTTTCAAGTATTGCAAAAAATCAAATGCCTGGGAAGACAGCAAATGGAAAAAAAAATACTGTTTTGCATTGGATAATTCAAGTTTAGACAGAGTTCATTCTCAATTTCCACTGACTGAAACAATGTCAATGAGAATTGAGGGCAGTCAATAGGTTCAGGGTTCTAAATCAGCTGAAATAATACTCCTAAGACAAATAATGATCCTTAGTAGCAGACCATCATGAATCTGTACATTTATTTATCTACATTGTACAAGGGTCACAGGCGTTAACTGGATGATCTACAGCTGGGGAATGTGCACATCTCACGCCTGATTCTCAATTAAGGCCTAAAGCCTCTCAATTTACGGCTATTCATGGATTATAATAAAACAGCCTGCTTTAGATACCACAATTATCTGCAGAGCAACAAGACAGTTATGAGACTTCAACAAGGCAAATTTATAGAACCATCTTCAACTTCCACTGGTCAAATATTTTCTGAGCAGGAGAGGAGTTTCTTACCTGTCACTGTAGGCAGCTGCAGTGGCAGTGGCAGGCTGGGCATACCGGTAGGCAGCATAACCACCCTGAAACACAAACTCACGCTCTAACTGCATTGCTGTGGCACCTTCAATCACTTTTTTTTTTTTGCAACATTTGACAACAACCGAAAGAGTAACAGTCATGCTGCAGTTCAGTTAAATGCAGAGGAAATGTGCTGCAGTGAAATGTTAAGGAAAATATTTCGGTGAATCGTTAAGCACAGTCGAGCACCACAAACTTTTTAAGACTTGTCCCAGACATCAGGAGAAAGCAATGAACTGTATTGATTAGTGCAAGCTTTTTTTTACAAGAAAATACTGGATTCTTCTCCAAGTTTTCAAGCAGCAATTGTTTGTATGAACAAAGTGTATGTATATTCACAAAGCAGTGCTAAACTTAAAAGACAAACTCAGCTAATAATCAATTCTTTTTTTTTGTACAAAATATGATTTATCATGCCTGGTTGATTAAACCTATGAATTTGTGCACTCAATTAACACTTAATGTTACATAGGTTTCCAATTTATACATAAAATTATAATGAAGAAGCAAAATTCTCTTCTTCCATGAATTAACATTCAGTTGTATGTAACAGTAATTCCAGCTGTTCAATTAAGCAAACAGGACAAACAAACACACATTGGAAAGGAATTGAGTGCAGTGATGCATTGATTATCAAACTGTGAAAACAGCAGAGCTTCCTGTTCAATGGACCACGGTGTTATATCAACCATTTCCAAATGATCTCAGCATGCCAATTAACAGCCCCAGCCCAGTCCTGCTGATAACACAAACACGATTTACGTCCCAATTAGAATTCTCCCCCCCAGCCCCCTCTGGGACAGGGGATGCTGTGGTGCCTTCCCCACCTACTCCCTCCCTAACAAAGAGCTGAATAAGACAGTATCAGCTCACTCAGCTTTGAATAAAATTCACTCTTTTGCTGAAGTGTTCACTTTAATGGGTTGGGGTGGTTTTTTGTTTGGTTTTTTTTTTTTTTTTTTTTTTTTTGGAAGGTTGCATTCACCCCAGATATTGTGCTGAAGCAGGAAGAATAGGCCACAGTGTGACAGCTTTAGTGTCACACCAGAACATTTTTACTGCAGTAACTTTTGTGGGCTTCCTGTTTTGATTTTGCAAATAAAAATTCAGTCTTTTCAGAAGAGCAATCTGAAGCACCATCTCTCCTTCTACCACTTTGCTTGGCAGAACAGCTCTCATCCCTAACACATGTAAACCTTGGTGGGGTCAAAGACTTGAAGCAGGTTGGGTTTGGAAATCAATCATTCAGCTGACAATGCCACATCACACTAAGAATAAAGACAAGTTTTACATACACTGACAGCTCATTAGAAACTCCAGGCTTTGAATTGTCAACTTATTTAAAGAATATTTTTTCCGATTTTTTTTCCAAGTGCTCACACAGAGAACAGGACATGTCCCTCCCTGCTCCTGGCCAGCTCCCTGCCAGCAGCAATTGTCACACAAGCCCTGGAATCAGGCAGGAACGAGCATCTCCTAAACCCCAGCATGGACACACAGAGGCTGGGAGACAAAACACTTTCTCATTTCAGATCATTTTTATTTTTATAAGCCAGCAGAAGGCTGTCACTGTCAAAAATATAGAACAGGCACGCACTGCTGCAGATTATGTATGTGCAGGCCTTTGGATATCAAATAATGTCACCAGGTACAAACTGAGCCAAGGCTGAGAGGAGAGAAATTCAAACTGCACCCTTGGGCTGGCCTCTGTCAGAGTGAGAGAAGAGAGAGATGATACAAATTTATCTGTTCTCCTCTCCTGGTTTGTGAGGGATAAATATTGGAATGGTCTGCCCAGGAGGTGGTGGAGTCACCATCCCTGGATGTGTTTAAACAAAGCCTGGATGTGGCACTGGTGCCATGGTTTAGATGAGGTGTTGGGGATGGGTTGGACTTGATGATCTTGGAGGTCTTTTCCAGCCTGGTGATTCTGTAAATATGACACCTTTTTCCCATTATTTTTTTTTTTCTCCCTGAGTGCTGATATGAGGGAGACACTGAACTTGTTTTCATGATCCAGTCCTGGCAGTGTGGGGCAGATCTGGAGTCTGACATGGTTCTGTTCACCAGGGTGTCCAACTCCTTTGCTTGTCCTGCTGCCCACTCCTAAGCCCTCTGATTTAAAAGTGAGAGCCACTCCAGGTGAATCCAGCTCCTACCACAGTTTGGAATTGAGAACAGACCACCATGGGCAGTTCTGAACGGGACAAAAATGAGCCAAGCTGTTCCCACAGCAGCTGATCTGAAACCTGCTGGGCTCTGTGAGGATTGGTTTTCTTTCCTTCCTCTATCACCAAAAATTGGTCAGTGTGTGATGAGAGACCCTTTCTTGCTCTCCAAACACAAAAGCTACATTCCTTTCATGCTTGGATTTTGATTTGCTTTCGAAGAATTTCTGCTGAACAATGAAGCTCCACTCTGAGTTTATTAAGATGTTTTGGATTCAGCAATCAGTCTGACATTTATGAGAGCTCTGGCAAGGATGAGTGTAAAGCAATACAAATAAAAAGAGATTGAAGGCATTGAATTTGCCTGAATTCTCTGCAGAACTAAAAAAACACCCAGGACGTATTTGGCTATCAGGGAAAACCTCATTCCCTACCATCCCAGGTCATGAATTCATAATTTTAAAATTAATAATTTTAAAATTAATAATTTCAAAATAAACTATCATAAATGACACATTAAAATATGCTTAAGCAGATTATTTTTATGTGGTTTTTGTTCTGCAGTGTTGGTGCTTGTACTAAGTTTTCTCATTGTTTTACTTCAATTACTTCAGGTGGTTTTTGATTACTGCAGGAAGAAAATACTTACACTGGAAAATGGGGTGGGATTCCAGTTCAAACCCCCTGAACTCAACTTCTATAACAAGTTCTACTTGACATTTTTCCCTAGTTTTGACCTTGGCTGATATATTAGGTGAAGAATACACCAGTAATCTTCACTACATCTCTTGAGTAACATTATATAATTATCCTCATGCCTTAGAATATATTGCAAAATAAAATACTTACAACAAAATTATGCAATAATTACATTTAAAAAATTAACAATTTTCAGTTCTTATGTATTAGAAATATTTTAGGAATTCTTTTTTCCCCCTTATATTTATATTCAGGTAGAAAGTACCTGACTTTTATGCTTTGGATTATTATTTTGAAAACAATAATGCTTAAGATACTTGAACATAAATAATTCAGATACTGTGCTGAAAAATTGTTTACTGCCTTATCTGTGCTCCCATATTTGCTACTTCCAGAACAATGATAAAACAGTGTTACAGCAGCTTAAGTAGTTTGAAAAATTAACAATAGTATCACTATCTGTGACTTTAGGACTGAATCTGGAAAATAAAATGCATCTGGAGGACTATTTTTGCCATTTGTACACACAGAATCCATTTTCTCACATATTTATTTGAGTATCAATGTGATTTGACGTGAGCCTACATCCAGCATGGTGAGGTTTTTCCAATAGTACCTTTGGTAACTTTTTGCCATACACAGGCTCCTGCAACACTGCTCTACAAAGAAACAGAAATGGAATGATTTGAATGAGGAAGGAAGGATGAACAGAAAGATGTGAGGAAGGAATTTAGGCAAATTCCCCAAAGCAGTTCATTAGAGTTTTCCTCACAATGTTTTATACATTTCTGGCTCAGGCAAACACAAATAGAGCAGTGGGATCTGTCAGAGATCAGTTGGTGATTTTTATAGAGAAATCTTAATCAATTTTAGAAAGAAATCACACACATTTTGAATAAGATATGATAAAATGGAAATGAACAGAAAAAATGTTCAGAAAAAATGATCAGAAATAAACAACTGAATTTTTAAATAAAGTGTGTATATCTGCAGTAGGGCTAAAATCCACAAAAAACTTACCCAGACAGAATCTAGAGATTACAAAACCACGTATACATGTGTGCACCTCCTCATAAAATAGCCAAATCACTTTTTTTCTCATGATCTCAGTTGTAATGAAACACAAAGTGATTCTAAATGAGAAATTTTTGTTTTGTTTTCTATTAGCTACATATTTAATATCTCACATGAATGTTGAGAGTTAATTTTTCTCAATTTATACTTGCTATACTTTCTTTCACTCAAGGATCTCAGAGTATTTTGTGAAAATAAATTAATCAAGTTTCCAAACTTTCTCTAGTATTGAGAATTAGACCTGCCTTATTAACTACAAATAGAAGAATGGTATTAAAAATTACATGAATTACACCCAGAGCTGCAGAATACAGAAAATGTGGGTTCATTTTCCTGCATTCACATGCTGCTGAGATTTAAACAGCATTTTTTTTCTGTCCACTGAGTAAAACTTTGACTGGGAAAATTAAAAATAGACAAAAAATCCACCTCTAATTTGTGCTGGCTCAAATTGTGGACCTGGCCTGCGTGCAAGGTTTGGGGTATTTCTGTATCGTGTTCCCAGAGTTAGCTGCAGCCTCAGAAAAACTCTTGGTAAAATCTCCAGGCACCACCTGCACTAATTCCAGCCAAACACAACCACCAGGATTGGGCTGGTGCCTTTCAGAATGTTCTGTTAACATCTCAGATAAAGATGAGATCAGAAGACATTTCATCCCTGCCTACCCAAACTTTGAAAAGGGTATCATGGAGTGTTCCAGCACACAGAGCAGTGGAAAGAACAACCCACTGCTCCCCGGGGACCCTTTTGCCCTTGGCAGTCATTTCTCCTCCTCTCACTCTGTTTCTGTGAGTCACAGGAAATGGCACACCCTTCTACTGGCAAAACACAAAAATCCTTGGTTCTCAGAAGAACACCTTCAGTGCTGCCTGCAAATCCTTGTTTTTCATATCAGAACAGAACCTTTCAGGGGGCCTGATGGCTTCCAGGGACTTCCACCTGGGGCCAGGGGAATGGTGGCTAGAGAATTACCTCCGCTTTTCCCTTGGGAAACAAATAAATCCTCCATCCCCAGCTCCACCCTGGCTGAGAGCTAAAGGTGATGGCAATTAGATATTAGGAAATGGTCTCATTCCATTCCCCAACCATAAAAATCTGCCTTATCCTTGCCCAGCAGCCCCAAAAAAAAGAAACAACAACAAAATTTAAAAACCCTTAAAAACAAAATAAAACAAAACACAACACCAAAAAATGAAAACCATGTATATTTTAGCATGGATTCTCTCACAGGTCCAGAATCCTGGGAAATTTAGAAAACTTTGCTGTGAGCAGGAAGGCTGACTAATGGCCATGGCTAAACCTTTACCCAGGGGCTTCTGGAGCTGCTGGGGACAGCGTGGGGAAGGTTCTCATCTTCTGAGCCTTCCCACATTTTCGGTGTGGATTGATGACTGACACATTCTGAAAACATTCTTTATGACAATGGTAATAAAAAAAGAGGAACAGATTTAAGATAAAGCAGAGCTATTATTCTAACTGCATATTTCTGAGACTGTTACTATTTTTTGCTTCATTTTGTGGAGTGTATTTTCTTATTTTCACAGGTGTCAATCTTCATCTAAGAACTTCTATATTTGCTGGCAGGCAACTTTAATTCTCTTTTAATGACTTTTTCTCTTAGTGAATCAATACTTAATTTTAAAAGGTCTTCCTTACTTCCTAATAATCTCCTTTATTTTTCCTACTCAAAGGCACATTTAAAAGGGAATTCAATAGCTCAGCTATTTCAGAAGGATTATTACATTCCATATAGTATTATATGAAATACAGAATATATTATATTACATCTAGAATCATGGCTGTTGATTTTTCACTTTAGACTGTACTTTCCACCTATTTTTATATTCCTAATCTCTCCTATTCCACTGGTTAGTATTGAGCAGCTCTGGATATTTGCTGCTCTTGGTTCACCCTGCAGTTTTTACCCAGCCAGGATCTTTTGGTGCCTGCCCTCCCTCCCTTCCCCTAAATCTGTGGTGTCTCTCACCAAAGGCTCTGCTGATCCTGAGTTATGTAAAGAATAGCAGAGCCCATCTATTGTTTCTCAGTGTAATCAGAGGAGGATGAAACCCACTCTGATGTACCCATTAATGCACATTTTTTATCTGACTTTTCGCTATTGTGTGCTTCTTGTTTTGCTTTCTGTGGTATTTCTAAGGCTCCTTTCCCTCCAATCTACCATTAAACCCTACATTGTTTAAATGTTTTTTTCTCCCTTTTTCACAGAGCATTTGTCATTTCACAAAGCTTCAGCTTTGCACTTAAAATGAAAAGCTGAGTGGAACTATGTCATAAACAATTGGGATTTAATAAATAACTTGGTGTGCTGCAAACTGCTGCACTAAGAACTAATACACTGTGAATTTTAAGGTTTCATTTGATTTATGCCAGTTCTTTCTATCTCTCTCTCCCTCCCTTGCAAATGCTTTATATGCAAGAAGGCACAAATGTGAAGAAAAATTATTTATAAAATAAAAACATTTGTATATTATAAAGAAACTGAATTTCCAGAAGAGTGTTTTAATTCTGTCACCTGCTATAAAGATAAACATTCTGTTGCATTAAGAGAACTAAGATATGCAATCAGAATACAAGGCTGCAACAGAGTGAAAACAAGTGTAGTTATTGAATTTCCTAACGTACACAACTACTGCAGACAACAAAACTGAGGCTATACTAGAAATTAGGAATTTATTCACTATCTTTCTCATTGTAACCACACTCCATTTGAAAACAAAATATTAAGCTCTGTGAGAGGGTGTGGGGCCACTTAAAAATAATGGTGTCAATCACCAGTGAGCTATTCCTGGCTTTCAGCAGCAGTGGGTTCCAAACCCACAAACTGCTCCAGGAACATTCAGTTCCCACCTATTCCCTCACCCTGAGCCCTCCTGAAAAAGATCTCTTGTTGCCCTGCAGATTTCTGGGTTGGTAAACTGAGCAAAATGCATGTCAAACTCTTTTAGGGTTTGAAGGAGCGTGAAAATGGGAAACCACACTTGAAGAAATTCCATATTGTGTAATATGTATCCTATAGAGCTCGAAACTTGGGCAGCAGCATCTTTGACTGGGATCAGAGCCACTTATTTGTCTGGAGCAAACCTTTACCAGGGGGTGATTCTTGTGTTGTTAACAATATCTTACTGATAACATCACTGAGCACATAACTACATAGGGAGAGGACTTTAACCCTCGCTAATTTATGTTAAATATGTTTTTTAAGCTGCACAAATCAATTTTCAGACAAGGATCAGCCTTTCCACCTCCATCAGGAAAAAAAAAAAAAATCCAACCCTACTTCATCCATAAATTCAAATTGCTTTCCTTCTTTATATAAAACTTACTAGCAAAAATCTGTTCCCATGGGAATAGTTCTAGAAGATTGCTGATAATGAACACAAGGGATGTTTCCCAGCATTACCTATTTAATTTTTAATATTCATACAAGTTTCAACTCATCTGTCTCATTTTATCTCAACTGAAACAGTACAAGCAGGTTACAGAAAGTTGCCTGGTGAAACAAAGACCTGTAACTTAGAACCAGATTGCCTTATTAAATGAATAACAAAAGTAAATATTGCTTACTACCAGTTAAATATTTTACATCTACACACTAGGTATAAGAATTTTGGAAGAGTGGAATTTAGCCTCAACCCCCTGAACCCTCTTGCATACTCAGACATATGGAGCCTCTTTGTACACATTTAAAATAAAAAAAAGTTGTCAAGAAAAAACAATGTATGGAAATCTGAAAAAAATAGAAAAAAAAAGTGTTAAAATTTAAGATGAAAGTAGTGAACAACTGGGTGCACAGATAACGATGGATCCAGGACTATGAATCTTTCCTAACAAATTATCCACCTCTATTGTGAGCTGTATCTCCTTTAAACTGAAATTAATGGATTTTAAAAGTGCAATTTTTTGAAATCTACTTAGCTTACAGACCATACTTTGCCATATCTTAAACTTACAATGACAATAATCTCTACTATCATGGCACCTACATACCCCCAGTGTTGGCTGGATTTGGGAAATCTGTATCTCTCCATGAAATACTTTCATACTTCAAGTATTAATAATCTTCAGCTTGCCCTGATTTTTTTTTTTTTGAGGGTTTGTGGGGATTTGCAAAATAATGTTTCTGCTTTGCTTTATTTTTTCTTTGAACTTCAATTAGGAAGGGAGACGCCCCTCCACACATGCACACACATTTCTCACATCTTTTTGCATTCATTCAGCATTTGATTGAAGAGTTAATTCAGCTCCACTGAACAATGATAGATGTAATGAACAGAAAGGTCTTCCAATGTGAGAGATATTCTTCTCAATTCTTTCTGACAGGCAAGGGATGGTAAATAGACAAAACAGAGTCAAGCTAGGCAGCAAACTTGCAAAAAGAATGACTCTGGTAATGTACAAGGACAGCATGCACATCAATGAATACTTACATAAATGTCTGCACCATAAAATCCATCCTGGTATACAACACTGCAAGGATGCACACACAAAGAAAAACATCCATATTAGTGCATTTCCACATGCAAATGCCACCAACCCCTGCACAGCTGAGGTTAGTCTCTCACAAGAACAGAGGGCAGGGGGAAGGAAGGCACTCTTCACATTGGTTAAGGAGGTTGGTAGTAATTATCAGAAGTGAACCTCTAACAAATACATCATCTTCTCAAGCATGCCAAATGCTTAGCCAAAGGAAGGCAAAGCATGGCAGGATTGGAAAAGACTTTTGATAAAGTTTGGGGGGCATTTTTCTTTCCCTGTTTTTAGTTTTAAGAAACCACATATTGATAGCATTTTTTATTTCCTATAAAAAATTTCAGGGGGCCAACCCTACATCCAGTTTCAAGACCTTTGCAAAAAGCTAACACTTGAAGCACTGCTTTCTTGTCCTGCAGTTATGCTGACTCTTTGAAACTAAGGGTTACTTCTCCTTACTTAGATGGCAAACAAAATACAGCCTAAACTGAAATGGTGAGAGAAGTGGGTGAAATAATTATGCTGGTGGTGTTCTAACCAATGGGTCAAATCTCAATATTCAGTCTATATAGAGGTGAGAGAACCCACAGGTACTGCATTGTTGGCTTGATGCACATCACCAACAGTGACAACTGGTCTGTTGAGAATTTCAGAGTGCTATTCCTATGGAAAAAAAAAAAAATTGCCTGCTTGAGCATTTTACAGCTTTGGCAAACATGCCAGTGTTTCTGAGCTCCTGTGTTTTGGTTGGATGATACATTACTACCTCTTCTCTTAAAAGAATGTGGTAACATTGCTGTTACCAGTTCACCCAGAGATGGTCTCATTCCAGCTAAGATCAATCATCAGTGTAAACACTGAAAGATTCTAAACCTTTCAGGATAAATGACACACTATGACAAAGACAGCTTAAATGACTACACTAAATAAAACTGGAACTGCACAACAGTGGCCTAACAATTACACCCGTTAGGTCATTCCTGCAATTTTACATCCATTTGGCAGTTCTGCAGCTTGAAATGGGTATTTCCAATATCAGAATCAACCCAAGCTGTTTCAAGATCTAAATATGAGAGCTAACAAAACAATAGGGTTTTCTGCAACAATATTTTCAATTTAGGAGTACTATTATGTAGGAATAATAGTTATTACCAAGTTGCTAGCCTAAGCCATTTTACAATTCCAACAAGAATTTTCATGTCAGAAATATAACTGATCTATGGAGGTCAATGACCAAACCCCACAGGGCTGAGCTGGTATGTGTCTAAGGCAGAATCACGTGAGAAAATCATAAATATGCACACAGGGACATGGATAAAAGCACACTGATGATAAAAGTTTGCTATGGAATAATAACAGGTGAAAACTCAGCTCCACTTGAATCAGAGTGTCTGCCATTTGTTTCAGTAAGGTCAGAACTTTACTCAGACATTTTTCTGGGTTTTTTTTTGCAGAGCAAAATATGTAAAACCTGGCCTACACTGGCAGCTTCCAGAGAGCTCGTTACCTACACTGCAGTGTAGCTTCATCTCGGTTTTGGTTTGGATACTCTGATTATTTTAAAACACTCCATGTTTTTCTCTACCTGTTTGCACGTAGAAATAAAGCATTGCACACGACTGTGAGGTAGGAGCACACAATCATGGACAGCATGGGAGGACTTGGATGAGATGACACACAAATAAACTGATTTTACTGGAGATGAGGGCCCCACAGCCCCAACCCTGGGGTCCTCACATCCCTGTGCCACTCCTGCTGGAGATGGGGGAGAGCTGGAGGAAGGTGGTTCAGATCCCACCTCTGTTTATAACCCTCTAACTGCACTTCAAGAGCAAATTCAATTCATTTTTCAAGTCAAATCTGTTTTGCCCATGATGGCAACTGGCACAAAATGTCCCTGTCCTTATCTCAGCCCAGGAGCTTTTCCATCCTCCTTTGTCCCCCTGCACTCTGGAGAGCACAGCTGGGTGAGGGTCTGGCAGCCAGCTGAGGCCAACCCATCCCTTTACACTCAAACACCTTACTCTCAAGTACTATTAAACATTGCTACTCAGAAAATAATGCTTTTGAGAAAGCAGGTGTCACAAAGGGAAGCTTTTTTCTTCCTCCTCTTGGTGCTCTGTGGATATACAGCACAAGATGAATAGGGGCTGATAAATTTTTCATTCCTAAGTGCAGCTGGTTGTGATCTTGGACTGGTTCATTCATCCACCCCAGTCCTCCTTCCAGTCACGTACAGACAGAAACTTATTTTGAGTTCTAAATGAAAGCACTTCATAAATACTACGCTGAAAAATGTACCCATCACCAAAGTGAGACATATATGCATAACTCCATCATTAGACATGGCCAATATTAAGATGAAGTGACAAAATCAGGCAAATGCATACAACAGTCCCAAGAACGATTTGCACTACAAAAAAAAATCAGCTGATTTTATCTTATTTCCTCCCTATGATCTTGTATTATGACAGTGATATTAAATAAAACCCCTTCTGCTTCTCCTGAAGTTTGAGGAAAAGTAATTCTTCACACTTCCATAGATTTTTCAGAGAATATTTCCTCTATTCTGTCTTATTATTTGTTGATTCCTGACCAAATATTAGCAGTAGAGTCAAAGGTATTTTCTAACAGCATCCCTCATCAGAAGTACAAAGTTTAAACCACCAAGAACTAAGCTTTGCTTTTCCTTCCTTTAATATATAAATTTCCAAGTGTTGGGGTTTTGTTTGTTTTTGTTAATTTGGTTTGATTTGCTTGGTTTATCACCCTTTTTTCTCTCTCTGAGGATCTAGGCAGAAAATAAAGATTTTTGTCTTGAGCATGGGAAGAGACTGAAGGCATCATGAAGGTATCCATCTTACAACGGCTTCTTTTACACTTTATATTAAAAAAAAAATCTTGGTAGACAGGTAGGTCTTGTGCTTCTTGTAAAACAATGCAGGATTTTCAAACAGCCACATTACTGAAATCTGAATTATTTCAGAATACTTCATATCCCAGGAATGGATATGTTAATGCACTTCCTGGAGGTGTTAAAAAGAACAATTTGGAGAGGTTTATTCAGTTTTTTATTATTTTATTCTACTAAGGAAAACTCAGAGAAGTGAGAAATCTTGATTTAATATGAAAATGTACATCTAAATAACATCATATGTGGCAATAATTTCCTGAAATTATTTTTCTCTAAATAAGAAACTTTCCTCATCAGGTATTATACATCTGACTTATATGGGTTCAGATCCTTTAAGTCTCTGTGTGTTATAATCACTTTTTGTTACTATATTAACACAAACTCTTTACTAGTTTAGATTCCACCTTTATAATAACCTGGGAGAACTACATCTGTCTTCATTATCATTTTTCTGTCCTCATCTTTCAAAAGGATTGAGTTGAATAATCTATCAATGACATTAAAAAAAAGACAGTCCTTCCTTGATTGCACAAACCTTAGCTGAGTGAATTCCCAGCAGCTGAGCATCCTCAGCCACATGCCCTGAAACCTGAAGCCAGGGCAGCACACCCAGCCTGAGGCTCATCCAGAGTCATGGATTCAAGGGAATTAATGGGCATCACACCCCTGATTCTGATTCCTTAAGGTTTAGCATTTATATTTTTCAGATTTTGTATTGCCTTAGTGTGTAACTCTGAACTCCATATAAAGTGTTACTAAGATCTCTTCACATTTTGGTCAGACAAAACAATGCTTCCAGGCCTGAGAACCAAGGACACTCTTCCTAAGGCCCCAAAAAGTATAAACAAAAGTGAATTGGGGAGAGAAGCAAACTGGGTGTAAATGACTTAATTTCCTGAGGCTGTTATTGGACAATTAACCTCTGATATGCAAATAGACCATACTTATTTCTGTCTGAAAAACTCTTTACCATCTTGGGTATAGTCTCTGCCAGGCTCTTGCACTGCCCAAGGTGTATCTGTTAAAGGCCTTTAATAAATACTCACTTTATTCTCTAACTCTCTCTAGCCTCTGTTCCAGTTAGCCATTCTGAGCATCAATTCCCTTCCTTGGCACAGCAATGGTCACAGCTCACCATCATCTCTCCAGCACAAGAACAAGAAAGCAGCAGAGGAACAACAGTTCTGTTTTCTGCTTGCTGGGAGGGTCCCTCTCACTGTCCCACACTGTCCAGCTCCTGGTGTGGAAATCACCTTTAACCCCTTCTCCAAGGCCTCCATGAGACAAATGATAGAAGAGATGCAGCTACAGCCTTATTTAAACCAAAGACAGAATTAAAGCAACACTTTTCCATGCTCATATAACAGATTTTTAAGTGCAGTAAACATAGAACTGAAACTCTTGTAAGAGGCAGTTTCAACTTTTTAGACTGTTCTCTAATTCCAGTTTCTCGCCTTTCCAGCTTCAGCAGTTTCTGCCATGGACACATTGCATTATCTGCTTTGTGAGACTGACTGAGGGCATTGCTGCAGAGAACAAAGCTGGCAGACATGAATCAATATATGCTGGCAAAAAAACATTTTTTGTTCCAACAATTGCATGTATACACAAAGTCCAAAGTAAGAGGAAGTTTACATGAGCCCAAGGAAATATAGTGGGAAAAACCTATAACAATCAGAAGAGATGTAGTGGCTCATACTAATCTTCTTATATTTAAAATTCAGAATAAGGGTTGGAAAATAAAGCTGTATTTTCATTTTGAGTCAGTTAGCAAGTAGCACTTGAAAATGTTTATTTGAACAAGAGGAACAGTTTCTGAATAATCTCTGTTATTTCTCCTCCACACTCCTCACAAACTCACAATTCTATTTAGGGTTGGATTGGGGATTTTTTTTTAACTGTTCTTTTCAAATAGAAGAAAGCATATTGCTCTCCCCTGCCTTCCCAGGAAAGACAGCAGAGGAGGAGATACAGACTGAAAGCTAATTCTCTGTTAGCTTCATCAGAACTGAAAGCAGCAGAGAGGAAATGTGAAGACAAAGTCATCACACACAAAACTTGTGAAGAATTTAAAGCAAAGGATGCTGAAACAGAAAGCCTTCTCATTAGTTTCACTACTCCTGCTATCTGCTACTGCTCTACTACCAGATATACCCCGACTCTGGGTTTTCTTGACAACAGATTAAAGATCCCTTGTTTCCCTCTCCTGCAGCACCATTTTGAGGTTAAGCTCCTCATGCAGTGCAGACTTCCAAGCCCTAAATTTCAGTGTTCAGTGTTCTCACACAAACCAAGCTTTACTCCCCATTTCAGCGTCAGGGGGTTTTTATGATATATACATTAATTATATGTTGTTATAAGTAAGCTGCACACTCTCGTATTTCAAGGCATTAGGGATGATGCCACAGATGCTAAAAGTGAAGTACTTTCCTTGAGCTAATAAACAAGATGCTGTCTCAAGGAATTGTGAAAGGTCTCACTCAGAAGTGGAGGATCCATTAATTTCTGGGGCAGTGCCATGTATCTCATGAACAGTAACTCCGTTTTTAAACAACACATTTTAAGGCACACGTGCTGTTCTTAGATTTATAAGAAAATAATGGCCTTAAATATGGTTATACCCAGTGATTTCCTTGGGACCTGGCAAAGCCTGTCTGCTGCTCCCCAGTAAGAGGCAGGCACAGCAGAAGACACCTTCCAACAGGAACCACCGTAACTCACCCTGCCTTGTGACCACGAGAACTACAGGTAGATCAAGGTCTAAGGTAAATAAAGTAAAAGAAAATAAAAGAAGGTAATTGCAATCTTTAGCTTTATATTTTGCAACTACATATAGGTTTTTTTCTTGAAAAGAAATATTTTTCTAACACTGATGGATTTTAATGTAAATTTAATAGTAAAATTATATCTATCATTATAGAAAATGTGGCCTTTTTTAAAATGACTGAAGATACTTAAGTATGAAACTGTTTGCTTGGCCATAAGGTTGGGCTCCTTCTTTGAGTGAAAAATAAGAAATTGCTACTAAGTTAATTGCTAAACAGCATTCAAAACTTACTACATTTTTCTTATCAACAAATGATATTCCAAGTTGTTTGTTTCCTTCTCTAAGCTGACTCATTCTCTGTGATATCTTTATTATCTCAGTAATTTTCCTTGACACCTATTCACACTGTGACCAAAACCCACGTTCTCATAATTCATTTCCATTGATTAAGGATTTTTTTTTTCTGATGGAAATTCCTTTTTGTTTCTTTGATGGGTCACAGAATAGAAAAGGTGAGCAGAGAACAAAGAATCACACAGAAATTCCACATTAAACTCTAGTATCAGGGAAGATACCAACATGAGATTTAATATGCCAGGCCAAAGAAATGATGGGAAAATAGTTTTATTACCCCAGCTCTAGATCAGTGCAACAGAGATATGTATAACTTCTGTACTGACCCATGAATTACAAAATGGGCAATTCAGAAAGCAGGGCCTTATTGGAAAGCATAGGTGGAATAAATTAAATTAAATTAATTATCTGAAAATTAAATATCTGAACTAAGACCTTCATGATTTAAGACAGAGTTTAGTAATTGAGAACATTTTCAGTGTCAAATTGTGTTTCCTGGCAAAGTCAGCCCTAGATGAGCAGGGGCTCCTCTCTGACAGCTGGAAGCCATCAGAGCAATGAGATCAGACCAGTGCAGTGCACAGCTCCCTCTGAAGCCAGACTGGGCATGAGCATGAAGGGAATGAGCCTCAGCCAGCCCGTCAAACCACCCTGCAGAGCAGTGGGAGTGCTGAGCTGACCTCCCGGAAACCAGCTCAGCTGGAGCACTGCTGGACCTGGCTGCAAAACCTCTGCACTGACTGAACAGGAGTCCTCTGTGCTTGCACATCCCACTCACTGCTAAAGATGCTGGCAAGCAGCAGTACAATCACATGAGGATATCCATGTGCTACATGGAAATGGAATTCTTGCTGCTGAGTCACTGAACTAATCATAATAACGTGTACACCACACAGGTGTACATATAGAGCACCCACATGTGGCCTCAAATTAAAGCAAATTTAAGTTACTAGTCACAAAGTATTTACTCATTTTGGAAATACTAGCCAAAAAGTATTGTCCAATCACACACAGCTGATAATTATTTTTGTATATACTTTTACAACTTTGTATTTAACTAAGGTGTGATGTGAATGACATCATGAAGCTGAGTGTCCTACATTGTTATCTCCCTACGTTATCACTCTATGTCCAAATTTAAGAATTTGGTTTTAAACAAGGTAGAGATGGAGAGTCCACTTTTTTTAGATGCAGTTTCCATTTGTTAGCTGAGTAATTCTGATTGAAATATGACTGGAGGGCATTTTGAACTTGTTTCCATCTTTGCCATGTACAAATACCTGGACTGACTCTGAGAGTGTGGCAACAGAAGGATAACTTTGAGACACAACCCTTGTCCAAAGGTAATTCAGGCAAACTTCAAAAATCATCTTCCTCCAGTAGTGGTAATACTGTTTTGCTTAATAAACTACACACAACAGTCAAATAAATCAATAGAATATACTTCTGCAAAATAACCTGATTCTGTGGCATCATTCTTACATTAATTTTCAGAATATGTTATTTCTTTGAGATAACAACTGCCCAACGTGACGGAATGGTCCGACTGTCTGTGTAAGTATATCCCTGCAAAGTCAGCCCAAAGGCTGACTGATGAGATTAACAAATTTGCCTGGAAAAAGATGCTCCTTTTGGCTTAGTAGAAGCAAGGTTTC
The DNA here is from genome assembly GCA_013400435.1 of Pycnonotus jocosus. NCBI lineage: Eukaryota > Metazoa > Chordata > Aves > Passeriformes > Pycnonotidae > Pycnonotus > Pycnonotus jocosus. Next base: position 225,513 of record VWYP01032104.1, read on the forward strand.
CTGAGAAACTGTGGGAACTGGTGCACCCATCACCTACTGGAATGGAGCAGGCGGAGGAGGATGCTCCCCTGGCAGCTCCTGTATGGGGGGACATTCCCAGTGGGAGCCAAGGAGCTGCTGAACAGGACTTCAGTGAGGGCAGGGAGAGAGAGAGAGAGAAAGAGAGAGAAAGAGAGAGAAAGAGAGAGAAAGACAGAGAAAGACAGATCACCTTCTCTCACTGCTCATGCCAACCCTTCCTGACCCCTTCCCAGAAAGACCCAGCAGCTCTACAGAGAGGTAGTGGCAAATCAAGTTTTCATGACAATATACTATTCTGGCCTAGGATGTGGTAAGTTTTCTGATTTTCCAGATTTGCCCAGTTTCTTAAAAGCTGAAAATCTTTTGCTAATGTTATTAGGGTTTTTAAATATTACATGCAGCATGCAAAGACTTTCTGTGTCAGCCTTTGCAGAGCTACAGCAGAAATTGTTTCTTCTCTCTTTCCCCCCAAAATATACATAAACCCCAAACAATCTTCTGAAATAAAGAAGATTATAGAGTTTCTAGAAATTAATACTATGAATTCCTCTTCTTGGTTCCTTAGTTTGCTACTTGATTTTACTAAATGCAGGTCATTGCATTTAGTGAAATCTTAAGGCATTATTTAAGCAAACGTACACAAACCCCATGGTCCTGAGAGGAGCACCCCAGATTTCTATCATGACAAGGATGGCAACTAGAAAAACTAAGCAAACTGTGATTAAAAAAAAAAAGTATTAAAAAAAAATATAGCACTAAGCCTTCAGGTGCAGAGACAACTTTCAGCAGGCGATTTGAAGAAAAAGAAGTTAACTTGATCCAACCTCCTTAATAACCAGATGTTTGCAATCATCAAAAATCTACCTTTAGCAGAAACAATCTCCCCGTTCCGGAGCACTCCGTTTTGCGGGAGCATTTACATAACAATATGTGACATCTGAAATGCTTAAGGCCACCAAGCATGGCAGTACAAATTACAGTCATTTTTCAAGCCGCCGTGCGAGGCGCGGGCGCCGGGCAGGCACGACCCGCGCGTGGCAGGGCTGGGAATGGTGCCCAGGCTCCAGGGATCCGTGCTGAGGCAGAGGAGAGGGAAGAGAGAGCTCCTTACCCGCCGTAGGCTGGGATGGGAGGAGGGGGAGCTGCTGCTCGGAACGTGTTGTACACCGTGCGACCCCGGCCTCGTAGGTGTGCACCTCTGTACGCGGCGGCTGCGGTCGCAGCAGGGTAGGGAAATCCTGGCACTGTGGAGGGAAAATGAAAAAAAAACAGGGATTAGTGGGCAGTGTCCACGTTCTGGAAGCAAGCAGTGGGGTTGTGATGGTGTAAAAGCCTGTAGCTGGACGAGGGAGTCGCCAAAGAGTTTTTAACTCATCTTCTCACGCAAATCTTCGCGCTCAAAGAGGGAATTTGGATGGCGGTGTCACATACGGCTCTGAGTTTCTCAGAAGACACCATTAAAAAGAGTGTTGACTGGTTCAGCCAACACTGCTACCAGGAGACTCCCGAGGTCCAAGTTCAGGCTCAAATTTATAATGTCAGAGATATTTGCATCACATTATTGGATCTGTCTTCTAAAGTCAGCCCTGTTTTGAATGGGGGTGAGACATTAGAGACTTAGGTGACCTCAAGTCATCTAAATTATCCAGTGATTTTGCCAGCTGAACAGAGCTTTGCTTTTGTTCAAGAGTTGGATTATTAACCAGCTCTTAACTGTGTAATAATGGAAACAGATTTTCCTCTCTTTTCTCATTTTTTGAGGTTGCACCATGTACATAACAGTATCTTTCAGTCCTTCAAAGACAAGTGTTGTACACCTTAGGAATACACCTGAATCTACATAATACCCAGACCAAACAGAAATAATTTAATCACATAACAAAGAAATTAACTCAGACATTTTTATATTGTCATTGGAACTGTGAAAATTAATTACCATTCCATGTGAGACTTAAAATATTTTAATCAGAAATTGAAGAGTAATACAGTATTAGAGGCTTTAGTTCTGTTAAACTTCTCTCTTGATAACTTTTTAATTGAAAAAATAATAATGAAACCCCAAATCAACAAACAAAAATTTCCCACTTTGCTTTCTCTGCCAGTTTTTTAAGCAGTGTTTCATTACTTCATTTCTCCTTTGTACACATATTGCATGTCAATGTTAGAATAGGTATTTCATGAATGAATTCATCAGTGAGACAGATAAAATCAAATCCAGCTCTGTTGGCAATCAGGTTACATCAGATGTGCTTCACTGTGTTGATTTTTTTTTTCAGTATGTAAATAAAGAAATAAACCAAATATTGCTCAGAAAAGCCCTAATAAAAAGCAAGCAAATAAAAATACTGATGTATAAAAATTTTCAAATTTGAAATATGAATTGGTTTCAATCATCATTTACCATTAAGTTTTAAAAGAAGCCTTGAATTTGAAAAAAAGAAAATTAAAAGAATTCACAATTTTAGGCCTTACTGGCTGAACATATGAAGGCAAATACTGTAATTATGACGATTTCTGTATTACTGCCTCACTGTTGTGGCTTTGGGGCTTTTCTAGGTCCTTCTCTCTGACAAAAAGGTTACAAAGTAATTCTACAAAGATTTACATGTCTGTGATACAGTACAAACCAACCTTATGGCAATGCAAATAAATGAAAACTGAATTAGAGAGTGCAAATACCATATTTTATAAGAAATATAAAAGGAATGTGTCAAAATCAGAAAGATGAACATGCAGAACTTGATATTCTGTTGATAACTTTGCAAGCAACTGCATTTAAGTCTTGAAGGAATTGTACTGGAAAACATTCTTTTAAAGAGAAACAACATATACATCATTTATGTGAAATATGGATGCTGTAAGTACTTTCACATATTCAACAAGATTGAGTATTGACCTGTGTAAATAGAGTAGTGACAGAATTATGACCTGCTGCTGGAACCATGGAACTTCTGTCCTTTTCTTTTCCAAGTATACAGCCTTGTATAAAAATTAATACAATGTGGACAGGAAAATGCAAAAGATAGTTTTACATAATGTTCAAAGGACTCCAGACCTACACACTCCCTCCAGTCTTAGAGCTTTTCTTTTCTTTCTTCATCTGGCTTTTGCTCCTTTGCAGTTACAGGTATTGGACTGGATGGAGAACTGATCTAATCCAGTGCAGTTATCTTTGTGTAAGAGTGATGTTCAGCTGCAGTGTGCCTGCATCAGAAAAATCATTCCTTTCCAACTAATGGGCATTTCTAGAAGTAAGTTTCTCCATTAAATTGATTGTTAATTTGTGTCTTAAAACAAAAAACAAAAAACAAAAAACAAAAAACAAAAAACAAAAAACAAAAAACAAAAAAAACCCCCAAAAAAACAAAAAAAACCCTAAGAAAATAAAAATAAAGAAACCCAACAAACCAGTGCTCAGAAGAGTTTGCTGAAGCAGATGAGTGGAAATGGATTTGAGAGAACGGCCAAGAAAAATTGATATTTGAAATGGGTGACATATTAAATGATAAACTGTAGCCTTTAGGAACAGTCTTAAACAGTTGAAAATCAGAAATATTTCACTGACCTAAATGACAATTACAAAAAAAAAAAAAAAAATCAGTCAGACAACCTTAAAATTTCTTCACCTGCATCTGTAGTTTTCTAAATATTGATAGAAAATACTAAATACTGATAGAAAACACACTTTCACAAGAAGAACAGAAGTGATAGAGAAAATCCAGCAAACTCAAAAACAGCCTAAGCTCCAGCAATGTAAGATATGTAACACCATTTTGGGCTTGCAAGACATGGTCTGGAAACTCCTGCCCAGAGATCTCTTCCAGTAATTAATCCTTTGTAATGAACATCTACATTTGGCAATATTTACAGCAGTTGTTCTTTTGGGGTCCTAAGCAATAAATTAAAACCAACCTAGCTTTCACACAGACACATTAAGATAGATATTTTGCAACAGGTGAGTATTTATCCTAAATTCTCTGTATTCCTCATGACAGTCACAGCTTGGAAAGAATTACAAGGAGGGTCACTGATCTCAAATCTTTGACAGTGAATGCTTTCCACAAAGAAATGTCACTGGAAAAGCAGAGTGCCCCATCAACGAATGAGTCAAAAATAAACTTTTTTTGTTTTGTTTTAAATTACATTTTCATGAGAAATAAGGTTTTCTCTTAACAGAAGAGGAGAAAATGGAAGAAAACAGACATAGCAGGGAGAGTCACTTAGTCCATAAGAGTTCACCAAATCCAAAAGCTGTAAGGGAGGCTCAGCAGTCATGGGAGATGCTAAGATAGTGATTTTGGGTTTTTTAATAATTTTCAAAGGATCTGCAACACAAAGGATGAGTTTGAAAGAGAAAACTGAAGTAATGTAATAGTCTTGCTAAGCTTGCCTTGCGTTGCTCTCTTAATAAAGTCACAGAGCATAAAATGTCTAAAGTAATGCAAATAACTAAAAAACTTAGGATGCAGTTAGTGGAAGGCAGAGCAGTGAGGTGCAGTTCTGTCAGGAAGAGGATCAGACATGATGGAAACTAAATATGGGACTAAGAGTGGCCTTGCAAGGCCCAAAATCAAGTCAGGTCTAACAGCTGAGTTTATTCATAACAGAACAATTTCAATCCCAAAAATTGATTTGGGTCCATTTGAACATCAGAGTTATCTGAAAACACACTTTCTATTGTCAGGTAGCAAGATTAGAGGTTGAGATGAGAGATAAAATAATCAACAGGTTTTGTTGCCCTGGATTTGAGTTCAGACAAAAAAACCCCCATAACACTCCTTTAGCCCAGCTGAGAAATCAGATGGGTAAGAATATGTAATAACCACAGAATTTATTTTGCTACCAACTTTTTAATATCCTCACCCAAAATAACCAGCACAAGTGGCAGCATTAGAACACAACTGAAGAATGGACTTCATAAAAAGAATTTTATGAAAAGGGCTGTCCCATCAGGAAGCATTAAATGCTATTAACCAGTCCCAAAAGTAATGAAGAGAGTAGCCAGGAGGGGTAGAGGTTTTAATGACTTACAGTTTGTAGGTCAACCCTCCTTAGTGCCTCAGTGCCAAGCTGCTGAAACTCAGTCAGTGAAAATGCCATTATAATGGGGTTGAGAATGTGTTTGACTCTCAGCAGGGAAGCATCTGAGCCCACTTCTAAGCAAAAGTAGCTTAAATTCATCAAAGTAATTTGATGACTGGAATTCTTCTGATCTGTGGCTGAGAAAAGGCAGATTTCTCCAAATGCATGTTGATGATAGGAGGTGATAACACGAGGTTATAAAAGGAAAGACTGTTCCGAGCACAATATATAATCAAACATCAAACCATAGAAAACAATTTACATTTTCATCTAATGGCCCCATCCATTCTATAGATATTCATTCAGCTATTCAAATATGAATGAGACTACAACCACAAAACTCAGCTCCTACAGTCACTCAGCAATTTTAATTTTTCAAGTAAAAAAAATTAAACTATAAATAATATGATGTAGAAATCCTTGGCTTTGTGTAATATAATTTTCCAAAATCATACAAATCATCTACTAGAACCTAAATAAAATTGTTTTAGGAACATCATGCTGGTAAGATTTCTTCTTTGAACTTGTTTGTTCTATTTTTATACTTAGGGGGATACAATTTTAAAATGTTATTATTACAATGAATATTGTCTACAAAGTTTTCTCTCCTTACGCTTTGTACACGTGGAATCACTGTCACTTCAGTGACCTTCAGTTTAAACTACAAACATGAAATATGGCCAGCAGATTGCCACATTTAATCAAATGAAAAGGCCTTTGGAATTAACAGGATTCATGGTAATATATCAGCAAAAATTTAGATAACAAATCATTTTACAGAAAAAGCAAATATGAGCATAAGGAAGAAAAACTTAATCTTTGAGTTCATAGATGAAATTTAATCAAATCTTAATTTTTCCCAGGGGATGTAATATAAGCATTTGTTTTACTAATTTTTTATTAAATGAACATGACAGGGAGGTGCACTTTGTAGGCACCATATCCCAACGCAGGCCTGGGAAAACAAAGGCTGAAGGAAAAATGAAAAACCTGAGCTCCCAAAAAGAGGAACAGAATCTAGCAAAAAAATACTTAAGGGTTATACACTGCGTATTAGAGTTTTAAAGCTTTGGGATAGATGAAAGAGCAGCAGATGCAAAAGACAACAGGGGGCAGATTTTGTATCAAAGCCATAAAAATATACAGCCACTTTAATGGGCAATTATTCTTCACATTTGTGCTGCGGTTTGAATTTGTATGAGGGTGCCATATGCCCCAAGAAAGGTGTGCCATCAAAATGGATGAGCAGATCTACCTCTCATCACTCCTAATCTCTCCTCCTCCGCACAGGGTAGCAGGGTCACCTGCCACCAAGAGTTTGCAAATGTTTTATGGTGAGGAATTTTAACGCTGCGGCGTGTTTGGATCGGTTTATCGCTAGTTTACCGCGGCACGGTTTAACTGCTGGAAAGACAGGCAGACACATTCACATGATTCCCAGAGTTCAGGAGAATCCCCATTGAGGAAACACAATAAATTAAAAAACAAAGAGATATAATGGGGAGCATGCTGAGAAAGGCTAAGCAGAATAATCTATACGATATTATCTGAGATTTCAGGAACAGAATCAGCACTTTATCCCAATGTGGGCTGTGTTTTCCCTTCACTGTAATAGTAATAAGTATTATTAAGTGGCATTCTTTGAAAGAATTATAAACAGTGAGCTAAAGAGGATTTGTGCATTTAAATACACAGACCAAAACACACTGCAAGCAAAATGTAAGCTCTGTTAATACAGATTTTAACATGAAAAGGCATTTAAATTATAGATAACTATATGTACATACACGCACTTCAAATTCAGGGTAAAAAAATCTTTGGGAAGTTCACAGTGTTTAAAATTACAGGCTGAAAATACATTTCTCCACCTGTCACTGTTGTGAGATGATTTTCCCTGGGATCTAGTTCTGAATTAACTGCATTCAAAGGAAATTTCCCATACACATCAAACACAGTAACAACTGGTCACTTCTATTTCTTTCTTTCACAAGCTATTTATTTTTTGTATCATATTTAAAATTATAGACCAATTATTTCCTTACTATTGTAAAAAAAAATACATGCCAGTACTATACACTGTTGTTTAGGAATGAATAAATCTGCATTTTGGAGAAACTCCTACTTATAGGACATTCTCATTTGAAATGCATTAAAAAGGAAAACAAAAATCTCTAATTAATGTACAAGTCTAATCACCATTCTCCACATGGAAGAGTAATTTTTCACTGTTCATTTGCTCAGTGTAATCTCAAAACTGACATAACAGAAAAGCAATGGCCTATAAATCTGCTCTCATTTGTTTCTTTAATATTCATATTCCATTGAACTACAGCTGCTTGTTGCTGCAGTCTATTACAACATGCAAAACTGTCGATAAAAATATTATGAAAGGCAAGATGTGTTTCTTCATGGCTCTGTGTGCCATTTATTTGGAAAAAAATAACAACAAATGACTCATGGATTGTCCCTTAGTTTGCTGCACGCTGGGCGATTAGTGATTAATTACCTTGCTGCAAATTGACATGGCACAAGGAAATTGACACAGCTCTGATTAATTAACTTTTTTATGCAAGACAGTTACTTACAAAACACTGCATACTGTAATTGAATCCCTTTACACAACAGTACTGCATTAAGTTTCCTGTCAAATCCAAATTAGCACCAAATTTCACATAAATGTGGTGAAACTTTTTATACTGACATGTAAATATTTCTAGAAAGGGGAGAGGCAACTGCTTTACAACACTGTTTTCAAATATTTCAGCCTCAGACATGGAGAGAATCAGATTTTTAGACTATTCCATACCAAACTACTATCAAATGCACACAACCCCCCCCCCCCATAAACTAAACATTTCAGTAAAAATCAAACTACTATTTATTCCTATGTTAACTTATAGGGAGACACTGGACTGTTCAAATGAAACTTTTCATTTGGTTTTCTTAAAATTGCTTTCAGATCTAATTGATTTATTATTTCTATGACTTCCACATAGTGACTTCTTTGTAATTATTTTAAGTCTAGATGGAACTATTCTTTTTGTTTCATCTCTTCTCATGTACCAAAAACCAACCCATTATTGGTTTCTCTGTACATTGCTACCATGATATGCCATTAATTTATAAACTTCTTAGCAAAACCTTGATGCCCAAGCCTGGAATCCCTATGTAATGACAGCAACCTACAACTTTGAATTTAAGAAAAAAAGCTACAACTGGTGGTGAAATTACTTATGATGTCCTTAAAATCAAAATGAGAGTACTGCACAGCTGAAATTACAAATAGTTGAGGTACAAAGAAAGGTGGCTTTTCACAAAAGAAACAACTGAAAAAGAAGGAAAAGCTCAGGAGGTATAAAAGCACCCAGGCCATAAAGGAAAAGAAACAGTAGAGATCAGAGAAGACACGTTTGATCTTAAATTAAAGAACAATCTTCAAATATAGATGATCAAAGTGATCAATATCTTGTCTGGTGTTCCCAGTTATTGACAGCTATAAGTTTCAAGCAAATGGAATAAATCCCCTGTGTCTAACAAAGCACCATTTCCAAGACAAAGGAAAAAGGCCATGGGTGTGGAAAGCTGGATGAAGAGCAGCACTGCTAGAAAGAGATGACAAAATTTAGTAATTTGAATGTTCATGAAAGTCAATTATATAGTGACAAGAAATACTGTTTAGATGACACAAGGACTCCTAAAGCTCAACAGAATTATTAAACTGTAAAAAGAGCACTGTCAGAATGCATTGGGAACAATTTAGGCAGGAAGTAATGGAGGAAAAACCCAGCTGTTAACCTAATCCAAACCATAAAGGAAAAATTGTCAAAACAAAGAATTGCACCTGCAAAGTCATACCGATACTAAAAATGTTAATTCCTAAAAAGCACTTATTATCTGTGAAATTCAGGTTGAACTTTGCTGCACACAGAAGGGTTCCAAGAGACACAGTTCAGTAAAAAACATCACAAAACAGAGTGAAACTACAGTGTGCCTTCATTTGAAACCAAATCTTACAGGCTGAGCCAAAAAGCACAAAATTAAGAGTTTGCTGTGTTCCAGACAGGATGATTTAAGATGTGCAGTCAGCACTGTGGGTCTGGTACTGAAAATGGGTGACACAGCAGAGAGCTTACAGGATGCAGAGCCAGGGAAGGGGCACCCAGGACTGTGCACAAATTGTCTGATGTACAATTGCATCACAGAACATGATGCAAGCTAATACGGAAAGTAATTCCCACTATGTAAATGTGGGAATTACACTGTAAATGGAATTACTGAATGTAATTCTCACTATGTAAATATGATGTACATAGTAAATGGAATTACTCAGTGTAATTCTCACTATTTAGCTGCATTCTGAGAGGAGTAAACCCAAACAGTCCTATTGCCCTAAATCACAGGTTAGTCACCAGTGCTGCCAGGGACCAAGTGCTGTGTGTCCACCAACAGCAGAACACCAAGGGAAGGCACCTGAGCTCCCAGCTGTCCTTGGCCACACACAGTTTTTATTATTTAAACTAAAGGACAGACATACTCTCCATAATTTACTATCTTTCCAGCTATCTCCCACTACCTGCAGGTAGGGTTTTGTATAAGTGGAAAAAAAGTCAGTGACACAAACTAGGACATGTCTCTCTTTCCAAAATTCCTAAGCCTGCTAGTTCAGACACACTGCTCCAGCACTAAACAGATCAGCAGAAGAATGAGGATGAACAGCAAGGCCCTTAACAACACATTTGTGGGAGTGAAATGAAAGCCACATTTACAGATTTTGGACACACACAATGTATTTTAGTGATGACTTACAAGTCACCATTTAAAATATGGATAGGCAGGAGATAAAATGAGATTCATCCTGAAAATATTTGCAGAAAAAACAATGCATACTGATACAGAACATCAGAAATGCTGTAGGAAGAATTTCAGACAACACCATAAAACAAACAAAAAACCCAAAACCAAATACATTGGCTTTACAGTTAAGAACAGGATGATGCTTAAATCAAGAATATAACGCAATGCATATGAATATAGTTTTACTAAATTTTTAAAATTTTGTACTATCTTTATCTTACTTGAAAACCAGTGGTGTTATCAAAGCAAGGCCCAACACAATGGGACAGAACAGAGTTTGAAAATCTTCCAAAGACATTTCAACATGAGATGACATCAACATTTCTCTATACTTCTATACACTGAGGAGGTAACTATGGAAAGCCATTCCCTTCCTACTTGCTATTGATATCTTCTTTATTTGAGCTTTCACTCAAACCCACTGTATTTAATATACAAGCAGGAAGGGCAATTGGTGCAATTTTTTTTCCTGATTACTGTCGGGTGATTCTCTCCATAAATAAAGACAATTAATTCAGGAAGCACATCAAAAGATAGCTTGACCCCTAAAGGTTCAGGGGGTTTTGTAGCCTGGAAATCATATATGGGATTGCTCTTCTCAGATGTATGGACATTTCCCTTTGGAAAGATTTTTGCACCCTCAGTCAGGAACTGCAGCCCTACAATGGTTAATTTGGTTAATTAATGGCTCAATCACAGCCTCCTTTGCAGGGGTGCTCTACCTGTTTCTTACAAAGCAGTGAGAAGCAGACAAAACCACCAAGGTTTAAATATAATGCATTGATATATAGTTTATCAGTGATGAAGTTACCTCCTGTTCCAATTCAGCTTAAGAGAAAAGAGACCAATGAAAAATTTAGTTTGCAAAACCTTTCTACATTCAATTCAGAAATAAATAATTTGCGCTGGCAAATTATTTATACCACACAAATACTCATTTTTTAAACTGCTCCTGACCCATATTCTAATTCCAAATGGCAAGCCTGCCAAACAGTGAAAGGAAGAAAAACTACAACAATAAAATCAGAACAAATTAAACATTGATATCATTGCAATATATGGATACTTGGATTGAAGGAGGTCAGTCATGACTGACACACAAACCCCAGAGAAGGATACACCAAGTGCCAGCAGCATCTACCCTTCAGCTGCTTGGAGTGGCAGCAAGCTGCCATCATTACAGGATAATTTTCAGGTAATTACATGTGTGTAACAGATTAAACCTGACAAAATCAACGTTTTGGAATCAAGGTTTCCAACCCGAATGCTCCCACTAATGATTTGGCTCAGAAGCTCACTGTGAATCACCTTTTGAAAATTCTTATTTTCCCTGTGTAATTTTCTTGGTATTGAAAATATCCTGGAACATAATAGAAATGTCAAAGGTCTTCCTTCAATCCATTAGTAACGCCGCAGGAAAATAAAACCTGGAATGTCTTCACCAAAACCAGCAACATGAAAATAGTTTCATACAGCATTTTTTAGGTGGTTTACTAATATTCCTAAGCCAAGGAATAACCTATTTCTAAGGCAAGGACATACTGCATAGACAGGCTGGAATTAATTTTCATTTCTGTAGTGAGTCCTCAAATACACTAAATCCTACTGTTGGATGTTCTCTTTACAAATATAAAATGTACATTTATGATTTTCCTCATTTATTCCATAAGTAAGATCCTGAACCATCCTCCATCTATGAATTAAAACAAAACATCCACAAGGTAAAAAAAAAAAATCTTTTTAAAACTAGGACATATGTCTGCTATATGTAAGTGCTAATATTTTCAATAGAGAACAAAATTCCTACATAATGTAATTAATACTTTATGCTTGTGCCACAGATTTTCCTTCTCTCCTAGCACTTAATGCATGGAACAGTAAGAATATTGGGATAATTTTGGGACATTTCTAATGTTTGCTCTGAAGGAATGAAGCCTGTTTTCCTGATTTGCTCTAGAAAAAAACCCCAAAACTTCACCACTAAAAATATTTCTTGTCAAAAATATTACAGGACCAAAGGTTTCCAGGGAATTTTCCAAAAAGAACTGCCTTCCCACCTTTCAAAAACATCTCATCTTTGCCTTGTTGTTTCCTGGTCGCTCATAAGCTAAAATCCCAGGGCAACATAGTTTATTGTTTTAATATCTGTCTGACGCAAAGCAAAAGTATCCTCTGGTGAGTGCTTTTCTGTCACATGTACTTCTGTGAAAGGAATATCAAGATAAATAAGATGTTCTAGGGCATATCATGGGATTATGAGCTTGGCACTGACTGAATTCTGTTTAAAAATAGTTGGAACAATAAATAAAAAAAAATCTACACTGATATTTTGAGGATGTGAGCTTGAAGAGCATTGGGTTTTAAATATTTTAATTATAAGGGGTTTATGCTATTTTAGTACGAATAGAAAATGAACGCTCAAGTCCATAAACGGGACAAAAAAATGAGAGGAAATAATATTCATAATTTAAACAGTTAAAACAATAAAACTCCATTCTAATGGTACAATGGACTGTGAACTTACTTAGTATTAATTAAACTCAATGTAATGGCATTTTCTATATTGAAATGAATAACCAGTGATCTGGAAATTCATTTAGACCATTAGGTTAATTACAGAAACCGATGGAAGTTTTATCAGACAATTACAATTAAAGAACACGAACAATGTGGGACAGATTTATAAGCATTTGTACCACCTCAATCATTTTTGCTGAATTCCACCAGCACTTCTTCCAAAACTGTAATCGATATATCAATTAAAAAATGGGCCATCAACTTCATTTGCCCTTGAGTATGATAAAATAAAACGAATTAATATCGGATTTTGCATTTTCATATTTTTCTTCTTTTAATTCTACCACTTGATTGCAGTATGAAAGATTTATTTAGGAGCTGATAAGCAGGCTTACTGAAGATGAAACAACTCTAGCATTTAGGAAATCTAAGCCAAAATTGACTTCAGTTTAAAATGTACTCATTGAACTCAAGGCAAAATTCTCTGTCATGGGCATGCTAAACATTTGGGAAATAGAGGCATTCATCTGCACATCGTTCTGAACAAAGGCATGGAGAAACTTAAAATATTTTACCATACATGTGAGCTACCCATGCTAACAGTGAACCATCTCTTCAATGTGTGCTCACAAAAATCCACAAGTAGCTACACACTCAGTAACTCGAGTATTCAAATGCTTACTTGGAGCTAAAATAAAGCCTAAAAGTTTCAGAGATCAAAGTGCTGATTTAGAGAGTAAAAAAAAAGAAAAAAATTATCTGCCTTTGAATTTCCCTTTAAATTTTAATCCCATCTCTGTCCATGCCGTCCATGGGCAGGCACAGCTGGACATTCCTGAGGGATTGGATGCACAGCTTGGGGCTGCTGCCTCAGCACAACAGCAAGGACAGGGACATTGCCAGGGGACAGGGACATTGCCAGGGGACAGGGACATTGCCAGGGGACAGGGACATTGCCAGGGGACAGGGACATTGCCAGGGGACAGGGCCAGGCACACGCTGGGAGGACAAGGGACAGCAAACATCACTTGCAACAAGAGGGGTTTGCACTGCCAGCACGTTCAGGCATGGGAACAGCTGACCCCATAAAATGGTGCAATCTCCATCCTCAGAAATGCTCTGGTGCAACCTGGTCCTTCCAACCTGAATTATTCTACAATTCTACAACTTCACATCTTCCTTCTTCCCCATGCTTTGGCTCTCATGAGCTTCTACTTCATTCCCATTTTCAGGCACTTCTACATAATAGAAAAATGGGGGGAAACAAGCACAAATCAGTTTTTAAAAGTTCTTGCATAAATTCAGGTTTGTATTTTTGCCTTTTTGACCATACATACCCAGCTGTGTTACCATCCTTGGCAGAACAGTGATACAGACATTCAGGAACAGATTTTTTTTTTTTTTTTTTCTTCTTTTGACTCTTCCTTTGGTCAGCAGGGTCTTAATATTCTCACAGATCTTACTCATGTGTGGCTTCAATTTGGAAAAGTTCCAAAACTATTCTTGACACATTTCTTATTTACCAGCAGATACAAATTTCTTCAGGATTTTAAAATTCCCTGTGGAAGCAACTATTCTAAAGAAGTGAGGGTAAAAAAAAAAACTATGCAATCAAACTGTTTCATTTACTTTGAGTGAGGTATCCTGAACTTTTAGGAAGGTTCCAGTGACTGCTGACTCCCTGGGATATGGTGAACTCCAATCATTCCTGGCTGGATATAACTCCTTACAATACTTGTCTGCATCCTGCATTATAGCAATGATGAAGGATTTCAGTGAAATCTCTTGTATCCATTCTGCCCTGGAGATGCCAGGCCTGTGGGAATCTAGAGCAGCCAAGGTTTCCTGCCAGGATTTCCTGGCTGTGGATGCCACAGGACCTGTCCCACAAAGGGATGGGAACACATTGGCATGCTGAAACTCTGCTTTCTACATAAAAATTTATCTATTCCAACAATAGATGTGCAAATGAAAAATTGATCCAGGTCCCATCTTCTCCTTCAGCATAAGAGAACAGATGAGGCATGAGAGACTATTGCTGCTGATTTGTTCCACTGCTTGCAGAAGAAACAGCTCATTTCTTTCTGTATTATGCCAAGGGCCAGAAGGGATGGAAGGAAGCAGAGCCATGTTTCCATCTCCTGACATATTCAGAGGTGTAACTAATCATTGTGCTGGGAAATGTATAGTATGATACATAAAATATATCCTGGAGAAAGAAAATATCAGAAGGGAAAGAGTAGCTCCAAGAAATGCAGGCTGCTTTCTGGGGAGCCACTGGGTAAAAAGTGCCCAGAGGCATCTGAAGCTACCAGCGGCCAGTACAACTACAAACCAAGAACTTCAGTGAGAAACCAAGCCAGCCAAATTAAGAAAAATGCATCTTACAACCAGTTCTTCATGCCTTATAACTCATGAACAAAAGATGAACAGTCAAGTTAGACAACACTTTGGAAAATGGGGATTATCCTCTTCCAAAAATCTAGAAACTCCTAAATGCCATTACCACTCTGTGAATTTCATGATGGCTTTAGGGAAAAAAAATCTCAGTAGACTCTTTCCCTTCTGTTAAAACAATTACAAATTGAAAACCTCTTAATTCTTACATTGTAAGCAGTTGCAAAATATCACACATTTACAATATCAGCAGTAACAGAATAAAAGATTAACAAATTATTCAAAAAGGAAGTCTGCAATATTGTTGTCTATATGGAATGATAATAGTACAATACTCATCTCCTAGACACTGTTGACTTATCAGTTATAATTTCAATATTACAAATTTCAACATTACAATATGCACAAAAAATGGAATATAGAAGATCTTTAAACTAATAAAAGAAATGAGACAAAAAAGTCAACCTTAATTTCTATTCAATTCTAGTGGAATTTCCTATAGAAATGAAGCTATTTTACATCTTTATTGAAAGTTTTTTAATAAGGAGAAATAAAAAACCTAATTACAATATTTAGCAATTGTAGTAATTTTGTGTTATTAGGAGCTGTGACCCTGTAGGGGAAGCTGCATTTTGGCAAGAAGAAATTCTATACATAATGAAGGAAAAATCATGACTTGCCAATATATAGATTCAACAAAAGTGTAATAAATTTTACTGCAAGGCTACCAGCAATGCCTGTTATGAAACTGAGTATTACACATTGCCCAGTGGGAGACAGATAGGCAAAGCTTGTTTATTTATGTATTTGGCATAATTGAAAACAAACAGGTGTTTGTTAGGATATCATTATTCAAGGAGCACCACTGCAAAATAAGATTTTTCTGCAGGACTGACTCAGGAGACATAATGGAAACAGTGAACTCCAGAGCCCAGCTTGCTCACAGTGTCTCTTTGGGGAATCAAGATTAGTGGAAATATCATCTGATAGGAACAGCAATCCCACCAATAAAATTCCTGGGGTACAACCCAGTGAGACAATAGGAGCAACAGGGTGAACTCATGGAAAGCTTTCAAAGAGGAGCAATTTTCAGAAAATTATAACACTGCCCCCTCTTCTCTAAAAGAAGCTCCCTAATAGTGAGGTGAGTGAAATGTTTGGATCATGTTCTAGGAAAACAATTGTCAGTCAAAAAGGAGGAGTGCACTAAAAATGTCCAAAAGGGAGTATTATTTTAACTGTAAGTAATTCATATCTCTGTATTACTACAAGAAGTATAAAATAAAAACAAAACCAAAAGACCCACTGCTAGGGAAAGGTGACATATTAGAAAAAATTCTTGGAGGACTTGGAAGCAAGTGCAGATTTAAGTGACAATTTAATTTGCAATTCAAAGCACTTGATGCATTTGGTTAGTTCACTATGCATTTGTAGACTCCAGACTCCTCATTTAAAGGGGATCCCATATGAGTCCTGCAAAAGCAGCAGCTCTAGGGATGCCATTGATAACACTTGACATAAGAGAATTACATGACTGTAGAGATGATCATTATGGAACTCTTTTGTCCTAATTCCTGGTTTTAATAATAATAATAAAAAATTAGTAGTCTAGATAAGCTCTAAGAGAGTAGAATTGCATTCTGGATTGAATACAATCTTCATAAAGAGCATATCTGATACTGCTGTTAAATCAGAACATGTATTTTCTTTACAGAGGATGACAATGAACACAGAGCCAGGGCTGCAGCAGTTCCTGCTCCCGCATTCAGCTCCAGACTTCTCATCCCATGGGATGCCAGAATGAGCAGCAGTGGTACCACCAATCCAATCTAAAACACTCTCAGAAGAGGTTTCTGCTCGGAATTTCAGAGGACACATCTCTACTGCACAGTTTTGTAGAGAAAAATGGCTGATGGCAGCATCCATCATGTCAGCTTGCCTCTGCTCTTTTTATTAGGGCAGCTTTTTATGGCTCAAAATGCCCCCTTTCAAAAGGCTGGTCCTTTGGTAAAAAAGGACTTCATATCTAATTGCTTCCTGACCCAATCAAACAGTGGCAGGGTAACAGACATTTTGTGTTTTAAATCACAGTTGTGGGCAGGACAGAAAAAGAAACACAATATCTTCTACACAAAATTCAGAGCACACAACAGTACTGGATTCCAAAACTGTCACTGTGACTGTAGAACTTTTGACCATTTCTGTACAACATCGCAATATAGGGATTTTTTTTTCTTTTTTTTTTCTCTTTTTAAAATAAAATACACTTTGAGAATAAAGATGCAACTGAACACACTCAATTATCTGTCGACATTACTTATACACGTTTATAAACACCACATTTACCTTAACAAGAGCTGTTGGGAAAGTTGACATTTTCAGGGGGCTTAATTCACAATTATTGTGCTTTTGTCACAAAAACAGAACAAGAAACGAGCCATAACACTAGCTTACTTGTGGATGTGTATACTAGTGAACTGGGGGCACTGTACACGGGAGATCCCTCCTGGTTTGCCTGGCACAGCAGCACCCTGCCTACAAGAAAGAGAGAGAGAGTGGTATCTGGTTTGGGAACACTTCAACTAAACCTCAGTTTGCATCTCAAAAACACAAATCAAGTCACAACCACAGCGGGGCACCGAACCAGGGGTGCTTTTTTGTCCTTTGGCTTCACAGCAGAGAGAGCCCAAATTGAACCCAGTTTGACATGGGAGAAAGCAGAACACAGCCACGGCCCCAACAGCAGCGCTGAGGAACCGCCGGCGCTCGCCCAGCTGCTCTCTCTCCCTGCTGTCACCCTGCTCCGCCCAAAACTGCTGCCCACTCCCAAACCTGGCAGCACCCACCCACCCTGCCCACCCTCTGCTGCCTCCTCAGCCCCCTGGCCCTGGCTGGGATGAGGCTCCTGGAGCCAGCACAGCAGGAACGCCATGGCAGCATTCCCAGGCAGACACCACACCTGCACCTCGCGCCCAGGGCCACCAAGGCATCACTGACACTCAGAGGAATGCACAAATATATCTGTGCAAGAATATTACCTTCCAGTAAATAAACTGGGTTCAGGGTTAAGAACAAAACCAGATAAAACAAAACATTTTTGTGTTTCGTTTTTGGTTTTTTTTTCCCAAAGGAATAAAAGTAAAAGCAATAACCAAATCCATTTAAACCAACACTTTTGCGATGCTCATTTTGAACAAATGACACAAGTTGAAGGTTACTTCCTTTTTTCTTTTGCATGAACTTAAATAAAACATGTCAGGTTTTCTTAAAATTGTATTTTTGCAGTCTTAGCTGAACACAGATTGAACATTGATCAGAGGTTGAAATAACTGCATTTTCAAACTGGGAAAGAAACTTCTTCACTTCTGGAATACAGTCCACCAGGAAAAGTGGGATATGAGACATCTGGTTTTGCAGAGATATGTGCATATATCTGTATATACACACACAGGATTTTATATACCATACACTGACATGACTCAAACTGTCAGGATTTGTGAATTACACAATTCAAACCCATCAAATTTACATGGAATTTGTGAAACTTTAAAGGTTGTGCATTGACATGCAATGGAACTGCACTGAGTTGAGCCCAATGTGTTGGGAAGGACAGGATTAATTACTAATGGTAGGCACATTTTCCACAGTATTACAGGAGCAATTCCCAACTTCCATTCATTGGGCCAGAGTTCTGTCAAAACAGATTTTAAAAAAATGTCTGCCATTAACCAGTTCTTTGATTGTTGCTTGCAGCTGTCACTTGAAGGAGAAATACTGGAAATACTGAAGAGTAATAAAATAATTCTTTTAATTTATGCAATTTAACTGAGACTGTGACTGCTGGAAATCTCATTAATTACTATGCTTCTAACCTTCCCAGACAAAAGCACACCCTTAACTAACAGGATTTGGATTTGCTTTTTTTCCAGCCGTCCACAACTAATATAAAAGATAAAACATAAACCAAGCTCATTTAAGACAACACATCATTGACTGTATTGATGTCTCTCTCAGCCTCCAGCCCTCGTGTGGAAGCTGGCAAATGAACATGCAGCTATTGAGATCCTAATTACAAACAGGATTTTCAGGTTAAATATAAAACAAATGAATAAATAAGCCCTATCCACACACTCATTTGACCCCAGGAATGTTGGGATGTGGATGAGTTTAACACCACAGATGCTTCAAAAGCTCAGCTACTGCAGCAGCTTGCAAATGGAAGTGAGCTGAAGACCCGCAGGCATTCATCCAGCTGAGAGAAGCACATTAGGAAAATCAGTCATTTTCATTAGGCTTTAAGAATAATATAACTGTAATGACTGCAAGTATGTCTTGAAAACAGAGGAAAAGCTTTTTAAAAGTCAAAGGTTACAGTTTATTTACATTATTCGCCATAAATCCCAGATACACTTGGTTTCCTCCATGCTCCATAGGTGTTTTCCTACTCTGTGTAGTCAAGATTCTTGTATTTTTTCTGATTTCATCTCATACAAATCTATTTTTCCCTAGTCATCTAATTTCTAATTAAAGTACTTCAAAACAGATGCTTTTTACATCTCTGCTACTAGAGTGTATTTAATTTCTTGAACAGAGCCTTCTAATTATATTTTGACAATCTGCCTTTGAATTTGTACATAATATTAATACTGATAACTAAAACATTATTATTAGATTTTGTTAGAAAAAATATGGAACTTTTTAAATCTACTTTAGTAAGCAAAGATTATTTCTTCTGCATCTAATTTTTGTATTTAAAAATATTTAAATTGCAATTCATACAACTGAGGGAAGACTGAATTATTTACAGTAAGATCTTGGATAAATCTCAGAACACAGAAACAATCTATAAATTCCCCAATGGGAAACAGGGGGAAAAAAAAGTATTATTTTTCCTCCAGAACACTAAATTCTAGTGCAACAGAATAAAGGATTTGTTTGGGGGGTTTTTTTAAGAAAAAAGATTTTAATATAAAGTTTTGAGGGAGCAGTGCCAGAGGGGACACTGAGGGGACCAGTCTGGGGGGGCAGGGGCACGGCAGAGACTCAGCCTCACCCCTGGAATTCTGCCTGGCAGCAGGGACAAAACCAGACTTCCCAAGATCAAAGACTATTCCCACTCATCCTTCTCTTCCTCCACTGTTTTCTCCTCCAGCCCATGATTAAGGATGCACTGTTTGATGAGGTCCTTTGCTGAGGCACCACGGTTATTTTGAGAAATAATTACTCTAAAAATATTCAGGACTGTGAACAAAAAAAAAAAAGTGATGTGCAGTCATTAATATTTTTAGAATATTTAAAATTCAGTTCCCAGTGGTTTCAAGATCTCTGACTAAATGAGTTTCCCCTCTTTTTTTATACTTTCAAAAATAGGGTTTTTTGTGTACAGTTATTTACACGGTGCAGATAATCTACAGAAATACCAATGTACTCATGGTGCTGCACACAGTACTCACTGCCTCATGTAAAAAACAGCTAAAAATATCACTGCATTCCTCAAAGAAGTAAAGGATCAACATGTGGACTCACCTATTAAATTATAAAGGATTTTTAAACCCCTTCTGTTAAAAATAGCTTTTAGCTGGAACCATTGTGTAGCCAGCACTACAGGAAGCTTGGAAGTAAAGATCTACAATTAGCTGAAAAGAATTTACACAATTAGCTGGAATTGTTTGAGGAATTACAAATTGAAATTTGTAAATACAAATACAAATTTTCTGCAGAAATAAACGCATACCATTACCTAAAATAATTAACAATGGTAAATTTAAAAATTAACAACGGTAAATTTAAAAATTAACGATGGTGTAAGGCCTCAATGACAGGCCCAGCTCTCTCCTGTCACAGGAAGAAGATGAAACTTCTGAAAGCTTTCCAGGTAATGGTTTAAAGTTTATATACCAGGACAGAGAACCTGAGCCCACAATGCAGCACCCTCTCTATACACATGCCATGAGTACCCTGGCTCAAGAACCAAAAGTTTCTAATTGACAGTGGAAATTGTATTTATTCTCCAAGAATTTTGGGGGGAATTAAAAAAAAAAAAAAAAAAAAAAAAAAGAGGACAGGTGTTGCTTATTGGGGCTTTGCCCTGGGACACAGCAAAGTGGGAGAGAAACGTTCTCCTCACTCCAGGAATCCCAAGGAAGAGGAGCTTCCCAAAAGCTCTTTGGAGAGCTGGGAGGTGGCAGTGGTGCTGAGCTCCCTGCAGCACCCAGCTGCTGCCTTCACAACCAGGGCAAGCACAGAGGCTTTTTTAGTGGCAGGAATTAACCAACCCAATATCCAGGGCTGGGGTTTAGTGCAGGGGTGGGTGAAAGGAGTGTTTGTAATACAGGAACCAAGTAACTTCTTACATACAAGGAGATTTAGTGATGATTCCATCACTCTAATCCACTGGACTCTCAGCTTTCCAGGTACATCAGCTGCTCTTTACACATATTTTTTTCTGTTGTTTTACCAAAAGGAGCTTTTTACTGCCTCTCATAACTAAGTACCAGTTCATCCATTCTGTAACACTATTTACAAACAAAGAAATCCAAACAAAGCCACAGGAAAAAGTGATTAAAAAACGAAGCTATTTAAGTCTCTTGTTGCCTACATTATAATAAACTGTTCTTTTAAGAGCCTAATCTAAATCTAAATCTAAGAAAACCCCATTCTTTACTGAATTTAGTGATTTTTTTTTTCATTTTCTTTTTCTCCCAGTCCAACTGGATGATAGCTCATTCTCTCTGAGAGAACTCTTTTCCTTTGTGCCTTTAGCAACAGCTATCATCTGTCAACACTTTGGTGTTCAATGCATGAAGAAACCTAAACCTGCATCTCTCATGAGCAAATCAGGAAGATTTGCAAGTGTATCAAGGATCCTCATAAGCAATCCATGCCCACTCTTGGTTTGCTGTTCTAAAAGTGTCATTTAATATTGGCATTTTCAGACAAAAATAGCACTATTTTTGTTCTGGTCTGATATATTGTTCTGTGATGGATTATTTCAAAATTTCTCAAAGAAATGGATCAGAAACACCTAATAAAAGGCTCCTGTTGTGCAGTAATAGTGTATGTTAGCTTCTATTGTCCCTTCTGACTAGGGAATTTAAAGAGAGCCTCTACAGCCTCTCTCTTGAATACATAATAGTAGTTAAGTGCTCTCTTAGCCCTTCACTATCAATAGTCAGACTACACAGATTTAGCATGCTTTTAAATACGCTGTTAATTCAAAAAGAAGTGCTCTGTGAGGGCCTTCAGTTATCTGGGATCTCTATAAATTGAATAATAGCTTTCAGATTTTAACACAACCACTCGTGGATGGTTGTCTTGATACACTGGATTGTTTCATCCATTATTAACAAGGAATAAAGCAGGAGAACCCCAAACCACATGCCTCCTTTCTTCCAATATGTTAAAAATACAAACAAAACCTATGCTTAATCCCACCAAAGCTTATCTGTAGTTTCACTTAAACAAGAGGGTAGGGAGAAGAATTAAAATAGTTGATGTCTGAAGTTGATTTTCCTGAGCCCAAACCCATTTCTATATTGCCTTCTGAGAGCAAACCTGAAATACATTCAATTATTGAACAGCCTGGGTGTGCTTGCTGCTGGTAATGAGAATCTGTGCTCTATACATACATTTATGTAGTGAGCCCCTGACTCACATACAACCTGATCTACAGTGTTTAAAATAGAGGGAGAGGAAAAAAAACCCCACACTGAAAAAACCAGGCAGTGAAGGTATGTGTCTCTAAGAAATTTCCTGGGACCTCTCTATCTATAAATTTTATTTAAGACTTTTAATTTTCCTTTCCATCACTTTTCTAAGCATAGTGGTTGTTTCTTTATTATCACCCCTCTTAGAGTGTCCCCAGAACACCCCATGAACTGCAGCACTGATTCAGGGAACAGCCATGAACGTTGCAGCAAACATCTCTTGTCAGCCACCCTTCCAATTCTTCTTTGCTGGCCATATCATCCATTTCCCAGCTTTTGGGAACCAGACCTCTCTCCCCAGTTATTCCTGTGCAGTATCCAGGATGCTGTCACAGATTGGGACTGGACAGGGTCAATATCATGCAAGTAAAAGACAGAAGAACAACAAAGTTTGCAGCTCTGGAATGAAATAATCTCTCCCTGAGTCTCCTTCTCCCCACCTCTCCCCTCTGCAAGACATAGAACTCATCCCACAGTGACAGGGACCTCTCCTTCTCCTCCTGCCTGCTTAAAAACACACTGTGTGGTTGACTTTTTTCTAATTTAATTAACAAGCCAGCCTTCCCATAGACTGGCTGCAGTGCAGGAACAATTCATGTAATGTTTCCACTCACAAAGCAGAGTAATTGCAGCAAACTGCCCTTTCCAAAATGATCTAAAAACGATTAATCAGCCACAGGCATTCCTTGTCTGGTAACTAAACTGAAACTAAACCTGCACAAACTCAACTGGTGCTTGTACCAAAATCTTCTGTGTGCTTAAGAGAGTTTATCTGTGCTCCTTAGTGAACTTTATCGTTGGCATCCATGTGCAAATCCTTATCCACACATTGCAACCAGAAAAGTCGAAAAACTTCAGACTTTGGACATGCATTATGTAGGAAAAAAAAAAAAAAAAAAAGAAGAAAAAAAGAAAAAAGAGTGGTACTATCAGGATTTCCTGAAAATATGTTTACTATAAGATTTCTCTCTACAACCTCAAGTACACAAATTCTGGAACATTCAGTGCCATTATTTTATACTGAGACATGCATCCCGCTGAAGTTGTTCAGGATCATTCAAAAATCAAGTCTTCATTCCTAATATTTTCACGTCCTCTAGCAGACACAGCAAGTAAGCAGGTAAATGATGGCTATTCTTGGTTCACTTGTAACTGTGAGAAAAAAACATGAGAGAAATTCTGAAGTATAAACTTCTGAAGTAAACTCTGAGCTGGAATTAATACTCTTCTTGAAAGAAGATACTTGAGAATACACAAAACGCACTCATGTTCTGCTGATAACTAAAATGAATTGCATTCCTATGTCTGCCTGTTGAATAAAGATTGCAATAGGAAAAGAATCAGAGCAGATGAAACTGGAGCCTTTCTGCCCAAACACAAACATTGTGGTTTCAACATGGCCCTGCAGGGATTACAAGTGGATGTGTTTATGCTTTATCCTCTCATATTGTGTCAAGACACTATTTTCTGTGTAAATTACCTATTTCAGTATATCTATAAGACAGAGATGCAAATCTAATGCAATTAGATGCAGAGATGCAAATTGCTAATCCCTCAGTTCTCTTTGCTTACACCAACGAATGCTGGTTCTGACTTATAAATAAAATTCTATTCCGAATGACAAGCTGAGAATACAAAAGACCAAAAATTGAATCATCATGCATAATCCTGGCTTTAGCTAGTCTATTTCTTTCTTAGCCCAGACAGGTTCCAGAATTTCAGGAGCATGAAAAACTGTTACAAAAAAAAAAGGTAATGCAATGTTTCCAAAGTTTCCAAAACACTCACTTTTACTAGAAGCAATTCTAAGCTTGGAGATTTGCAAAGAAAATCTGAGAGCACCAAACCAACAGAGCTTGTAAAGCACAGCCCCCTCTCAGCTACCTCCATGACAAATGAATGAATGAATGAATGAATGCTGTATTTTGAGAGTTACTCTCAATAAGTATTATGAAATGCAATTACAGTGCATATTGGGGTTCCTGTCATCCAATGCCCAAAATGGGGAAAAAATGCATAAGGAAGAGAAAACATTAGCAATGTGTTTGGAATACAATTAACCATAATCTTAAACTGCTTTAGCATTAATTTACAGATGTAATCAAGGTTTAACACAGAACAGAGTTGTTTTCCATTCCACTTAAGTGTATTAACTTTACATTTCATATATTACTTTATTACTTTACATTTCAGAATGGTTTGTCTGCCTGACTGTCCATCCTAACACATGGATCTTCCTAACTTGGTTATTTCTCTAATCAGAGGAATTTATTCCTCCACATAACTGTTACTAACTTATCTAGCATTGCAAATATCCCACCCAGTTCTGAACAAACAAATGTTTCAGTGATGACCTTGCAGTTTGTCTTAAATTTTCCTCTGGGAGATCCTTAAGCCAGAGCTTTTTACATCTATCCATGGCTGGTACTTGGATTACAGCCCCAGTTTTATCCTAAAAATGCATCTTCAGCCTTAGCTCAGGCCCAGGCAGTGCCCACCCAGGCTCACCCCTCTTGCCCAAATAGTTGGTGAGACAGGAACAGTAGCTCTAAAACAGCTGGGTTCATATCCAGCCTCAAAATCTACACCATACACAGTCTGGACAGGATGTCACCTTACTTATTTAACTAATTTTTGGTCTCTCATTAACCAGGAAGCCATAGAACACATTTTCACTAGGCAGCAGAATGATATAAGAGAAGTCCAAGGCTAATTTTTCTTTAAAGATTTTCTTTGTGAGTAAGGAATAGTACTTCATTATTTTTAGCCCTTTAAAATTATATCCACAATAAAAACATCTGAAACAAACACAAGAACTTAGCTCGATGGCAAAGAAAGGACAGTACAACTCCTGCTTGCTCAGAAGGTTTTCTTTGGGGTTATTTAAGTAATATCTAAAAAACAAGGAAACCTGCTATGTGAACTCAGGAGAAGCATGGAAACATGGTCATCAGATCCAGACCTACACCTCAGCAAGATTTTACCACCAAGCAAAGAGATCCAACAACCTACCCCCAAACACATCCTTTCCTCTATTTTGAAAGAACTCCACCTTACACCAAATACAGATTTCCTGGTTTTACCGATCCTGTTAGTGAGTAAATCCACCATAATCCAGTATCAAATGGTTCTCTATACTGGACTGGGGTCAAAATTCACAAATTGTTGCACTGAAGAAGCAAAAACTCCCTTCTTAACAGTTACCCACCTTCTGGAATAAAACTATCTACAGCTGAAGATTTACAACCAAATAATCAAATCTATGGAAATTCTTCTAGAGATCACATAGAAGAGTATCAAATCCTAAGTATATTCTGTGTGATATAAATCCAAGAGAAACACCTTCAAAAGAGTAACACTGACACTGTCTGTGTTCATCCCTTTAAAATGTATGGACTTCAAAACAATGGTGAATGTAGGTAAATTATTCCTGCTTCAGATTTAAATATATAACCGATTGACTAAATTAATGTTTAAAAAAATGAGTCGTTGGCATTAGCTTTGAATAAGCCTTATTTAGTTTCCATGAGGGTATACATTCTAATGAAGAACTCATTATAATGTAGCATAAGGCATAATTAATTCTGGATTATTATTATTATTATTTTTAGTAAATAGCTAGTACAGATGCTGAATTCTATTTTTCTACTGGCTTTATTCCTCTTTCATAAAGCAGGATTTCCTCTGTAACGGCTTGTAAAAGCTCCACAGAGTTTTAGAAATGCATTAGCTGTCATCAGTGGTGTTAATCTACCTAGGAACTCCTCATGTGTATGATGGTACTTTTAACATTATGATTTTTGAAGCAACATTTACAGCCCTGTGTTATACTTTGAAAAGAGGCATCTATATAGCACAGGTGGAATATTAAACAATAATTATTTGACTGTAGTTAGAAAACTATTTAAGGGGCTTATCTAACACTGCTGCAAATATATTTATTTAGGAAAATCTGCTTAGTCAATAGCAAAGTTTGAATCCAAGTGTATGTAATCAAACAGTAAAACGAGTTAATCTATGGAGTGGCAGACAGCTTTTAGAAAAATTCTGCTTTAGAGATACAATAGAGTGAACTTTTACCCCAGGATTAGAATGCTGTGCAAGCATATAATTCAGCTTCCCAAACTCCAAACATCTTCACTGAGAAGTGTTTCTAGGGTATTTGCTGAGCTTATGCAAGACTTATTTAAATTCAAAGAGAAACACTGGAAAGATGAAATGAATCCCAGGTGCTCTTACGCTCCAGAAATAGATGCTTTAAGACATGAACAAAGAGCATCAGTATTAGCAAGTGTACAGGAATCCTCTCTTCCCCTGGATTCATCTTACTTAAGGGCATGGTTTTATATATATATTGCTATGGTAGTTCTTTACTTCTAATTATACATAGCATTCTATTCCAAACTTCTGAACAAATTTTTAAGAGGAAGTTTGTTACAAAATCTGATTGTTGCTGGCTGGTGGATACTGCTGGCTTCCAAATGCCTAAAAGCCCCAAGCATCTAAAACTTTTCTGTCTTCTGAGGGCTTATCCAATAGTTTAAAATGCACAGACTCTTCCCTTCTCTTTTATTTTGAGTGATGGGGAAAATTTTGCCAGTGATTGTGGAATACTTGCCTAAGAAACTGGGTGCTTACCACAGTCTTCACTGGGTTAAGGGTATTTATTAAGTGAATACAACTACTCAGCTATGTGGGATGACTTGGAACTACCTCCTGAAACTCCAAGAACTTAATTAAACTCAGGAAAAATAATAGTGCTTTAAGTAAAAGGAGGATGGGATCTTCTGCTTTCCAGTGAGCTGTGCTCAGTGACTTTCTCTAATGGTTCTTCACCTCTAATCTGCAGCCCTTTCTTTCTTCACTGTCAACTGAAATTTTGAAATTTCTGAAATACCTTTTGTTGGTTATGACCAGACAAGAATATTTTCTCATGTGAGTTACTGTGAATTTTACTGTTCTGAAAGAGCATTCACTAGGTGATTTCTGTAACATCTTTTTCCCCACCTTGCATTTGGGAACTGCCAAAAAGGAGCCTCTCCAGCAGGTATAACAAAGCTGTTTTCTGCCAGGAACAAAAAACTCTTTTAAAATGGCCTTACTGTGTCTGAAGCTACCTGCTGTACAGGACTGATCTGTTGTAGTAACACAAGTGCAACAATATCCTATATTTCAATAAGGAGAGTGCAAGAGATTGTTCAAAAATTCATTGTTCCAAAACCCAAAAGAGAAAACCAAAAAGATCTGCAATAACTGAAAGGAACAACATGGAACCTGGCTGTCAGACTGCCTGAGGCAGAATAAAAGGCTTGGTGTTACAGATAAAATATACACTATATAAAAATAAGCAGGTAAAAAATGATATTATAACAAACTGCAGAAACAAAAGTACCAGAGCATGGCTAGTAAAGAAACTCAGCTGCAAATATGTATTTTCCCAGCCATAAATGAGTGTATGGGGAGAAGAACAGATTCTACCTTAAATAAAGGAAAATTATGGGATGTACTTAAAACAGGATGGAAAAAAAAAAGATGAAAATATTATCCCAGTTTCCATGAAGACTTTGTGAGACAAATCACAGAGTGGTTCTTACCAATTTCCTTATTAGGACCTGCCTAAGGATTGAACAGATATTTTACTGTAAAAGATAAGAAATGGGTAACAACTTCATTAAGCATTCCTTTCTCATAAGAGGGAAACCCCCTTGAATAGTTTGCCTTTATTTACTAGAGGGAGAGTGTGTGGATATAAGTCATCTTTTTAAAAATTTCCTATTCGTGACAGGAAAAGTGCAATTCTGTGAAAAGCTGGAATGGTATACGAAAAAAAAATTCCTTTAGTTTTCTCTAAAATATCATTTTATGACTTCCCAGCAGAAGGGTGGGAAAGGCAGGAACTGGTGACCATCAGGGAGCTTTGCTAGGCCATGGAAGTGCAGCAGGATTCTCCAGAGGGCCCTTCCCAGAGGTGTCCCTGGAAATTCACAGCAACACCACCATGGCTAAAGAGCCACGCTGCCGGAGTGCTGGAATTTACTGCAGCACGAGCATTTCACAGGCAAAAATAGCCTGAGAAGGGCTACCCAGGAAGGAAAATCCATAGTGCTTTGTAAATATACAGTATTTTGCAGTCCCCAGGTAATGCTTTCCTACCACAGCGTCTGCTGCGCGTCTCAGAGTCTCCATTTTTAGCTGTCACGAGCTTCCTCAATAGAGGTTTTTCTTCACAGAAGTGTACACTCCAAAAAAACCCCGAGCTATAACCATCATGTCACTGGTCCTACTGTTTACCGTTATCTTCAAGGTTTTAGGGTTGATTTACATTGCGTTCCTCCCTATTTGACTTTAATTGTCTGCTTCAAGTTGTCAGGACATAACTATATCTTAGATTTGCATTGCATTAGGGGATCTTCTCCTTTCTCTATTGATCTTGTCTCGCGGAGTAATTTAACTCAATTCTAATTTTCCTGTGCATGCGGGGTGCTCTCCATCCCAAGGAAGTGAGTTATGTGTATTCAAGTGGTGCATCTTATGAATCTTGTTAAGCTTTACCGCCTTCCAGCCCGCACTGATGGAATATTTAATCACAGAAATGAGTTGGCAGATTTGATGTACAATACGGGGAAGCCTCGCGGCTGCGGCGCCGCCGGCAATTGAGAGACGGGGGAATTTGCCATTCATCAGTGCCATCCTGACAGCTTTGTGTAACCTTCTGTTTTTCACTTATTTATGAAGATTAAAGGTACTTTAAATCAACAGTTTCTCTGTAAATGTATCATCTTTATTTCAGAAGTGGCCAAATTTTTCATCATTTATTAGGAGCTCAAGGAACTTCTCGCACTGACTGTGAAAAAAGTTGGTGCAGTTTTATCATGGCAGTGCTGGAGACAATATGTAAAACTAAACAAGTGGAACTCTGACTGTCCTAAAAATCACATCTCTAATTTTACAATCTTCAAAAATTCAATTGCTTCTTCTCTAAGGAAGGTGGTGGGGGAACCCAAAAGTAAAGGTAAGTCAGTGTTCTATTCTGACATGCAAGAATTACAGCATTGTTTTACTGTTTCATTTCCTAACAACTTTAGGAGATATGCACAATTTTAACTAAATTGTTTAAAAGAAAGTTTATACGTTCAATCGTGAAAGAAGTCGTATTTTAGTCAATATAAATAAAATGCATTTGACATGCATTGAAAAATCCAACAAAACCCAAACATAAACCTGCCTGCATGTATAAGCAGAAAAAAAAAAATCTGAAATAAATGAAGTATCTTGATGGAACTTTCTGCAAAGGTGTGGTGGAGTTCGTGTCATAATTCATAAAACTAAATTAATACTCTTCTAATGGTAATTAAAGATTCTCATTAAGAAGGGCAAACACCTCCCTAGTGTTGGCAATAAAAATGCACTTGGGACTTTAGGAGGTTATACCAAAAAATCAATAACCTGCCATTTTATAATTAAAAGACAAAATAAATGTTAGGGAAAAGTCCAGTAAATTAGGAAAATTACCTTCAGGAGAGATTGAAAATATTGATTTTAATTTACAAACTATGTGAACTCTTCATGCCCTACTTCATGAGACAATTATAAGTCAGATTGTTAATTCTGCGTCCGCATTAGAAAATTGATTACTGTACTATGGGAATATTATTATATTTGTCATTAACACAAAGTCATTTATATAAAATGACTAATAACTCTGACTTTCTAATTTATGCAGGTTCAGGGTTGGTTCACTAACTACTCAAACGAGATCAATGTTAAATTCCTGTTTTCAACATAGACATATATCATCAAGGAAAAAAATCTGCCTGCACCAAATACTGCAATTCCATGAATGCCAAGTTAGTATTTTTATTATACTGTGCCACTTTTACCCTAATTGGAAGATTTTTATCTCTCTCAGTACAAGCTGGTTTTAGCCACAAATATGTGTTTGTAACAGTGTCCTTTTCAACAGTTTCATCTCTTGAAGTTCCTCAAATTAATAAAAGTTTTTCAGCTTTGTCAACTGGACACTCGAATATCTCATGAGTGGAGATTCCCCAGCTTCTGCAAACAGCATCTTCCTATGCT
This sequence comes from Pycnonotus jocosus, assembly GCA_013400435.1. Classification (NCBI taxonomy): domain Eukaryota; kingdom Metazoa; phylum Chordata; class Aves; order Passeriformes; family Pycnonotidae; genus Pycnonotus; species Pycnonotus jocosus. The sequence goes on from VWYP01032104.1 coordinate 256,169, forward strand.
TAACTACCATCCATGAAAAATGCTGTCCTGATGGCTGTTTGTGGGTAGTATTAAAAATTCCTCTGGAATCAACTGAGTTTTGGACTATAAATAATTTTATTTTCAATTCGGTTCCTATATATTCTAGTATATTTAGAAACTACTGCTAGCCATGACTGCCTTCCAGCAGACAAAAACTGGTTCTCTAACTCCAAATTGCAACCAGAATCAGAGTCTGGTCTCAGTCAGGTGAAAATATAGATTTAAAACACAAAAACATAAACTGGAAAACTAACTATAAAATGTAAGGAAAATGTAACTATAAAAATGCTCAGGAAAAATTCTGATTGCATTTCCTCTATACCTATATATGTCTACATACATGTTTGTACTATACATATATAAAAAGATTTTTTTCCTGTTCCTTACTGTTGTTCCTTACTAAAGAATCCCTGGAAGAAAGTGACTGCACTAAAATATGAAATGAAATAAAATAAAATTTCATGTAAGGCTAGGATATTGTAGTACATTCCATGTTATACTATCTATTTTCCAATAAAAAAAAACATTCATATATCTTCTATATAAAGTTTATTACACCCAGGTAAGGTAAAATCTTGAATCACAAATGTATAAATGACCTGTAAATAATGTGAATCACAGAAAGAAAGCAAACCTCACACCAAACACAGATTCTGTACTTTTGCATGTTTTAAAGAACACTAAAATGAAATATGGCCAGTGGGACAATCACAGAGCAATCCTTACCTGCATAGAACTCTGGACTATAAACTGCACCAACAACTGGATTTAATTTCCAGCCTGCAGCAAACAAAAACATAACAGTTAATATTGCAATTAGTGACAATAATAGCAACTATTATTACTATTATTACTATAACTACTATTGTATAGAAAACAGACAAAATTTCTGCAAGAAAGGTCATTTTAATTCAAGTTTCACAAGCATCTTTGATTACTGATCTTTAATATCAGAGTCTGAGGTGTGGAAATAAGTCATGAAACAATTCTCCAGACACGTGGCACTGGAGTCAACGGCCAGGTGAATTACCTTGCCTGAAATGCACGTGGATTTACTCCCTTAAGCTCTGGAATGAAGTCAGCACTAGCTCAGGTACAGGGCAGAGCAGTTCTTAGCCATTGTTTTGGCTCTCTGGTTACGAGCCAGAGGAGCCAGGACACTTCATTCTCTGGACACAAACATTTCTGATAAGCCTTTGCCAGCAAGGGTTACAGGGCAACCAAATAATTGGAGTATTTTGATTCTACCCTGGCAAAATGAAAGCACAGCCACAGCATGGAAATGTCTGCTGTGACAGGAAGGATCTCTGTGGGATCCAGTGGAATGCCAGGTCTCAAGGGGTACAGATCAGCCACTGCCTTGCTCCTAAACCATCACTAAATGCTCCTGATAAACACTGCCACAGAACCACAGCACAGAACTCACAGCTCTTCTCTACCTGTGCTCTGGCCAAAAGCCAAATTATTGCTTTCACTTTACACCCGATGCAGCATTCCCAGGCAAGCCTGGAGTACCCAGGCTGGCTGCAGACACAGGGGGTGTGCAGAGCATGGGGATGTTAAAATAACCAGGCTGGAGGGACTGCAGGGGAAAGGGTGAGAGAAGAGCAAGAGCTGCAAACTCGTTAGTGCTCCCAGCTGTGCTGCAGTGCCACTCACTGAGGTTTGCTCAGCCACAGGGAGCTCCCAGCTAACTGCAAACTCCACGGAACATCCCCCCACCCACACTCTCTTTTTCCTTAAGTGAGCAACTATTTTGAACTACTGGAACTGAAAAATTAGGGGGTTTTCCCAAAGCACCCTCAAATGAGAGGAGTGGGAAGCACTTTTTGTAAATGGGAATAAAGAAAAAAACCCTGAGCAAAAGCATGATGTAAACTCCAGAGCTATGGCACTTAAAATAGAACTTATAACTGCTTCTGGAATCAAAATACAATCCCAGACACCGACAACAAGGCTTTTCAAAATTACAAAAGCCACGATTAGAAGAATTCAAATGCACACTAGGTTTATTTCTGCCTTGGCCACATCACATAATGCAAAAGCACAGTGGGAGATCATAAAGCATCAAGGCAATATAAGACTGGAAAAGTGCAATGCAAAGTCTCAATAACAAACAAACTATTTCCATCCTTTCAAGCTACCTCTGTCTCATACACAGTAATTATTTCCCAGTAATTAGCTGTGGTTTTGAAAGGCAATTCATGAGTAAATTCAAAGTAAGCAGCTTTGCATGACACCTTTTCTGTAGAAGTGACTGCCATTGCTCTGTGTATCCAAAAGACAGTTAGGGAAGCTGGAAAACGCCCAGCCCAGAAAGGCTAAAAGGTTTTTCCTCCTGAAAATACCACAGGAGTTTTACGTGATCCCTCAATTTTCCATTCCACATGATTATATTTAGGAACAACAGACTATAACATATCTCTTAGTCAAATTTTGTGGGATTTATGTCATTCAAATTTTGAGACTTTGGGTAAAAATCTAACTTTATATATGTTAGGGAATATCCAATATTTTAAATTCAATACTTCCTCAGAAGACCACTGAACACCACCACCCAAAATGAAAGATTGGACAGAATTTTAAATCTGTCAGCTTTTGCTGTCAGAGCAGCTGACAGACATCTCTCAGCTTCTAAGTTACACTAACAGTGCCACAATTTGTCTGAGGGAAAGAAAAAAAAAATAATCTTGGAAGACACAGATTGTTCTTCACAGCTGAAAGGCGGTCTCATATTTCAGCTCCTCACCACTCTCCCAGTGACGGCTGTCTCATCTAACTTTTTGAAGCCTGTGGAGGAAATACTCCATCGTGAAAATAACAGTAATTAAACTTAACTTTATCTTGTCAGCCAACAATGTGCTGGCCCATAGCTGTGTGGGTTAATCAAGTGTGATGGGAGTTGATGTATCCGAGCGAGCAGCTGCCAAGTAACCCTTCTGCAGCAGCTGGAGGAGGCAAATTCTCGGCTGTGGGTGTAATTTTGTGCATTTTTCTTACTGTCACAATATTAATCTCCTCCTTGAGTTGAAACTGTAAAAGCTTGAAACTTAAAAACCAGCCAAGGAGAGGAAAGAGCCCTCTGCCTGACCCAGCTCCCCAGTCGTCTGGAGCAGCACGTGTCCAGCGTGCTGAAGGGAAGGGAATGATCCTGGGGTAACAAGTTGTGGTGGAAAATGGGGCACAGAAACACAGAGAGGATTATTTTTGCTTCACAGACCACAGAGGCCATCATGGCCAGAGAAAGGCTTGGGCAGGAAAGAACCCTGTGACTCCATTTCCTTCCCTCCTGTTTGTTACTCAGGTAGGGAGGACAGGGAGAGGATTTAACTGTGCTAATAGGCACTAGATGGGATTTTGAATCTAAATTTAGAGCAACAGAGGGCTCAAATCTAAAGCACTGCTAGTATAAACTTTAAAATGTATTTATCCTTTTACAGATCTCTGTTTCATGTTCCTCCTTTATTGCTGCAGTTCTCTGAATGTACTTGCCCATAATTCTTTGTACCCTACAACCCTTGAATGAGCATCCTGAATCTCAATGTGGGCATCAGAAGAAAGTACAACTGTGAGCAGGATAGGCTGGAACATCTAAAAATGTCTCAAATATTTTTGCCAACATGTAGTGCTCCTGACACCAAATTTCTTTGCAAAGAGAAAGCAATTGTATCTCCAAAGCATGAGGTGAGCCATCAAAATCATCCTGACTGATAACAAACCCACAAAAAAAAAAAAAAAAAAAGCTCTCCCAGCAACTGCTCAGTTGAGGAGTCAAAAGTCACTGGAAAATATTCTTACTTCAAAGACCATTTAGGACACAAAAGCATAACATTTATTTGAACAAAGCTGTATATATTTTTTTTAAAAATCAAGTTTCTGTGCTTTGAAATCTACTGACTTCTGCAATCCTATTAACAACATGAGCCCTGTTATCAAACAAGCAGCTGTACTCAGGAATGGAACACAAAACAGAGTGAATCTTGTTTTCAAATTAAAATAAATATCAGTTCCTGACGTTTTGATAGAATACAACATGTGCCCCAACTACCTTTTGAATACCTGCCAACAACATGCCAGTCACAAGACACACTTTGAAAGATAAAGAGAGGCATTAAAAAGTAAGTGGTTCTGAAGCAAACAAAAAAGGCATGTGCAAACAAAATGTTTCTGGCTACCTGCATCAGAAGAGTCTTGCAAATTTTAATGTGCTGGTGGAAAAAAACCTGCCCTTATTTTTTATTTAAAAGATGAGACCTTTACTTTAGACAACAATAATCTTCAATAAATAATCAGCTCTAGCACTGGTTAATTCCTGACAAAATGATAAAGAACTAGACTCGTACCATGCCAGGATGACTGATAGTACAAGCACTGATGAAATTAAATGAAGCCCCTCACACGTCTGCACTTCATTCCTTGTTGCTTGTGATGATTATGCAAGAGGGATGTGATTGTCCTTGTGTGTTTACTTTAGGGGACTTCAGACATTTGACAAAAGAAAAAAAAAAGTAAAAAAGATGAACATAATCAAAAGCTATGAATTGCAATCAGGGGTTTGTGTGGTGGATACCTGGCAAAAGGTGTGCTTAAGAATATCCTGCATGCAGAACCTTGGATATCTGGGTTCACAAAAAATAAATGCTAATTATTTATGCACTGAACAGGATATTTGATACTTTTGGTGATGTCTAGATTGGATGGAACAGGATGGAAGAGGACAAACAAAGCAAGTGGGAAACACTTAACAGCAGATTTTGCTGATCCTGGTCTTGGATATTAATAAGTGAGAATGTATGACCTAAGTAATCCTGCAGTGCAGGGCACAGATATGAACATCCACTAAAACCACATGGCTAAAAATCTCCCATCTCTCCTTGCCAGCATTGCCCTCCTTCAGCACTGGCTGTGCTGATATGGAACATGTTATTTGCTCATGAACAGTTTCATAGCCTTAGGATAACATGAATACAAAATATGCATCATCATTTATAGAAAAACTACTTTTATCATTACAATATATGGCAGAGCTCATAGTCTCATGTGCACATGGTTAATTTAGCTCTGTATTGCAACAAAACCTATTTGTGTGATCCAGTCAAGCCTCGTGTCTCTCTCTAGATTCACTGGGATGCTTTAAAACCAGAAAAAACCAAGATTTTCCCATCTGCAAAATTTGCCAAGCTTCACATGTACATGCAAAACAAGGAAGAAAACAGTTTCTAAGAAAGCATGAGGAATTTCAGCTCTTTCTTCCCAGATCATTTTAACTGGCTCAATTATCATATCACATGAAAACCATCCCTGGGCTGTATTTTTACTGTGTTACGAGAAAATGATGAGCCTTTCATTAAAAAGTAAAGCCACTGTGTGCCCTGGATTTTAGTAAACCCTCACTAATGAGACCTCAAACACAGAAAGTATGATCCATTAAATTTCAAAATGGAAAAGAGTCTAATCTACCTCAGGAAACCTTTACATGCACGTTTCATCTGCTTTCTACCGAACAGGAAAAACAATGAAATTGAAAAGCAAATACCAACAACTACACAGTTTAGCAAAACTGAAAGCATAATTGCAATAACTTCAGTTCATGTGCTATTCTTTGACATGTCTGAGTTAGGAAGTAGTTTGAATTTGAATTTCCTAAATGAGTAAAGGCACACTCAAGCACATGATCAAACTCTCCCAAAGGAAACATTTAAAAATGTATTGTTTCCAAACCCCTCAAATAGCTATGCATTCTTTTTCTATCATTAATGTACAACGTTACACCAAGTTAGGTCAGTGTTAGAATGAAATTTAGATTAAATTCATTTAGAATTATTTTTTTTAGATAGCTTGGAATTCTGATTGCTCCACGGAAAAAGAAAAAAGCTGGAAGCAGCACCCAATACCCGTCTACCCTTCTTCTAACAAATTGTGAAAGGAAGACATGGCAAATGATTTCTGACCAGATATGTGTTCTGGTACTGAGAGGTTCTACAGCAAAAATATTCTTGCTGGTGTCCCTCCCTCCATGCCCCAAACCAAGCTGAACCCTCCCATCAGCTCACTCATCCCACACTAACACTGCACAGGGCCCGGAGAGAACACCACCCTCCTCTCAGGGCCCCTGTCCTACACAAAACCCACCAGCACCTAACACTGGGATTCCATCAGCAGGGTTTGTGCTCTGCCAAGCCCTGCGGAGGCAGAATTCATGTCCAACCCCATCGTGTCCTGGGGCTCTGAGCCCCAGGAATGCAGGAGGTGCAGAGTGGGACACCCCAGGAGCAGGAGTGGGGCTCTGAGCCCCAGGAATGCAGGAGGTGCAGAGTGGACACCCCAGGAGCAGGAGTGGGGTCTGGCATGCAGGGACAGCCACCCAGAGCAGCGGGGCTCATGCACTTACCATTCGTGTAAGGGTTGACGGTCTTTTTATTTGTCATTACACGTGCTGTGGCATTATTTACCTAAGCACATAGAACAGGGGATTAGAAAGGGTTACGGGGAGGGCCCGTGTCACTATTAAACGCATGCATTATTACTGCTATTAGTCATGTGAAAATAAAATGCAATTTAATTTATAGAAGGCAACAGGTGCATAACAAAATCATACTATTTATAATTACATTTACTTTCATAACCATTTTAACTTACAAATCATTTCAATAAAGCAACATCATATCATTTAAACTTTAATAAAAAGACATTAAAAGCAAATTAAAAGGTATTGCATAATTTAAGACTTAAGAGCATGCTTGTATTCCATGATAACACTGATACAATAAATACTCAAAACAGAAAAAAAAAAAAGAAAAGATTATATGAAGGAACATGCAGTGGAGTAGAAAGGAAAGAGACAAGGTACAAGGAAACAAAGAAAATGTCAAAAAAGGGACAAACGAATTTTAGCAGTGTGCAACATAACCCTTTAGAAGAGAAGTACCATTGGAAAAGCAACATCTAGCATTCAACACTTGGAACAAGAGCCTTTTTCATTGCAAGAATTAACAAAATCATTCAAGCTTTAAAATCACAGCTAACAAAAGGATAAAAAGAGGGTGCATTATTTAACACAATATGGAGTTAACAATCTGAGTAAGATGTGCACGAAGTCATATCCTCAATCCAATCAGTGCCTCCCAGGCTTGCTTAAAACGTACACTCAATTACAGGCGTACCAATATATAGAAAAAAATGTAGCATCAAGAAAACTTAATACAACAAGTCAAAAAAATCCACGTGGTATATCAGCGCTAAATACGTGAAACGGCAGATGGACTTCTCCACTTACCATTCAGCACCATCGCCAGCATGGGTATGTATACAGTTACCATGGTTACTGAGAGTTTGGTGAGGGCCCTAAGCGCTACCGTCGAGGGGGGAAAATGAAAAGGCAAAATATGCAACATCTTACTCAAAAGACGACAGC
>VWYP01032104.1:263645-354811 GCA_013400435.1 Pycnonotus jocosus
TTTTTTTTTTTTCCTTCAAATTCTAACAAATACGACTGGGGCAGTGTTGAAGGGGATCCAGTGGAGTGGCAAATGTGAGTGGAGGGGGTTTTTTTTGGAGGTGGGGATGGCTCAGGCCACCCAGCCAAAAGAGTATCATGGCTTCTTTAAAGTGAAATGTGAAAATTGTTCGGTGTCTAGTCTGGCTTTGTTTCTTGTGCATCTTTTTGGATGCTTCGCTCCCAATCTGAATTTTTTGAAAGCCACTGTGGATCCCACATCAACCCTGCAGCAAAAAAAAAAAAAAAAAANAATAATAACTTCAAAATATTAAAACTCTTTTTTTTCAAATCTGTCATCCACCTTTCAGCAATAATGATAATAATAATAATAACTACAAAAGAAATCATAATAAAAAACCCAAGTAAGGCCAGATTCTCTCTCTTTATATATAAATATATATATAAACAATGGGAAGGGGGAAAGGGGAGCACACAGAAGACACCAATGATGCATCTGAAACAACAAATGAGAGTGAAGCAGACATTTATAAAAAAGATGAAAAGGAAAATATTTTGAACATGCACCTCGATTTTACGGCCCTCTACCACGGTGCCGTGTAATTTCTCCCTCGCCCTGTCCGCATCAGCACTATTTTCGAAAGTTACGAAACCAAATCCCTGCATGCAGGAGGGAGAAGGGGGGAAAACAACATGCACATTATTATTTCAGTCAATGACCACTTGTTTGCTTATGTTCTCTCTCTCTCTCTCTCTCTCTTTAATTTAATATTTTCTTGTCCTCGCTTCATTTTCTGTAACATGCAAATTAGAGAAATTATAATTGTATAGAGATGTGCAATAAATAAGCAACAAATGTGAACAAATTTTTCTTTTTCCTGTCATCAGTTAGATAATACTCTCCGAGAAAGTCAAAGAATGATACCAAAAATACCTTTCTACATGTCACTACAGAGGAAAATAAATCTAACAATAAGAAAATGAAATTAAAATAAATTAGTGTCCTCACATAGAAAAAAATGAACTAATGAGAAAAGAAAATGAACCACATTTTAATGACATGCAGATATCTCAACAAAATAAAAAACATGTGCACAAAATTCAACACTGAATGTCAATATACTCTAAACATTGCCTACTTAGTCATGCTGTTGTGATCATAAGAAACACTGTTCTCATGCAACACTAGGGTAACTTAAACTTTTGTCAAACTATACAGCCTTTACTTATTTTTTTATAAAAGGAAAAAGAAAAAAAAAAAAAAGAAAACCACCAACAAAACAAAAGTACTTTCAGAACAAAGCATAAACTTTCTTGTATTAACAGATCAAAGAAAATCACATGACGTGAATAGAAAAAGAAAACTCTGATAAAAGAAGAAAAATGCAAACGTTTTGAATAAGTTTAACTGCTTCTTTTACTTGTTCTGCACATTATTTTCCACATATAGAACATGCAACTGGTAAAACTCCAGAATCCCACGTTAGTGGGACAAATCTGAAATTCTGCTGATGACAAACGCCCTCCTTTATAATACTAGGCTAAAACAAACATTTCAAATCCTACTAAAATGCCTTTTATGCCCTAAGTTAAATTAAACACTGTTTAAAACAGCAAAAATTTTGGAAAAATATGACAGTGAGGAACATTTTAGCAACATACACCAACCCTTTGAAGTAATTCTTGCATTAGCACTACAATGCCTTTGTATGCCTCCCAAAGTTATCCAAACCAATTCTCCTCTACATCCCCAAGCTTTCACACCAAGAACCATTTGCAAGATGCTTGTGGTGCTTTACAGTGCTCTCATCATTTAAATGCTATTAAAACAGGGCAGGATTCTTATTTATTTCTATTTTAGCCTGAACTCTGCTCTTCTCTTGAGCAGTCACTCACCACAGCTCCTCACCTCCTTTTGCTGAGTTTTGTCAGTGTTCACCCACTGCCTCTCTGCAGTGCTGCCTATTACACAAAGTTTTTTTAAAAAAGAAGGGGTGGGGGGAATAATAATAAAAACAAAGGGAAGATATTTCTACATTCATTTACACAAAAGGGAGATCAAATATCAAACTAAGGCAAAACTGGCACCAAGCAGTGAGGAAAAGAATGGGTATGGGCACCAGAACTAATTAATCAACAACAACAAAAAAGTGAAGTAACTCTCAGGATAATTCCTTGGTTATTTGGGTTATTTCACCTACTCAAAGAACTCAGTTACTTATTGCCATTTATAATGTAAAAAGTGACATTTAGGTCCAGCAGTGGTCTCTGTTTGGTGCTCTCCAAAGCAGCTTAAGCACAGCTCCTCATTTTTCCCTGAATAAATCCAGCCTGAAGCCTGAGCTCTGAAGTGCTCTGTCAGCAGCTGCAGCTCCAGCTGAAGCCATCCTCACAACACCTCATACCACACATTTTCTCCACGCCACTCTCCAGAATCTCAGCACAAGGCCACGACCTCACTTGCCACAAGACACTGAGGATGTAAGTCTCCTTTTCCCAAAGCACCAGGATTGGTGAGAGAAAGTAAATCCATTTCCTCAGCACTAATCTCCATGGTTTGGATCCCTGGACAAGCTTTTCTTGTACCTAAACCCATCCTCAACTTTAAACTTTTATTTCTTCTTCAACTGCTTCTTCTCGTATGTTAAAGCTCTGTAAAAATCCTCCTAATTTAGGATTCCACTAAGAAAGTTTCACAGCAGAAAACATCACTGGATCCCTGGATCTAAGCAGAGTAACTCCATGCAATAGCAGAAATTCCCTCAATTCTGTTTGGTTTTTTCTTATTCTCTTGCCTGCGCAGTTGTCCCTTCTCAGAATTGAAAACATTTGGTGGGATTCTAGTCAAATTTTTCTGTCACTCTAGCTCACAGTGCTACCAGTTAATTTCTGTTCAAACAGCTAAAGAGAAAGATAAAAACCCCAATTATACTAAACAATTAGAAAAACATACAAAGTGGAGCCACAAGCCAAGATAAGACAGGAACTTCAAAGATTCTGAAAATAATACTCTTTGTAATTGTTTAATTTCTTGTGTTGTACTTATTCTCACAACCAACACTAAACCTAAGCTCTTACTCTTTATGCAAATCTTTAACTTTACCTGGCTGACAGAGAAACTCAAGAACAAAACACAGATTCACCCATCACACATTCAAATACCTACACAAACACTTTAACAGCAATTTAATATGCAGCTGAGTTAACAGCTGCATTCTAATAACTGGTAATGCAAATATATGCACTTTATTTTTAAAATCTGTCAAGTGATTTAATAATAGCCAAGTTAGTGTGTGAGAAGCTTCTGATTTAATTTGGGAGGCACTTTGGGGTTCTCCTCATTTGAAGAAATAGGTGTTTATGTGATATACACCAGATACACATTAATACATACATACATAAACAGATTTCTGAACATATATACAGAGCTGTCTAGAGCGTTGATTTATAATTGATAGAAAATGGTCAGAAATTCAAAAGTCATCAGTGTTGCTGTGTATTTTAGCAAAGTTTTCTTCGTTCTTATTACACATTTAAACAAGAAGAAATCTGTAGTATGAAACTTTCCTTGATTTCGGGTTTTCTTTTATGGAAGGGCTCCCTTCTGCACAATGATTTGATACTTCATGGTGGTGTTCTAATGTCATGTTTTTTGAATATGCAATTCCACGTGTCTTAACTATTATGGCATGAGAATGAGTTTATTTCTGTTGTTTTTGCAACAATTGTATAAAACATTAACTATTAGAATAAAAAGAAAGAAAAAGAAACAGAAACAAAAACATATTCTAGCAATTCTTATGCCAAACTGCAGCTAGAAACAAATTTGAATTCTGATCCTGCAAACTTTGTTACCTGTACTCAGTCTGAAACCACTTAGTAGTCCTTTCAGTTTCAGTGGGATTTTATGAAAACATAGATAAGCACTGCCAGGAATGGGACTTTAATCTGGTGCATCTTAATTCCTACAGAATGGACACGAAATGATCAGATTAAAAAAAAAAAGAAAAAAAAAAGAAAAATAAAGAACAGAAAAAAGATGTCCCTCTCATTCCTAATACTTCTTTTTCCTTAACTTCCCATTTAACTGAGAGAATCTAAAGGTACTTCTGCAAACTAAAATATTCTGTAGCTGCAATACGTCTGAGCCAGGTGAGGAGCAGCAGCCCAGCCCTGCCCCAGGCATCTCCTGCAGCTCCCGTGGAGACAGCTGGGCTGCAGCCCCGATGGTGCAGGAGCATTTATTAACAACAATCTGACCTGCCCAAGTGTGCAACTGAGGCAGGGATGCTGCAAACACACCCAGGAAAACCTTTTCTTTCTGAAATCCCTTCTAGGATCTTGCCTTTTTAGCACAAGGCACAGGGATGTTTTCATGCTGCAAAGCCAACATCAAAAATGCTCAATTTGGACACATCTCCTTCTGCCATCCCCCAAACCTTTAACAAAACCTTGCACTTATGCAGGTGTGGTGGTTAAAATGCCCACCTGGGTAAGATTTAGTGGCCAAACAAAGTTTAAACTCCTCCCAGTGTGCTCAGCTCCACTTTGGCAGCACAACCAGCCAAGGTGGCAGTGGGGGATGGCTCTGGGAATAGATGGGGTTCTGCAGCAGCAGCAGGTCTGACCAATCCATGTCTTTTGCAAACATTATTGAACAACCATAATTTACCAGTAATAAATTTGGGCCAGAGTAGGAGATTCTAAGCCACCAAATTCCATCCATTTTAGTTGTTTACTGAAAAAGTGATGAATGTTCCAACTGAGTTTGGGCTGGCAGGCAAGGGGTCTAATTAATGTCTGAATAATAAATCAGGAGATTTCAGCTGTTCCACTTAGGTTAAGAAAAAAAAAAAAAAAGGAGAAGGCTTTAATTTCAGAAAATAAATATTAACAGAATCAAAATATATCTGCTTTAAGATAGATTTTTGATGTACGTGGTTCTTAAAATATGACAGGTTACAGTATGTCTAAAACAGGGATAACATTCCATTGCTAATAATAAATGATATATGACTTACAGGGAGATTGAAACATTAGTGAATAAACTTTTTAACGTGTCTGACATGTCAAGAAAAGGAAAAAAAGTTATGCATATGACAGACATAAACCCCTATACTGCAGCTGATATCAGGTCAACAGACTGGGTTACAGTTTTTGCACCAGCTGATGCTGATGGAGTCCTGGCCATTCTATCTTGCTTTAATTCTTAAATACTGAATAAATTGAAGTATGCATTTAAGGCAAAGTAATTTTGGAAAAGAAAATTAAATGTTTTCAATACAATAAGAACTCTTTTAATAAAATAAATGCTAAAATAGATTGTTTTCAAAGGGTTGGTGTACTAAAGCTTTAACTAAAGAGGAAAACATCTGCACTTAATCTGGAACAATCACATGTTTTCTCAGCTAATTACTTAAGAGGATTATTATTAGGTATCATTATCATCTTTCATTTCAATAAAGGAAAAAAATATCTGTACTAATACAAGCCTGCCTACAAATATCTTTAACTATGGACTCATAAAATAAATGAAATAATTACCCTTGAAGAACAAGGACAGCAAACATCAACATTCCCATATAACAGATGACAGTTTGGAGTGGTTAAAATTACCCCCTTTAAAAGATTTGAGTCCAATGATTTTCATACTGCTTAGAAAGCTGACTGACAGCTCAGAAGATGTTTTCACTAATATAAAATTTCAGACATTATTTTGTCACAGCAGTGCAGTTGTTTCCTTTTACTCATACATTTTAAACAAAACAAAAAAAAAATCACAGGTGAATTAAACTGCTTACCTTTGAGCCTCGCTCATTAAAAATAATTTCAACATCTAAGATTTTACCAAATTGCTGCAAAGAAACAGAAAAAGTTACATGAAAACAAGATAACTTCAACCCTTCTATCACATACAGTACAAATGTTTTTTCAGGAAATGGTGAAAGGCTTTAAAAATGTTAAAGAATATAAACCCAAATATTGTTAAACACAAAAATGACAATGCTAAAAGGAGTCAGATCAATATTATTTCTAAATTGTGTGCATCATTCTGCTCATTACAATAATTCCAGAGAGGAACTGGAAGCTCAGTGAAGCCCCTAACAGAAAGAGCGTTAAACTGTGAACACACTGAAGTAAAAGTCCCAAATTTCTGCATTTTCCAGAACAGGTGAAGGAGTTTGCTTACTTCTGTATTACAGGAATAAGACTAAACCAGGTGAGAGTTTTGTTGCTGGCTTCAAGGACTGAGGATTTCTTTCCACCCTTGCTGAAATGGGTAACCAGTATTCCCTAAGGAATTTTATCTTACTGGATCATCATTTGGAAAACTAGAATGGATATTCACTTGGGAGGATTTTTTTCTCTGCTCAGATTTGTATTTTTATTATAATATTAAAGGTGACTGTTACCCCTACTAACCTTCAATAGCACTCAATTCCCTGGACAGTGTTTACATACACAAAAGCTGAACCCAGCTGCTTGTCCTGTTGGACCTGGCTTAGGAAGGGAATAAATGTTAGAACACTTTCTGTTGGGACACATTTTGTGAGGTGACAATATAGTTAATGCATCAGGGGCTCATTTCTGTTATTTAATATGGCATTAACATCCAGTATGGATCAGTGCTGGCTTTGGTAGGTGACCCAATATCTTAAACACAAAGGCAGAAATTAGAGGCAGGCAGATGGAGAATAATCCAAACAGGAGTCCCAGGAACTGCAGAAATGAGCCTGTACTCCAGCCTTTTAAGATATAATAAACAATTACGGGCCAGAAAGGACACTGTTCCTTCTCTAGCTTGTTAAAGAGTTTCAACTTGGCCATGAAAAATCACCCATCACTTGGTATACTCTGGGTTATTTCATGTTCTTGCATTCACCATTTAATTAATGTTTTAACTGCAGCTTCAGCCTCGATGTAGACATGGACTTGATGTTTAAACAATTTTCCTCTGTTAAATTCATGTCCATGTAAAAAGAACATCTGCTGTGTGTATAACATGGACATGATGCAGACCTGCCATACCTCAACTCACACATGCAGAAATTTCATTTTTCTATCATTTCAGAAGCTAAAAGTTTTCTGTTACCAAGTCATTCTGGAAGTCAGCTGGAAACTCCAGCCATTCTCCAGTGTCAGTCTTTTGAGACCTAAGACTTAGAAACATTAAAAGGAACCATCTTTACTTCTTTATAAATTACTACAATACCTACAAAAAATCCTTTCAAATTTTTTTTTTCAAATAAAACCTAGTTTAAGTGGCTTGTTTAGTTTAAATAAATTAGCATATTTTTCTCTGGAGGGTTAATTATTATGCCTTCTTCTATTCTGCTGATGAGCTGGAAGCTGCATTCAGGGGAGGTAACTTGTACCTCGGATCCAGGAGAACAGTTACTCATTTCCCAGTACTACACCAGGATTCTTTTTCCAGTGACTGTTTCCTTCAGAGGAATAAATACTAAGAAAAAAACACCTTTTGAGTCATAGAGAAACACATTAGAAGAACTTAAAAATCTGAGCTGAACATTAGAGATGGAAGGAAGTACAGAGCCATGAGGCTCTTGGTGCTGCACTGAATAACCAGCTGTAATGCAGGAGAGAATTGGGGTTTAGTGAGGCAGAATAAAGACAGTGAGAGTAACAAATACTCCAGAGTCCTGATCTGGGTTCTAATAGATGATCAGGTACTATTTCTAGATTAGGTTTAGTGGCATTTCACACTAAACCTGAGAGTTCTTGGATCAGTGAGTAGAAACCCAGTCTGAGCTCTGTGGTTTACAATCCTTTTGCTGGTGGCATGTCCAGGGCCTGTGTCAAACACAGGGGATGTGCTTGAAGGCAGCTGTGGCCTGAGGGAAAGCATAAACTGAGAGGTTTACAGAAAAATACTAACAAAAAGCCTTCAAAGCCTTCAGACCTACAAAACCTGTGGAGATGGGTGAGGATTCCTGTGTCTGAACTTTGTGCTGAAATTCAGCCCGTGCCTTCCTTTTGGGTCCCTTACCCAGCAGGTCAGGCACTGACTGTTTAACATCACACTCTCCAAAATCAATAAATGCAGGCAGATAAATCCACATGTCTACAGCAGCAGTATGTATGCATTTAAACCACCACAGATAGCTTTTTGTGAATGTAGCACAAAGCACCCAAGTGCATCACATCCAGCAGAATCAGTGTCGTTTCTTTTCCTGCTTGTGACTGCCAAATCAGATGTTTGATTATGCATAGATTAAAGGGGAACCTTTGCTGAAAATGTTAAACAGCCTCAATCAGAGATACCTATACTACAAAATACCTATTGAAAATGTAAAAAAGAGCAGAAGTAAATGATGAGCACTTACACCAAACATTTGCCTAAGATCTGGATCCCGGAATCTGAATGGTATATTTGAGACGTGGAGCCGTTTTGGCTGTGATTTGTTTTCTGTGTTTTCAGAAGATTGTGTCTGTTGCTGGCCATCGGTCTGTGCTGCATCATCTGTCTGCTAAAAGGGTAAAAGCAAAATAAAGCACACTGTAAGCATTTCTGGCATTTTTAATACAAGGGGGTGGACTTAAATGTGAAAAAAAAAACCCAACAAACAAACAAACAACAAAAAAAAAAACCCAAACAAAAAAAACCAAAACAAAACCCTGAACTAAAAAGCAGGCAAATCTGCTCCAAAGTAGTGAGGAATACCAGGAGTTTAAATACATGAAAAATCAATTTCTGTCTCAACAGCACACATTTTCAGTATTTGGAATAAACTGGAGAATAAGCAGATTATTATTTGTAGATTTGCTTAGCTATTCTTAAATAATGAATGAATATATCTCCCTATAAGGTTGTAGGAACTCCTTTAACCTCTTCTGTGTTTGCCAAGGAACTGAATCTGCAGTCCAAATGCTGCCTGCTCTCAGAGCAAGCCAGACACTCCCAAATGAGATTAGTGCTTTCATTCAGAGCCACGGGGACTCTCCCCAGCAGGCAGGTAACACATCTCATCCTCGTTGCTGTTCCACAGGCAGTGCTGATGGGCACTGGAGGGTCATTCTGCCCAGATAAATGGGGGTCATTATGGAAAAGGCCTTGAGTTGGGAGAGGGAGCAGAGCTTTAATCAGTGGTGAAGGTTGCCTGACAGAAGTGTGAGACCCAGAAACAAAGTTTTACAGATTTGCTTCCTCGACAAAACGAGGTTATGTCGTGGTACTTCTTACAGGGACACCGTTCCCTGGTTTTAAAATTCTGGTTTAAAATTGAAGGACATGGCCATGTGTTATGATTTAACAACCAAATTTTAAATCTGCACTCAGATGAGGAAAAAAAACCCCATAAAATGCCCCTCATCCAAAAAGTAAAATTAACCAATGCTGGCCTATCAGTAAGTTATAGAAATTACTCTTTTCTGTACTTTAATTATATCTTACAGTGCCTAATTAATTACTGCTTGTACAGCACGCAGTCATTAGACAAGGTTCTCCATGGGTATGTTAAAACAGCACATTCATACTCATTTGGAGGGGCAGAGGGGTTTGGAAGAATAGAAGGGGAAAGAAAATAGTTGAATGAAAAACTACAAGGATGATCTGACAGCCATCACTCTCTGTTCTGTCTTTCCTCTTCCATCTGACCACATTGATTCTCTAAATATTCATCTTTCTCTTGTGTGCTAATGTTACATTCATTTTGTCTTTCTGACTTTTTTTTTCATTTAAAGAACAAAAAGAAGAAATTGCCCATTCCTTGCTGGTATGAAATTTCTTTTAGGAGACAACAGTTAAAGCAACATAAAAATGGTTAAATAAAATAAACCTTACCACACAGTTTTAGTACCAACAAGCCTGTTGAAGAGGAAGCAAAAGAACTCAAACAGAATACATCATTTACATGAACAATAACTACATATAAATAGAATTCTAGCAAGTGAAATTCAACAATATCCTTCCTAGGGAATACAAATGTTCTCAAATTAAAAGTACTAACATCTATATTGCCTATACTTCTGTGCTAAGAACACTTTATAAATAAAGATCCTCATTTCTGCAGCATAAGTAGCATCTATGCTATTTAACAGGATACAATAAAACTCACACAAATACAAACTTTTGAGTGCACTGAAGAAAGACTTACAAGTGATCCGAACAAATTATGGGATCAGATCGAGTGTAAAACTGAGTCAGTGCCACCACATCTCTTCATCTGCTACTCCCTGAACTCCCAGGCCCACAAAGTAAATAATTTATCTTTATTAATATTTAGTGATTTCAATAGAAGATATGGTATATAGCTGTCAAGAGACAAAAATGTTCCATGCTAATCTGTTGTTGTCTAAAATCAACTCAGAAATTCAAAATTTAGATTTTGCAGTAACTGTTTCACCCAGAGACATTACAGGGATTATTTTCTATCTTCAGGCATAAAAGGAGAGCAATACAAAAGAAATTTGGTATGTGAGAGCAGGTGGGGGAATGATAGACTGGAAACTCCTGAAATACAACACTCCAGAAGAATTTGAGGTCAATCAGATTAATCTGAAGAGAACTAAAGAATTCTGAAGGTGCTGTTAAGCCTCAGGAACAGAGGGTGCCTCAGGAAGAAATAATACAATCAGCATTCTGTGCAAATGCAAATCGAAAAGAGTAACCTCTGTTCATTTTATTCATAGAAATGATGAATTGAAGGGCTGAACTGTGCACCAGGGACATCCCAAAACACTGGGAGCAACTGCCCTGCTAAGCAGGTGAACAGATTATGGTCAACAAAATCCAGTGAGGTTTCTGAAGGTGGCATTAAAATGGAGCTACAAATGATGGGTGAAGAGGATAAATCCAGGTACTGTTATTTTCCGGGCCTTTGGTTGGTTTTACCACTTTTTAAAATCACTTTTTGTTCTAAGAAGCCTCAAATTTACACTCTCAGTACAGAATGTCTCTGAGTCTGGGCAGAGAGGGCTGCAAACCAGAAACTTCAGCAAGTCACTGTCACCAACAATTCATAACTGTCCATGACCCTCAAGATTCCTGGGGCAGAATTAACAGGGCTAAGCCATTTAGAACATATTAAAGGGGTTGGCAATGTGAGAGGCTCTTCACAAAGCACATTATCATCCAGAAACCCACAGGTGTGCCTGGGAGACCTGGGCAAGGATAGCCATGAACTGAAAGTGGAACGTGAAGATGATGCAAAAATTTCCAGGTGACACCAAGGAGGTAAAACACACAGGGGGCAGAGGACAGGCTGGCTTAGGAAAAATCCCAGTAAATTTCAGAGCTCTGTGGACTCACAGAACCAGAATGTAATTTATCTCACACATACATAATACATTTCAGGAGAATACCTTCACTGCAAAGAGTGGTGTTTGGTAGTCCTTTAAAAATTAATCAGTGTTAGGATGTGGCATTGTACTTCCTCCATCCCTGCAGTCTTGCATGCAGTCAGGCTCCCTTCTGGCCCCCATTCCACCACATAGTTACAATTATAAAAATATTAAAGCTTCTCCAATATATGATAGTCTTAAAACTTATACTGAAAGTTATGAGTACAGAATGCAGAAATGGAAGACCAAATTCTCTCTCACAGCAAAACAAACTGAGGTGGGCTCCCCTTACTTCATTGAGCTGCTTAAGTGTTAAAATAAATTAGAATTGAAACATTCTTACAGGTAAGCAAACCCATATCAAAGAGGATATTTCAGAAAAGGATTTCTTTTTTTTCATATAAGATAATTTCAGCATAAACATTTGGTATCCTTTTAAACCAAATTCCTCATCACAAGAGTTAATATCTATTGTTTTCTAAAGAAATTTTTTAGCTTTAGCAAAATATTTTTATTTCTGCTTCCTTAACTCAGTTCTAGAAACAGAAATCTTCTATTATTTAAAAGACTTTGCTCAAGTTCTTAAAGAGTTCACATTGAAATAAAATTGTTGAAGTAATAATTTTGGTTTCCCTTCCTAGCTTTTCCCGGAGAATTTAAGACACAAAAATCATACAAGTGAAGAAAACCACTAAAGCAAATTCTATTTCGATAAAATAAATTTTATAATTTTTTATTTGGAAAAAGAAATTAACTTCCCCACACACACACCTCTTCCTTTAAGGCTATTTTAATCCAAATTTGCAGCAATTTTCACTCAAAAATACATTCCAAATCCTTCCAGCAGCCTCTAGTGCAGCCCCATTTTCCTGGCTGGACACTGGAGTCTCATCTCCCACCTTCAGCACTGGTGGCAAAGGCAGCACATGCAATAAAAAAAATGGTCAGTGAACCTGAAATCAGAGAGGGCCTTGTGCACATTGCTTGGGTGGAAAAAGCCCATTCCATTCTCCTTCCTGGCTGATGGCAATGCTCTGTGTCCCTTTCCATCCATCACTGCAGACAGCCAGCCCTGCAATGTTCCTCACACCAGAATTGTAAGAGTTGCACTTCCCTCCATTCTTTTTCACTGACTGATATCTCTCATTTCCTACAAACCAAAGGTGGTGTGCACAAAGCTATTCACCCCCAAATCCTGTTCCCAACACAAGGAAATGCAGTCACAGAGGAGCTGTTTGCACACCACTACAAGAACACCCTTCCCAATCTCAGCTTTTACAGACTGAATGGAACACAGACCACAGGAACCCCTGAAATGGAACTAAACCTTTTATCTCTTTCTGGACAAAGTGAAATTAAGTACTATTGGAACATGAGAAAGCTTTACCAAATCCTGATCATTCTGTTATAATCTGCAAACAAACACAAATCTGCTGCATATCTTTTAAACCCATCTGAATTCCAGAGGAAGAACAGCCTAATTCTGGCAGGAATAGCCTCAAAAATATTTACAAGGAGAAAAGAAAGAAGGAAAAAAAAAAAAAGGAACAGATTATTTTTTAAAAAATTCACTCAATGGTAAATTAGGTGCTGAGTATCTCATGTATACATGTCAGCACAGGGTAAAGCTCTTCAGAATTTTAAATATAGCAACAAAAAGAAAGCACCCATTGAATTTTTTAATAAATGCTCAAAACAGCACCTGTTTTTTCCTGCTGCACCAATCAAGTTATTTCTCAGAGAGAAGGAGCTTGTGAATGTCTTCTAGGCATTATTTGATTAAGCTGACAATATTATGTGAGCAATGGTTGGGTACCCACTGTGCTGTACTTTTGACCAAATTTATTTGTGTAATGAACACTTGCTCTGTCTCTTCTCCAGCCTGAACAGGGCTCTT
Organism: Pycnonotus jocosus; assembly: GCA_013400435.1. Classification (NCBI taxonomy): domain Eukaryota; kingdom Metazoa; phylum Chordata; class Aves; order Passeriformes; family Pycnonotidae; genus Pycnonotus; species Pycnonotus jocosus. The sequence continues at coordinate 276,843 of VWYP01032104.1, forward strand.
GATTTAACTGGTGGTGCTGGAAGCCAAGTGAATTTACAGCCCCCACAGTCATTCTCTCTCAATCTGGAGAGAATAGCAGCAGCAGTACATGAGCAAGCATAATTCAATACATTGTGCTATAAGCGCAGAAAATAATATCAGAGCTCTGCAATATACCTGTTTGATTTGATTTGTAAACCCGATAAAAAAAGCAATCGAGAAAAGTTCAGCAGAAAATATATATATACGTCCTGGGCAAAAATATAACCGTGCTCAATGTGTACAAACTGAAAAAATCATGCATAGTAAATCATCTTCATACTTCCCTCAGATAATATTGCACATTTTCCATTTTAAAAGGATCTGGATTCTGCAAAGTTACCTTTCCATTAAAAAGTGAGCAAAGAGAATAATTTAAAACCAAGTTTGGGATTTTCTGAAAATGCTGTTTCCCAGATAGATACACCACTAACAGAGAGCTGACAAAGTGATGTGTTTGTAGCTTTTCTGTTTTCTTAAGTAGATCAACTGATTAATTAATCATACTTGTTTTGATAAATTTATATTCTGAAAAGTCCCAGCTCTGCAATGTGCTTCCCAGAAGCATAACAACACAGAAAAAAATGGAGTTATATGCACAGATCCATCTGTTTGGGCTTAAATGTTCACACAAAGAGGTACACAGGAAAAAAATTCTATTATTGTGCTATTTCACAATGGTGATAAACATTACCAGAAGTATCAGTGACTTTTCTTGTGTCCTGCATCTCTGTTATCCTTTTCTCATGAGTAAGATCAATAGTAAGATCTCATTGCTTTCAGGATATTAAAAGTTGAGATTAATTCTTCAAATTAGCTGTAAATATAATAGTATTTCTAGTACGTCCTACTGCACAGCATGCAGCTCATGCCACATCCATTTAACCCCTTGAGAATCCTTTCCTGATGAGAATGTGCCTGTTCCTTGTTCTGATCTAATGCAAAAAGCACACAGATACGGGATTTGCTGCTATGCGGAAAGAAATAAAGAAATGTAAAAATACAGTCATGCCTATATTTGATAATTTGGAACTAGATGATCCTTAAGGTCACTCCAACACTAACCCTTCCATGATTATTGCTAAATTTCTGGTGCAGCTGAGTATCTCACACTCCAGAGATGCTTGGTTTCAGAGACACTGCAACTGAAACCCTGCAGGGCAAGCCCTGACCCCCTTGTTTTTAATGGTAAAATTCCCTTTTATTTCAGCTGGGTCACAACTTCACCCTGATGTTATACCCGCTTGACAAAGTAATTTCAGCACCACCATTAACTTCTCTCTGTTTCCCAGATTACAAAAGGTACACTGATCCTGGTTTCATATTCTTCACAGAAACATTTTACTACTCAAAGCACCAAATGCAAAGTGACCAAAGCAATCCCTGAGACAGCTCTGGAAGAAGCAGGAAGAGGAGCCAAGTCCCTGTGGGAGCCAAGTCCCCCTGTCCTGAAGGCTTTGCTGTCCCCTCTCCAAAGTGCTGAGCCACTGGCCAGTCCATTAATGCCTTAGAGCCATTCTCCCTCCCATCCCACTGGTGGTAAAAGTGTGTTGGGTGTTCAGTAGTGCCTGTTATTCTTATTAATAAAGCCATCTTTGGGAGCTGAGGTGAAATGTGACACACATTTGGGTTGTGAGTGACACAGACAGGGTGTCAGTGCACCTCCGGTGAGGGAGAACACACAACCACCTCCCTTCTGGAATATTTCCTGCCAGAGGTCCTTGAGCAGTCACAGGAATAAGATTTATTCCCAGGAAGACAGTGTAAGGTGGCTGAGTGTGACTGGGGCATCTGTTTTAGATATACTGCCACACACACACAAGCACACCCGGTAGAATCCCTTAATCCAATTTACTGACAAATGAAAGAGAACCTGAATAATTTTGTGCTTTGCTTCAGCAGTTCCTGACATTCCTCTATTGAACATGCTCTGGGCTTTCAGCAGGCTGGGTATTGTGCAGGGCTGAAGACTTGCAAGCTGTAGTGATTATTTCTCTCATTTCTAGATGGATGCATTCTGGATGCTGATACCACAGGCTACAAGAAAGCACTGCTATTATTGTGATAGCTTATGCATGGAGAGCTAGCAGCCTAAATAAGAGATCATTAATTCTGAGGACAGATAGGAGCAATAAGATAGGTTTCTTAAGCCTCTGGTACTGCAGGACAGCCAAAGAGTAATTAATAACTTGGCTACGTTAATTATTTCCCCAATTAATCTTCCTTAACAATATGGAATATAGCCCTTATATAGTGCTTTACATTGCCTTTGCTGGTTCATCATTTTTCTTCTAAAATATTCAGCAGGGTCTCAGGGAACAGCATATCAATCATGTCTGGAGGACAATCACCAAAAGCCATACATTTTTTGACTTGTGAACATGTCTCAAAACTTGGGCCAAATTTGCTGGCATGAAGGGCAGATATTACTTTTAAAAGAATATTTGTAAAATGTTTTAACAGAGTTGTGTGTAACCAAGCAGTTGCCAAGTTCAACTAAGGACATCCAGCTGACATCAGCATATCAGTAATGTGAAATGGGAGAAGGAATGATAAAAGGTTGCCTCAATGAATTATTTATTGCTTGCATTGATTCAATAAATATTTCTGACCACCTACTGATCCCATCCACAACACCACAACAGCAATTAACAAAAATCTTTCCCTAATTAGCTGCATCCTGGCTCCATTAGCCAAGAAGGAAATGCATGCACAGTATGCACATCTTTAGAAGTTCACATTACATATGATAAAACTCAATAATTGTGATATTTTCACAAGATAATATTAAAATAAATTCCTTGGGTTTGTCCTTAAAAAAATTAGCAGTCAGATTAGGAAATATTATACTGACAAAGGACAAGAGCATTAATTTAATCCAAATGAAAAATCTTAAGTAGTGTTATGGAGACACAAAGAAATACTCAATTGATTTTACTGTTCCTCTTTCATCTGTTAAATCAGAAGTCTGGGGTTTTTTTGATGTAATTCTTGCAGGAAGAAAGTGTTCAAAAATAATTTTGTTTCAGTGCTTGAAAGATGTAAAATCAGGACAGGCAACCAATGAAAAGATATTAAAAAACCCCATGACAGTAAATATAGAAATCTTGATTAGAGGGATTTTTATCATTTGAGTGGGAGCTGTAGCTTCACACTGCACAGGCTGCCTTACAAAGCATTACCAGAACAAGAAGCCACCAGGTTCCTCAGCACTGAAAAATGCCTTGCTCATGGCATTTTCCCCCACAAATTGCTCAGCACATTCCCACTGCAGATTCATCTCTGCTTTCTCTCCCACTGGAGCTCCGTTTCTCCCACGTTTCTCTCCGTGTGTCTGAGGATACCCAACACTCCTGGGGTGGTTTCATGAGCACCTAAAACCTCAACACCACACCTGTCCTTCCTGACACCTCGAGGCTCAGGCTCCTTCCACACACCACTCCATATAAATTGGATTATATGAAATAAGATATGAAATTACCTAAAATAAGACTTGGAAAGGGTCTGAAAGCATCAAGAGTGAATAGCTGTGGTATGTTCTAAATATGCAGAAATACAGATCTGCCATCTAAGTAACAAAGTTTAAGGGAAGGGGGTAAAACAGATGAAGAAATGTTGAATGGTTTTGTAAAGCTTCCAGGTAAATATATCTAATGGTTATGATAGTCCTTAAAACAATTTAAGTTACACTTTGATAGGCAATAAATCAGGACACAATGCCCTTGAGAATAAGACTTTCTGACTGATGCAAAACTTGGCATACTTGGTTTCTGGAAATCCACTGATTCTTCCCAAGTTCTTCTGTCCAACTCATTTATTTTCTTGATTTATGATGAAATTATTCAGAAAAGAACATAAATCAATACACAGCAAGGCAACTGTACTTTTACATGTGGCCATTCATTCATGCATAAGCATTACTGCTCTAATACAGAATGAGATTCTTTATTTAAATGTTCTAATTAGCTGAAAAATTCTTTCAAGTGTTATCCCTCATAAGTCAACACTATAAAAGGCTGCAGTGCTGCAATAAAGTTTATTAAACTTTTGTTCTGGCAGCAGGCTCTATCTGGACAAAACAACTTTCAACATCTGCACCTAACTTGACACAATGGTGTGACATTTAACAATATTTGTCCAAGTAAAAAAATCACTAATTAAATACTGTGTTACACAGCTTCAGAGGATACTACTTCCTTTTTAAAAAGGGAAAAAAAGAAAACAAAAAAGGTAAAGTGTCTTTAGATGGAACACTTGCAGGTTTGGCTAGGAGTTGTTTACCCTCAGCTTGAATCAATGCACAGTAGTTTCTGGAATTCCCCTCTGAACTAGATTTATGTCATGCATGTAAAGTCCCTTTTTGTGAGAGTTGTGTTGACACAACCAACTGCTGAGTGAACTTGTGAGAGCAGAGCTTCATGCTGAGAGAGAACGGCTGATTGCTCCAGCTCACCAAAAGAAAGAAAATGTGACAGCGTGATAAAAGGTTTTTCTCTGTTTGACCCCTCACCTATTGCTGGATCCCTGCTGGGACTTTCCATTTGCTCACTTGCATATCTTTGCCCAAGGAGTCAGTTGTTGAACTCTCTGAAATACAGAGGAATTTGAGGGTTCTCCATGACACAAAAAGACACTTTCTAAATCACATTGCTCTTTTTATACTGAGGTACTCACCAACTTAACAAGCAGAAGTTCAGCTCCTTGCAGGATACTAATTTATCAAACTTAGATTACTAATTTCATGAAAAAAAAACAGCTGAATTAATTTTTCTTACTGGGTGGTCTCATATCTTAGCAGGTTACAGAAAAAGTTTGCAAAGCCATGTGATATTTTGAATGGAAGAGCAGGTCTGTACCTGCTCCTCTCCAAAAGCAGCCTGCCTGGAGTCTCCCAGTGGCACAACCAGACACAGAGAAGTCCACATCAAGGAACATTATGGTTTATGTAAATCATTATTTTTCATCCTTTTCTTCAAGCTCACCCAATGACTTTCCTTCTTTAACGTGAAAGATAATTTAAAGTTTTAGGAAACATCCGTTTGTCCTTCCCTTCTTCCACTTCAAAAAAGGAGCAAATCTAAAGAGTAGTGGATGGTTCAAAGAATTTTTAGAGGGTTTAAACCATCATTTCAAATCTAGCTGTGAATGCTGATGTTGTGAAGAATTCTGCTTGATCATATGAATGCAGCTTTTTACTGAGCTGGACAGTGCAGAATTGCTTTGAATACTGATACTCAAGTTTAAGGAAACATCTTTTGAAAAACTCGAAACAGGACTCAGATCTGCCTGAAATCAAGTTTCCCTTCCTGGAAAAAGTTCTCAGGAAAGAGGGCAAAGGAGACATTCTCTACCAGCAAACCTGGAATCAGGGGATTGGCACTGTGAGTTTGAACCTAATTCCCACCCTTCCCTCTGCTCACAACAAGGCTGCCAACAGACCTCTTCCCCTATTCATCCTCAAGCACAGCAAGCAGACATTTCTCAGCCAAGATATTTCTATTTTCACCTAACATCAGCACAGAGAAGCCATCAGCCATAACAGGCTCAGGCAGTTTTGCTGTTCCCTTCAGGAATCAGTTCAGGATGGTACAGCCACGCTCCCTCAGCCCCTGGGGCACAGATTCATCTCCTCTCGAATTCCCAGGAAGGGGATTTGGCCAAGTGATGCTGCTGAGAAATGAAAGCAGAGAGGGTGGGGTGACTGATACCCCAGAGGGTTGTGCTGCCAGGCAGAGGGACCCTGCCAGGCTGGGGAGAAACAGGCAGGAGGAACCCTGAGGAGATCAGCAAACTTGGAGAGGAACAGCCCCATGTGCAGGGCAGTGACTGGCAAAGGAACAGTGCTGCAGGAAAAGAGCCCAGATGGAATAGGAGTCAACAATATGTGAGGGTTTGGAGCATCTGGCAAACAAGGAGAGAATGGGAGAGCCAAGACTGCTCAGCCTGCAAAAGAGAAGGTGTAAATACCCAGTGGGAGGGAGGAAAAGGATGGAGCCAGTGGTGCCCAGCGAGGGAGCAACAGGCAATGAGCAAAAGCTGCAGTACAGGACATTCTGTGTAGGAGCAGGGAAATAACTTTTCCTGTGAGTGATCTAACATGGGAACAGATTTCCCAGAGACTTGTGGAGCTCCCTCCCTGGAGGAGTTCAACACTCACTGGACACAGTCCTGAATAACCTGCTCTGGTTGATCTGCTTGATTTGTCAGCAGATCGAGGCCACATCCAGTGACCAGAACCAGCCTTGCACACCCTGGTAAGCAGTGACAGAGCAGGAGCAAGGTGACAGGACAGCAGTCAGCAGGTCAGGGTCCTGTCCAGAGGGTCAGGGTCCTGTCCAGAGGGTCAGGGTCCTGTCCAGAGGGTCAGGGTCCTGTTCAGTGGGTCCCATGACAGGCAGGGCTGTAATGGGGAGCACAGTGGAGGTGGGAAGGGCAGGAAGGACCAGCAGTGCCCTGACAAGGACCATTCACAAAGGCTGATGCCAAAATATAATGAGAAAACATCATGCAAAGGAAGAACATCAGAAAAGGGAGTGGAAAAAATGTTCATTTGGATGGGCAAAAATTTCCACTTTCTGTTCTACACAAAACACCCCATGCACACACAGATCCTGGTTCTCTGTGACTGGCTGGAAATAGACTCTCCCAGACACAGAGAAATGGAAGCCTCCACACCTTAGCATGGCATGGCATTGCAGCAGAATGAACAGTACATAAAGCAAATTATCACTCAATAAAGCAATATTATTGTACCAGCAAATGACAACTGTAGGTCACCTCTTCCCATCACTGTTCTCCACTGTGCAATGGCCACAACCCAAATAAACAAGGCACTCTTCAGGGAGGAAGGATTAATGTTACAGGAAGGCACTCCAGCACCTCCACTCTCCTCCCTGTGCATTGATTTACCTGGTTACACTATTTTACCTTTAAAGCTCACTTGGATAGCGAAGATCCCTACACAGCTCTTGTAAATTCTCCTGACACATAAATTGAGTATACTGTAAAATAGCATAACCATGTAAGTAAATAAATACATTTATTGTTTGGGCAGTCATGATCACTGCATCACTTGTTAGTTCCTAGGATTTTCATTCCTTTCAGCATTCCAGTATCCTTTCCACCTGCACAACAGAACTGAAGGCTGTCTGTGCACACACTTTTGTTTCCCATAGTAGTAACTGAAATTTGCAATGATCACCTTGAACCATAACTAAAATGGGATCTATTATTTCCAATTGAAATAATATTGAATATTCCTTCCAATTGAAAGGAAAAAGCAACACAAAGGAAAACTGAAAACAGAATTTTGCCAGATGCCTATCACAGAGTTAGTTTATCAGCCATCAACCTCTGTGAGAATAATAACAGTGTCCAACACCCCAAAAACCAATCTTTCATCAAACTTCATGAACAATTTACTTGTTTTTTTATCATATTTCAAGCTTCTACTGCAAAAGAAAGCCCCACCAATCCCAGTCAAACATCTCTGTAGGTTAGTGGACTTAAAATGGAAAAGGGGGGAAAAAGAAGAAAATATATTTCAGTTATTTTTATGAAACTGCTTCTAGCCCTAAGCTTGTCTCCCTAACTTTTTTAAGAGGTCAGCCAAACAGATTTTCAGTTTCTTTGGTGATATCAGGACATGCAGTTATGTTTAGCTTCAATGCTGCTGCAGAAAATATTTGGTAATCTAACACATACTCAAAAGAAACTATTTGATGGTTCTTTTTTGCTCTTTTCTAGGTGTGGAACTTTCATTCTTTACACACTGACTGCCTTTACTGCTTTTTAAGGCAAAAAGAGTTTGGTCAATCAGTTTGACAACCAAGCCTGCCCTTCATAACCTGGGCTCCGAGAATATGAGGAAATCACAGGGGTTTTACAGTCCATAAACCCAGACTTTATTCTGGATGAGCTAAGAATCTTTGTGTGAGCAGGACTCAGACACTAATAGGAGAGGAAGTTACGGCCATAATTAACAGCTATTTGAAGTAAAACTCATTTAGAAATATAATGAACTGAGAACACTTAAACAGACTTCATTCAGGGAAAGATAAAAGAGTGGCTTACAGAAATATGGCCTGAATTGCATTTCCATTGACATCAGCTACTTTTGTAACACCTTCCCCTTCCTCTGCTTCTAAAGGAAATAACGTAAAAAATGCTCTTTGCTGCACTTCTGGAAGTGGATTTAAAACGAAAATTGTAAATTATAGCCTTTACCATCCACTCACTTCCATCTCAGTAAAGAACTCATCCCCTGACCACTCAATAGATAGAGAAAAAACTACCACAAGCAGCTTTCATTATTATTTACAAAATGAAAGAAAACCAGTTCAAGAAGTGAGACTCAAAATGGTCAGTGCAATTTGAAATTCCTTCAGTTATTTGCATAACCACCCAATATGTTTTAGTGGCTGCAGTTATGAGATTATCTAAAATCATGAAGAATATATATTTATTAACACATATGCTCAGCACTTTTGCTCTTCCTTGATTAGAATGTCAGGTGAACATTTCAACTGAGGGAAAATGAATTGTGAGCTGAGGATGGGCAGCTCTGTCTCACCTGACTCACTCAAGTGAAGAGCCTCTAATAGACACTGGGGGGATGCATTAAATGAGGAACCACGCCATTGAGCTCTCTCAAATTTCCTTTAAATAAAAAGCAAGAAGAAAAGGTTAATTAAGTTCTACCACGCAATTCTATTAACAGTATCCATGATTACTGTAGCATGAGGAGGACATTTAATTCAAAAGAGAAAGAAAGAAAGAAAGAAAGGGAGAAGTGGCCCTGGTGAAATACTGAGCTGGTCCAGCACAATGACTGAGCTGCTTTCAAGGCACTGCAGGTTCTGAGGCTGCTACAGCAAAAAATCCAAAGAAATAAAATAAAAAGACAAAGTTCCTGCCCAAAAGTATGAGCCAGAAAGGCTCATAACTAATATGCAGCTATAAATTGGTAATATATAATATTGTTTTTTCTGTTACCATCAAAATCCTGTGTTTTGTACTGTGAAGCAGCATTTGACAAGGCAAGTCATGCCTCTGATGCACTGGCCTACCAGGGCTCTGGGATTTGGATTTCTAGCTTGACCAATTGCTCCAAAATAAAACAAACCATGTCAGCATTTGTGAGGAAATATATTCTGTGCAGAGAAATTAGAAGGGCTTTTACAAGATGCTCGACTGTCTGGTCTCTCACAGGTTTTTTGTGCTAATTCTGTCAGCACAGCAAGTGCTCGCAGTGTTCCTTGCAAATTTAAATAAGGTCTTCAACTAAAAATAATCATCTACAGAGATTCCTGAAGATGTATTTGCACAATCCAAACACTATCAATTTAAACTGTATCCTAATAAGAACAGAGTGTGTAGATTTTCAACACCTCAAAACAATAATAATAATAAAAAAAGATGGATGTGTCTAAATCAAATATTTTCACTTCAAAATTTTTCTTGTCTAGTCCCCCAAAACAACTGGATATCCTCCAGATGCAGAAGTACTTTATGAAGAGAATGAATTGAAAAATAAAATACTTCTTTTGTAACCAGAGAGCAGAAAAGGATGAAAGCAGGTATCAACAGCCTGAATTTTTTTATATTTGATTCCAGATTTTATTAAGTGTTTCAATTTAGCCTGGCCAAAACATGGCACTTCATTGAAAAGAGTGGAATGGGCTCCAAAGATTAATGACAGTAAAATTATCCTAATCTGTCATAAGCTCTGATATAACAGCAAGAGGAAGTAATTTCCTTTAGTAAAAAGCAATGAGCACCAAAGCATGAAAATTAACACTCCACAGAGGTAGAGATTAAATGAGAAATATTAGCTGCATCAGCACATTGGAGACAATTATAAACTTCAGAGGATTTCTGAGACTGAGAAATACTATATTTATTATGATAAAGTCAATTTTACTACTCAGTAAATGCTCAGTTTGTGATTTTAGTACTGATTTTTTTTTCTCCTCAAAGGTAACTTATGTTACTGCTTTCTAAAATTTGTATCACTTTTGTTTCCTTTATGCATTATATTGCTCACTTTATCTCACGGAAACTTATTAATACAGAGAAGACAAAAAAAATCACTGAGTATTATGTTATTTTATTACTTTCTTTGAGCACCCAGACAACACTTGACATGCTTTTTGAGAAATTATATTAACCAAAAATGGGTTTTTATCAGTTTCAGTCAGCGAGTGTTTATGAACAGATGAGAGTCTCTTTCTTTTTTTTTTTTTTTTTTTTTTTTAAACAAAGAGAAATAAATATGAGAAGATAAGTAAAAGTACACAGTGAAGATACTTTGGCTTTACATTCTTGTATTACGGAATAAATCCAAGCTGCAGATTTTTATAACCACCAGCATTCCTACTGAAAGGTGCTAATGCATCATTATGATCTAGCAGGTTGCTGGCTGTGTTTTACAGCCTTTCACACTACATTAACCTTTTGTACCTCAAGTATTTATGACCTCATAAGTAAGTATTTATCAAACTGAAAGCTCATATACAGCACTGTATTTTAGCTCTCAGTTTTTGGGAACATTTATAATTTCTCTTGGCCTGTGTTTAGAATTACTTTGTTTCACAGTCTGTGTTTTTAGCAGAGATATTAATGCAAAGTAAAACTGTTTTTCTCACTATCCATGCAAATGACACAGAACTATGAAATGCCTTAAGTAGGGTCTCATGCCAATGCAAAAAAAAAAAAAAAAAGGCAAAAAACAACAAAACAACTTCCCATTTATATTTTATTCCAAAATAAAATAAGAAATTGTTAGAAAAAGCAAATATAGCTGTTTTGCTTCCTGCCGTATTTAATAGTGTATAAGAGCCAAACAACCAGAAGTACTTTTGGTACAAGAACTGTCACAATTACTTAAGTAATAGGTGCCTTACCTACACATGGTCTGTATTTTAAAAACAAACAAACAAAACAAAACCCCAAACAAACAAACAAACAAACAAAAACCCCAAAAACCAAACCAAACAAACAAACAAAAAACCCCACCCCAAAACAAAACAGAAACAAACACAAAATATAGTAATGCAGGCAGATGCACAGCCTTGTTTGAGAAAAAAAAAAAACCCACAGCTCACAGATTCACTGAATAAATACAGCAAAAATACAGTATTGGTTGCAAATATTCTTCCCAGCAATTCACTATGAAATCTGAGGTATTGAAACCTACTGTGAGCGAGGCCAAATTGCAACTCCACACACATTCCTATAAAATTTGGGGCTAACAAGCACCATGGATTTTTATATCTCTGAGAGAAAGGACGCCTGTCCAAACCTGTCCTGCCTTTGTTCTCCCTCAGGTGTGTGTGACAGGGTGAGGCAGGACCCTCCTGCCCACAAGCACCTGAGCAATGGCAAAAAAAAAGAAAAAAAAAAAAAGGAAAAGAAAAAAAAAAGATGTGAAAGGAAAACCATGAGGAAAAATGTCACGGCAAAGGAAGAAGGATGTCAGCTGCTCAGTTACAATCTTCTGCACACTTATACAGGGATGGTTGAAAGAAGTCAGTCTCAGCCACTGAGGAGTTTCTGCCTGATGCTAATTGTACTAGACACAGATCACTATTGGCCTTGCCTGCTGCAGTCATTGTGGGGAAAAAAAAAAAAAAAAAAAAAGAAAAAAAAAAAAGAAATTACTTTTCTACAGATGGAACAGATGAAGGAGGTGCTGAAGTGCCCCTCTCCAACAAGAAGCTGCTGATCTCCCTCCCTGCCGTGCTCCTTGTCCATGCTGGGATGTCCTGCCACCCTTCCTGCAGCTTTCCCTCTGGGCAGTGCAGGCTCTAAACCCAGCACCCCCCTAAGCCCAGGGCCAGCTTCCAGCCCCCCTCTGTCCCCACAGTCCCTGTGTTTGTACAGCCACACACCACACCTGAACACTTTCACATTTCCTACATCTATAACACAGGGAGGTTTAGAGCCCTGCCCTGATCCTGGCAGCAGTCGTGTTCCTTGCACCATTCCTGCCCCATCCCTGACTCCTCATTCCCATTCCTCCAGGAAAACTGTGCCAAAGCAAAGGAGCAGATGCATCTTGTCACTGTGTGTGTATCAGCTCATCACACACCCAGGGTGGGGGTGAATGAGGAGTTGGTAACTTCACACTGTCTGCATGCTGTGTCTGAAAGTTAAACCAAGCTGCATAGTCTTGTCTTTAAAAAAAGAAAAAAATATATTTATATATACATAAATTTCCTAAGTAACAGAGTATCTCACCAACATTCTTTTTTATTCATGCACCTGAAACATAGCATTCACACAAATCAAGCTGAGACTGTGATCTATTCAAAGCTCAATGCTCCAAAAGCATCAGTTCGAAATGAAATTCAGCAATAGCAATCTGTTGTTATGGAGAAAAAAGACTATTTCTCAGTCTAGACACTTGGGCTCAGGACAGCCAGCTTCTGCAATCAATTTTGTCACAGATTTGCCTCTGGCAGGTTATTTAAACTACTTGTACCCTAGTTCCTTCTCAACAAAAGCAGAAAAAACAATAATTGTAATTCAGCAAAATCTCACAAAATGGTCATAAGGATTAAATAAATCTTTTCATGAGATGCTTGGAAAGGATCATTCTCTAAACTCAACAAGAAAGAATCACACTAGATTAGATCAGCAGCAGCACATTCAGAAATATCTCAGTCTTCCAGACAACTCCCAAACCTAAAGAACTCCTGAATATAAAGAAATACCTTCATCATTTGAGCTCACAGACTTGTAAAGTCTCTATCTCAAATTGTTTTCTGCTACCCCATGAGAGTGGTGGGAAATGCAATTCAACTCCCTGATAGAAGGAATGATCACCTGGAAACACACCAGGAATTTTGGGGAAAACACAGAAGGGTTGCCTTGCATTGACACCCAGAGGAGAGCAGCCCTAGAGCTGCTGGGAATAAAAAACCCCTGAAGCCCTGAGCTGCACCACAGCCTGTCACACATCCTCCTGCACACATCAGCCCCAAGGAGCTCGTGTTCTGCTCCTGCAGCATCACCCTCAGCCTCGGGGATTTTGTGCATTTCCCACCTTCAATACACCAGAGATGGACAGGGCACTTGTGCAGCGACTACAGACAAAACGCTGGAGCAAACTTCAGAAAAACCTTCAAGCCCTCACAGCACTCCAAGCTCTTTTTCTCAGTGACAAAATCAGCCTCTATGTGCACTAGAATATTGTTTTCACCAAAAGAAGGGCAGGGTGCAAAAGTATTTTACCAAAGGGAGAGCAACAAATTTATCACCTGGGCTCTATTCAAATCACCAAAGAGCCCAGCTGCAAGCAATGTAAATAGCTTTTGGCATGAAATATCTGCTCTTGTTGAAAACTGCTGAGCAAGGGCCATGCCTGCTCCAGCATTTCATCAATAGGGCAAGGGGTCATAATTAGTTCTTTCAATTGCATCTTAAAGATTTTCTGGTTAAAACCCATTTCTTCACCCAAAAAGTATGCTCAAGAACAATCCATTGTAATAAATGCAGAGTTTCTTAAAGGTGCAACAAACTTATCACCAACCAGCTTTTTTTCCCGTTTTTTTTATTCCCAGCAGCAGCACACACAAGAGGGGACAGAGCTTTCCAGAAGAGCATGGAGTCATTGCTCTGACACTTGTGTGTGACATGAGGGACCTTCCTGTGAATGTCTAAAATAACCCTGTGATGAAGGAAAAAGTCTCTTTTTTTCTTACAATAAAGGCAAAGCACCATTCTTCATGGAAGAAAATGGACAGATGATGATGATAGATAGATAGCCAGATAGATAACTCAAAATTTGAATATTCAGCAATACAAGCACTCCTTTCTTCCCACTGAAGGTAAAAAGCTTGAAAACACAGGGCACAGTAAGTTCAACCAAAATAAAAAAAAGTATCAGGTTCCTAAATTATAGCTCCTAGCTCGCTGGTTCTAAACTTAGCAGCTCTAAATGATCAGTGTCTGAAATATGTCAAATCAATAATTCAATTAATTAGAAAGCCACTCAAATGTGGGGCAATACATTATGACTGTTTAGGTTAAGGAAACTGGAGATACTGAGAGCAGCTTCTGCCTGCTGCCTGAATAGATTGTCTGTGGAGATATTCAACAGCTGGTGATGGTGGAAAGCAATTTTTGATAGTGGGTGGCCAGGGCATACATGGCTGGGAGGGAGGGGTGACACATTTCTCAGCCAGAAAGGTGACACACAAAAGGACTGATTTTTGCTACAGCAAGACTTGCTACACTTTGCCTGGTTGGGATTAACATCACCTGCATCATCAGTGAGTACACAGTGAGTAGCTGTTACATTTCTAGGCATGCAATAGTCTGTTTAGGGAACTTAACTTTGAACAACCCCAGACAAATATCCCATATCCTCAAATTACAACGGAGGGAAATTTCCAGGCATAAAAATTAGATGCACTGGGCTAAGGGGGAACATGGGAGCCCAGATTATAGCAAATTTGTTGTCCTAAAAGCACGTATTTGGAAAAGAAACAAAACAAAACAAAATAATAATTAAAAAAAAAAAACAAAAACAAACAACAAAAAAACCCCAGACATTAAATACAACCTACAGCTGTATTGAAAACAGAAGCATCTCTTAATGCACAATAATAGTAAAAAGAGAAAAAAGAGGGCTCCCTCCATTAGAAAGCACAGAATGGAATCAGTGATTCAGACACCACTGCCTTTGATTGTCTTCTCTCTAAAATGCATTAAAATCTTTGGAAAGTTGACTTTGCTGTACATGCAAAAAGAGAAGTAGCACGGGAAATGGCTGCAAGTTCCTTTCAAGAGAGAACAGAGAGATAAAAGGAATGGATGTGCAACGCTTTCAACTCAGTGGGGAAAAAAAGAGAAGAGGGAGCCCAGCTCAGAAATGAGAGCAAGTTCTAAAATTGGAAACGCTTGCTGGAGACGGGGAGAAGCCAATAGCAGCATTTTAGGCTGGTGTGAAAGTGCTTTTCATGCATGTGTGAGCCGTTTCACAAGTACAGCTCCTGCCAGCCTGCATGTGAACTCCAGCAAGTGCAGGGTGCAGCAGCCTCAGGGCTCCAGAGCCTCCCAACACCTGCACTCAAACACAGCCAGCAGCTCCCAGGAGCTCTGCACCCCATGGGGCACCACCTGTTCCTAAAGCCAGGCCTGAACCCGTTCCTAAAACCAGTCCCAGACCCATTCCTAAAGTCAATCCCAGCCCTGTTCCTAAAGCCAATCCCAGCCCTGTTCCTAAAGCCAGTCCCCGACCCATTCCTAAAGCCAATCCCAGACCCGTTCCTAAAGCCAATCCCAGACCCATTCCTAAAGCCAATCCCAGACCTGCTCCTAAAGCCAGTCCCTCTGGCCAATTCCTGTGCACTTCCAGCCCTTTATCCCTTCATTCTAAAACGAGATTTTGTATCTAAATTCCTATGTACCACGGTATAGATTTACTGGGATATATCATCACCCGCTCAGGAGGATCAAACAGTGGCCATCCATTAAAAATGATTCAATGTCTACACTGCAAATATGTTGGCTCCTCCAATTACACTAATTGCAATACATTTTAAAATCAATACTTTAAGGGACTACTATAAAATGCAAGTTTTTCAATTTGCTCAAAATCTACATTTTTTTAATCTCATTTTAATTTCTCTTTTACAATCTTTATTTTTGAATGCAAGCTAATTTTTTTTTCCCCAAACACTCTGACAAAACCAGAATGCATTCTCTATTTAAAAAGAGGTCAAAAGTGACATTCATGTATAAAAAACCAAGCTCCATCATTTTGTTTCCTCCAGCTTGGGATAGGTTTGCCACCTGTCCCTGTCAGATTTTCTTTAAAGAAAAAAAAAAAAGAAGCTTATGTACGAAAACAAGGAAATACAAATATTCAGAGGTGAAACTTGGCATCTGCTTCACTAAATTTGGCAACACTGTAATTGTAAACTATGTAGGAAAGGAAATGGGGTGGAATATGTCCACAAGAAGCCATATTTCTCAGCACAATCAATATTTCCACACCCCTAAAACCAAAAGAATGAGGACTCTAAGTACACAGGCAAAAGAATTGTTACATTTTCAAGTAAATGCATAAGTTTAAAACAAATTTGTCTGGCCAAAACTGATATTTTTCTCTAAGTAAAAATCCACAAGACTTCTTTTTTAGTATCTTCTAGCTTTAAGATGAATGCTTGCAAATACTTTAAACAAATTGAC
Organism: Pycnonotus jocosus; assembly: GCA_013400435.1. NCBI lineage: Eukaryota > Metazoa > Chordata > Aves > Passeriformes > Pycnonotidae > Pycnonotus > Pycnonotus jocosus. The sequence continues at coordinate 293,061 of VWYP01032104.1, forward strand.
ATTTTATAACCACATTTTTGCCAATAAATCTCTTTAAACAATAGCAGCAATAATATCTTTTGTAACATGAGCATATTAAAAAATAAATCACATCCTCACAAAAAGCAAAATTAGGTGTCCCAGCATTGCTATAATGTGAAAAATAGTGAATTTACATACTTTGAGATTTTTAGATCTCTCTTTTCTCACACATTATGTTATAACTCATTAGATCTTTATTTTAATTTCAGCTTGCACTGGAGGAGCTTCATCTGCTAACACTAATTAGCAGAGGCAGGCTCAGATCTTCCTGGCTAGCTGGGTGAACATGCCTGCAATATGTTGCAGCCTTGGTACACATCTTGTTTTCAAATCAAATATTTAGATACTACTCTGGAACAGCTGGAACTTGTGTGAATCCTTATGAAATTAAATAGTTGACATCTTCTGACGAGCTTTTTATAACAGCAACAAAAAAAAAAAAGAAACAAAAAAACCCACAGACACAGAAAAGGCTTGATTGTAAGCACGCTCCTCTCTTCTGATTAAATCAGAAGGCAGTCTGCTGCTTTTATCTTTTATAAATCAGACAATAAAGGAAAAGTATTTGAATTCCAACCCAAAGGAAAAAAAAAAAAGGCACAGGAGGAGAAACCCTCCCTTCTTACTTTGGAAAGGTAAGGAAGCTGAGAGGCAGCACCAGGCTCATCCCAGAGAGTGCAGCCAGTCAGTTTATTGAGATTGAGATGCCCTCAATGGCAAACAATCCTCTGCTCCACGGGGACAGTTCCATGTTCTCCATCTCCCCCAGCTGGGCTGTGCTCAGACCTGGGGGCAGAGGCAGCTGAGGAGGAGCCACACAGGTGCTTTTCCCCTCTCCTTCCACAGGCACTCTGCAGAGCTGGTTGCTGTGGCAGGGAAGGAGCACCGACACATCCTGCTGCCACTGGCAGCTGGCTGCTAAATGGGCAGCTCGGTTTGTGGGCTGGGGTAAACTCATCGTATTTCAGAGGCAGTGACAACTTCTCAGGTAGGGAAGAGACCAGAGGCAATGGCAGCTGCTTCAGAGGCTGAGATTTAAAGAAAAGATTTTTCTGCTGGAAAAGAAAATGCAAGAAGCCCCTTTAAGCAAGAACAGCAGAAGACCTAAGGGATTTCTCTTAAAAAGCTGTTGAGAGGTTTTTCTAAATCAAAAAAGGCAGCACAATATGCTGATGCTTCCACACCACTGTGTGGGGTATCAGCTGAAAAAACCTCTAGAACCAGCAAGCTGGTGCAATTTAGATACTAAAATACCACAGAATTCATGTATGTTTTTCACATCCACTGTATATTTCCTTCAGAGATTCCAGATTCTCTCCATGCCACATTAAAATCAGTGGTACCTCCTAGAGGGGAGAAGAAAATGAAAGCAAGCTAGTAGATGATATTAGAATGAGCAAAAACTGGGAAGAAACAGAAAATAGAGACAAAGCATACACAGTAAAAACAACATAAATGGAAAAAAAAACCTATAAAAAAGGAATAGTGTAGAGATGAAAAGGAAGATAAGACAACGAGAATGCACACAAAGATTAAAAGCAGGCAAGAAATAAGCAAAAGAAGAGGAAGGTTTTGTAATTATTTTTAAAAAATTAGCAATTATTTTATATTCCTATCTAAAATCTCCCAATATATTAGGGAAGTCGGTCATGGACAACCCACAAAGCTGCATCACAGTTTTGCAAAGAAATTGCCAGACACACGTAGGATTCATAAAAGACACAAAAAACCAAGCTACTCTCTTATCCCTTCTTCTGGAATTTCTACAATTAATTAATAATTTATTGGCCATTTAATGTCTAGGTTTATGCAATTTAAAACAACCAATTCTTTCTGCATACCACAGGAAGACCAAATGGGGCATAGTGATGTGCACAGTGGAGTATTAGCTCAGTCTAATTATTTTTCCAGCAAAGTCTGAAAAGAAGAACTTCTAACCCTCCCCTAAATGCATATCTGGTGAATAAGAACATTTTCCTCTGTCTGCTTCTGCCTGCAATGTCTATCTCAGCCTGTCAAGCCTCTGGTAGAGCATAAAGCTGCTTCAGACTTACTGATGGATTCACTTGCTTGTGGGTTATGCCAAGACAGAGGGACATGCCTCATTACTGTCCTTCTAATCCTGATGGATAGCAAAGGTAAAGGTTGGAATCAAGCCACTCGTTCACACTGACCCTAGAAAGGAGCAAATTAAGCAGGGAGAAGTGGTAAGCAAACCCCCACATGAGTAAGGTTTAATTAAAGTAATTCTGTGGGTGGCTGGGTGTGTGGGAAAGCCGAAGAGAGAGATGTGTGGGAGAGGAATGGAAACTTGAGAGTATAAACAGGATTTTAAAAAAAGTATTTTCAGAGCTGGGGGGTAATAACCCACTAAGCCATCCTTAGCTGAGACCCACATGTAGTCATGCAGGAGAGTAAGTTTAGCTCTAGGCACAGACTGGCACAGGAATAGAAATTCAGCCTCACGATTAAAAGGAGAACAGAGGAAGCCTCTGTGAATGATCTTCACAGCTTTGAACTGCAAGCTTGGTCAGTCCCACAGCTACCTGTGCTACCTGCCCTCTCCAATGGAGAGACAGTTTCCTGCAAGCAAGGGGAAGGATTTTGCTGGATTATCAAGAAGTTACAAACATATTCTCACCTCCAAGCAATACACAAGTTTATACTCCAGTTACAAAGAGTTGGTGAATGGAGGAATCAACAACTTCTGATTAAGTTGCAAGCCATTAACAATCAATTATGTCAATTACAAGAGAATGGAAAACATCATTGATCTTAGCTAACCTAACACAGCCACTCATGCATGTAGTGAAAGTGAGCTAATTTTCACCAAAAAAATCCCCTCAGAAGGATCAATTTTAATTCCCATGTTGTAACGTGGAGCAAAGATGCAGAAGGTCAAATATAAATGGAGTTGAAATTGGCTATTTCATCACACCAAGGTCCCCTTTGAAATTTATGCTCAGTGCATTCAGAAAAATGTCCAACAATGTTTTTTTCTCAATTCATGTGAACCCAAAGCACAGCCAAAGCATTTGCCATGGCTACTTCGACTGCACAGAGAGAAGTCAATAATGCAACACGTAAAATAATTGGTATGGAGAAGTAAAGAGCCCAAGAGACAACACAAAGTACAAGAAAACTTAAAAAACCAATATTAGCTCAGCTCTTTCAGGGACAAGCAGGAAGAAAATCCTAAATGGTTTAATTGGTCAATTAAACTTGACAGATTGGAAATTAATTGGCAATGTTTTCTTGAAGAAACTTTTCAAGTCACAGTATTATGACCATCTCTGGCTGACAGTGTGGTTGAAAGACCTCTGCAATGTTTTGTGCTTCAAATCTGCCTTAGAGCTGGCAGGAATAACGTGCTGAAGTGATCTGTTAGTGTGCCCTATGAAGAACATTCAGAAGGGCAATCAATGGCATTCAGCTAATTTATCTGAGCAAACATGACTAAATATGACACAGCATAATTGCTCTCTTTACCTTTGTTGGTGGGGTTTTTTTGTTTGTTTTGTGGAGGAGCTTCAGCTTTAACATTTCACCAAGTTCAGGTATGCAAAAATGAGAGAAGTTAAAAATCACAGTATCTGTAACACCCCACAAAAGCAGAGTAATATTTTTTTTTGTCATCTATTTCAACATCATACCTGCAAGCTTTTCTTGCTGTCAGAATCCAAAGGTAAAGAAAACTGAAGTGATGCCTAAATGACAAAGATGAGGCACTGAGATCTCAGAAGAGCCCCAGACACACTCCTGAGCAGTCAGCTGGCAGGGGAAGGCTGCTCTCCTCACACCACATACCCACTCACAGAATCACAAAGCCCAAATCCACTCAGCAACACAGGAAAAAGAGGGTGGTTATTTATCCTCTCCCCAGCCAAAACAACAAAATACAAACAGGCACTCCATAAACAGCATGGTAGGGAACAGGCAGTGTCAGGTTCTGTGTATCCTCCAGGAGAAGCTATTTTGGAGCTGGCAGTGCCACGCAGACGGGCTGGAGTGAGCAGTGTGTCCCTGCCATTCCTCAGCAGAAGCAAAGGAGCACACGTGGGGCACAGTTGCAAAGCTGGCAGGCAGGGCTCTCAGCAAGGAAGCCTCTTAGAAGCAATAATGCCTATGATCACAAGTCATTACTGTGCCTCACCAGCCCAGCACAGCATTATGTTACCTATTTGGGATGTCAGTTTTGATCTCCTCACTATGGAGCAGGAGCTGGACCAGGTTCCTTGCTTCTGCAGCTCTGAAGCACTCAGGGTCTGGAAATAAGCTCCTTGAAATCTTTCCTTCAAGGAGCAGTTGGGACCAGATATAATAGGTAGTATAAATGAAATAGCACACCATGCTGATAGAATAGCCTGCACCAGCAGGGTGTGATTTAGATGAATAAACACTGCTGTAAGAGTTGTCAAAGCATTATCAGCTATGTAGCATACTAGTGGCAAGCATCTAGAGACAAAAATATGGCATTGAAACAGAATAAAAACGGGGTCATTGATACCAGTTGGCAATAAAAAGGGTCCGTGGGGGAATCTGACTTGCAAGGCAGCAACTTTGTGGTGAAAATTCCACTTCCTTCCCAGGGGGAGCACAATGCCATCCTCTAGAGAAGGAATTGGCATGGTTTTCTGCCCTGCTCTTTGCCAGCCACAGTCACAGAGAGAAGTAGGTGAGCCACTCCTTCCCAAGCCATGAGAGACAATTCAAGGTACCCCATGGAAACCTCTCAGGCAAAAGCAGAACACTCAGAGCCAGGGAAAACACCCTGAGCTCAGCAGCACTGACAATGTCCCACCCACTCTGCACATACTTGACAGGTTGGACTCCAAGCAAGTTCAGCTGGAGGCTCCTGAGCAGAGGGATGAGCCAGCACAGCACAGGGAACTTGGGTTTGAGCATTTCTGCCTCCCTGACACGCTGCTGCCAGGGCAGCTGATGGACACCTGGACACCAAGGAGGGTACAGCTCACTGTAACGTGGAACAGAACTGCATGAAGCAGCCAATGCACCACCACACCCTCGGGAGATGGAGAGGTCATGAATGAAATAGGAGGAGAGAAAGAGGAGATGAACCAAGGGAGAAAAGAAAGAAACTAGGAGGAGGAAACACCACTTATTCTAATAACTTGCATAAAGGACAGAGCAGGAAAAAGAGCTAGTAAAACCCAGAAATATGCTGCAGAAAGCTGTAGTAATTATCTACTCACCTGCAGGCTTAGACAACACACTAAAGCACTTTAAACGCTTCCTACTCACAGATTTCTTACCCAAATTAATAAGCACAACTCAGTAGTTGGTACACTAAATCCCCCAAAATATCAGCAAAGGCTGTACACATCTCACTTCCCCGAAATAACAAAGTTCAACATGGTAAATAATTCTACAGTCCAGAGCATCACTAAGCCTTCACAAATCCTCAGATAGAGAGATGGCTTCTGCAACATGACTAAAACAGGCACAAACCTGCACAAATTAACACCAAGAAAACAAAACATCAAGCTTACAGGCCATTACATCCCAAAGAATATAAAACATCTCAAGGTAAACAGGGCAGATGGAACAACAGACATAATATCTAATATATCAATTGTTTTCACACAGAAGTATCAGATTCAATAGATGCCACCAGAGGAATTTTGGTAGTTACCAAGCTGAAATTTAGTTCTAACAGTGAAATTAGAGGGAAAATACCTTATCATCTTCCTGGGACAGAGCCAACCCACACCTCTGCACTGCACATCTTCACAGGGCTTGGACAGCACTGCATCCCCTAATGCCACGCTGGCTGCTGATGCTCAGCACTTCAGACATGCCTGCATCACCCCTCCAAGTTAAGATCTCCCATTCAAAAACACAACTTAGCACACAACTCTTCAGCTCCTGGTGAGCCTGGTCCAAAACAGAAGGACTGCACAATGAGCTCAAGTTTTATGCAAAAGTAGAATTAAGTTTAAAGCAGCATATTTTTATATATACACATAAAACACAGAGCATCAGTGCAACCTCAGCTCTTACCACACCGTGATAGGTACTTCCATTATTAGTATAATACACTTAGAACAGGAAACACTAGAGAAACATTTATTTTACTATTACTTGCTTCCTTTTGCCCAGATAATGCCCTTTTTATTTACACACACATCTCCTGCTGTCATCAAGAGGAGTGGTGCAGGAAAGCCACAGGCAAAAACTGAACAAGTTTTCCTCACAATTATTTATGTACAGTACAATTGCATCTGTATATGTACACAAGTCAAAGATTATTTCACAAAATGATGAAATGTCTTACTTAGAAATACTTCAATACACACAACTATTGAATGCAGCACTCCACTCTACAAAATCATCAGACGTTACTTTTAGCATAGTTTTGGGACATACTTTTCATAGATCCAACCTTCTAGGAAGAAACCATTTACTATTTTTGTCAATGACTTAAAGCATGCTTGATGCTTTGCAACTCCAAAAGTCTACCAGCACTTAAATAACCCACTGCTGGGTGATTATTAATCTTGGATGTACTCAGATGCCCTTCCTCCTTACTCAAAGTTAACAAACATATGGATCCAGAGAGATGAAAACCAGAGATGCTCAGAGAAGACTTTTGGCAGTATTTTAGTACCCACCGGTGATTTTATATTATTTCAGCTAAGTCATCCTGTCTTTAATAATTTACTCCCCTTTCATCCTGTCCATCTTCTCCTGTTTCACAGCACCACAATCAGAGTTAGCAATCCCTGCACATACAATCCCAGCACCTCTTGTTCCAGCACTTACTCTGACAGAATACCGTGTTACACTATTTTATCTAAATAGATTAAAACTGGTCACTGGGAAAGACACTTGCTAGAAGCACAAGAGCGTGTCCAAGAGTACGTGAAGTACTTTTGAACGTGAATTACGAGAGCACTCTGCACAAAATTGCAAACCTGTAATAAAATCAATAAGTGGGATTTTGTTCAGCTTGCAGCAAATGGGGATCCTGGCAGGGGCTCCAGCTGGGCTGGGATCACACCCTGGGTTGCAGTTAAGGATTCAAGGGACGTTGCACAGAATGAGTTTATTTTTTATTGTTTCTATCTTATTGGGGTTTAGGTGGTACCAGACATTCTTTCAGGCAAGAAGAACGAACCTGGGGCACTCAGAGAAAGCCTGGGACATATCTCACCTCAGCATGGGTTCAGTCCTTCATGGAGGAGATTAAGTCACTTCTGGTAGTAATTGTACAGTTTAGACAATTGCCCTGCAGTTTCTTAGGTTCACATTGAAAAATTTAAAGTTTTAATGGTATATCCAGCTTCATATGTGCATAACTCTGTGAATGAGAAAATTCAAAAACTGTTCTTGCCTCTAACAGCTTGTCCTTAATCACAAAAGTATCCTTTTGTGAATGACTGGCCAATTGATTATTCTCTTTTCAAATGCATGTCATAAACAGCTACCTGAAAGGAAACTAAGTAAAACAATGTCCCCATACCAATTCCACTTAAAACTCCTTGACTGGAAATCAACTATTCTCGAAGCTAGCAGGAATTAGAAAAAAAAACCATATTTTTTTCTCCTTCACCAATAGAGACCACATGGAGGTACAATGTTGACACAGTGCTATTGAAGCTCTCTTTCATAATAAAAAACTTACATTATTAAACCTACAGAGAGATGTACACTGCTGGACCTTCATAAAGGTACAAAGGCCATGTTAAATCTTCCTGGGATCCATCTGCATATTTCTATTTATGAAGGCTCCACAGTTTGCCAGGAGCAATGGCTAATAACACCCAGCATAACAGATTTTAAACCTAGGCACCTGTAATTAAATTGTGTAAGCAGTATTTGTCTGTACACTGATAAACCTGACTGGTGAACAATGTGTTAAATGTCAGTGCAGATCCATAGATAAACACATTTCTTGGAAACCTGCCTTTTCATTGCACTGTTCTTGAGGGAGAGCATCCACAGCTTTCAATATAACATAGCAATTTACAAAAAAATATCTTTTTTAAAAACCAAATCAGACTAAAACTTTCTCAAATAGACCCTAAAGTCAAAAGGAAGGAAATCTAATTCTTTATAAACAGCATGAGAGCTACTTCAAAATTTTCTGTCCATTCCTCTGTAAGAAAGGAAACCAGAAGGCAAGGAAAGGATACACAATAAAAAGAGCAAATAACTATACCATATTCCCTGAATATAACAGGTTAGTGGAATTGAAGTGTTATCCTGCAGAGAATGGAAATTCACTCCAAGGGGAAACACAAGGGAAAAGGTGTCTGACAGGTAAAATACAAGCTGGATATTAGAAAGGCAAAAAGCAAGTAAGAGCAGATAGCAAAGGACACAAAACCAAATAACAATAAAACCTATTTGCATATCAGAAGCAGGAAACTTTGCAGGGAATCATTGGATTTGCTAGAGCCGGGATTGAATAGAGCACTTGAAGAAGATAAGGGCATTGCAGACAATCCAAACTATGTCTTTTCAGCAGCCTTTGCTATGGAAAATGTAGGGAAAACACATCCCTGACTTCTCTGATAAAGTGACTGACATTTCTTCAAACTGAAAAATCAAAACAGGGTGAGGAAACACAATCAATTGAAGGCAATAAATGATGAGGGATGAGCTCCTGTCCCACTCCCATCGACGGGTCTTTTACCATTGATTTTAGCACTGTCAGTATTTTACTTCAGGACTGAACAGAAACAGTTTCAAAACATGAAAAGGCTGAGCTGGCCATCACAGTGGATTGTTCAAGTTGCAGCAGTGGTCACAAAAACCAAGAAAAATCAGAGAACATAAAAGAACAAAAAAGGTACAGTAGGAAAGACTATCTTTTTAGTCAATATCCAATCTCTTCCAGAGTGTCTATTCAGCTTAGGATTCTTGCTCTAAACCAATGACAGTGGTATTTGACAAGAGTTGGACAACAATCAAAAATGACTATGGAAGCAAGTTTTGAAAGCTGGAAAGAACCAGGAATTCAACTTAGCAAAGAGATGGATAAGAGGAGACACAGTAGACCTGCAAAGAATACTATGAGATATCAGCAAATAGGATGCTCTTCAATTTAAACTTTTTTCCAGTACCGGAGAAAAGAAAAACTCAGAGCAATAAAAAGTTACCAAGTTAAAAATAAGAAGAGAAAAACATTTTACAGCATAAACCATTTTTAAAAAGTGTAATTAATTCACAAAGATTTCTCTGTCAGAATAGGAAGGAATATTCTTTGGTGCCTTTGCTATTGCCTTCCTTTCTTGCTCAACCCATATAAAGAAATTAGTGGCATGGCAACAAACACAAATTTGCAGAGCTCATTTAAGAGAATGTGCTTTCCTTTTCTTTTTGCCCTAATGCATGAAACCTTTTTAGGCTGGATATCAGCCAAGAAGGAAAGGGAGGTAAGCTGAGGCAAGGATGAGGACAGCCAGGAAAGACGTTTCAAGCACTGCCTGTTCTGTGCTCTATCCTGCACATGTAACACAAGGGGCTGGTTGATGGCTCAGAAATCTGCCAGCCCTTGGCACTGGATATATTGGGTCCCCCTCTAGAATTAAGACAGAAACACTAAACTATCAGTGTGTGAAATTTGTGACTTAAATTACAAGGTAGAGCCATCCAAGGAGTCTCTTGCATAATTCATGACACTTCAGAACTTCACATATAAATCAAATAGACGGAAAGTCTATCATTTCTGCTCTGTTTAGCACAGATCCACACACAACTTGGGTAATGGCTGCACAAACAAGCTCTCTAGAAAATACAATATTGCAGACATGCTCTTCACAATACTAATTCACACAGTAAATTTTGTACAGGATCATTCAGGTAATACTTTTATTAAAACTGCTTGTGTCAAAAACAGAGAAGTCATTAAAAATAATCAAATGAGCCTGGTTTGGGTTTTTTTGGTTGCTTTCTTTGGCCCTGCAAATGAATGCCTACAAACACTCATTAACAATGTTTTCCCATATTGGACTTAATTAAAATTTACGCTGTGATTCATGGGCTGGCTATTAATCATTTTGTCTAATACTGTTGAAAATGAAACTCTAGGTTCTCCAAAGCTCCAACACTGACTAAGGAGCTCCAAACCCAGTGAAAACACATTCACCAGAATTTCTGACAAACTTTCAACCTTAATATGGTGACTAAGCCTAAGCGTGTCAAGGAAAAAAAACCGTAATGACGTTAAATGCAATGACGATAAACACACACGGAACACAGGGCTTCAGGAAGAGCGGTAACCTGGACTTACTGTGGCTGTGCCGGAGACAGTTTGTGCATTTGTGTCGGGTGCACTCTGTTCAGAGTGTGTCTGAGCAGGAGGGTACATGTTTAACGTGTGCTCTGGAACAGTGCTCTGGCCGCTGTAGTCTGGCGCGGGGTGCGGGTGCGGGGCTGGGTACTCTGCGGGGATGCCGTTCTGAGGGGGAGCGAACTGCGCCGAGGCGTAAGGCTGTGCCATTGTGTCAGGAGGTGCTGTAGCTTCCTGATTACCCTGTGGAAATCAAAAGGGGAAAAAAAAAATATAATAATAATAAAAAAAGGAAGGAACGCGGCGTGAGATAAAATAAAGGTTCCGCACCCGTAACGCAGAGAGCATCCTGGCCTCAAAAGGGCACAGTGGCTGTTTCCTGAGGAGAATATTTCTTATCTGCATTAAATGCATTTTGCTAACCCTATTAAATATTATTATAATTAGACAAACAAATCTACTGCTTGCTGGATAATTTTAGATTAGTCTTTAAGCGGGAAAGGTCACTGAAATCTGCCTGCACTAATGATGCTTCAACTCAGACAAGGGAGAGGGACAAAGTCAGTTTATTCCAAAGGTTCCTGAGCACAACTGCCAGCACAGAGCTTGGGTAAGCTCAGCTCCCAGTCTGTGATCACTCTGATTTACAGAACACAATATAGGTAACCAACACACAGGGCAGGATTTGTGTGCATACTGTTAACAAACACTAAAAATACTGATGTGAAATAACACCCTGAGATATTCACAATACTTTGAGGTACTCTGCATCGAGCAATTGCATGCCATAAATGCAAAATAATAATGAGATCCAGTCAAAATATTAAATATTTGAATCTAAAAGTGAATCAGTTCAAAATCTTAAATAACATAAAAGAAAAATTCTATGTCAAGAGAAGGAGATTTAAGAACATTAAAGGTTTTACATATGAAGACCATAGTATTTCATTTCCATATCCCAATTAGCCTATAGCATTAGTAACACTATCCTCATGTCTTTATAGAGAGATCCATGTTTCCATTTGATATAATAAAGAATAGCCAAGACTGTTAATTTATCAGTTAGAAAACTTCTGACTAAATGCTTTGCTCACACCAAAAAGCAATAAATTCTGGAGGAGGAAATGTACACTACAAACTTTCTGAAAGTATATAAAAAATGTCCAAAACAGGATTTTGCCTGAGACAGCATTAGAGGCCATCAGTGCAGGGACTATCCCAATCTCAGATAAATTAATTTACAGAATAAAATTATCTCACTAAATAGAAAGGAATGTGAAAACGCACAGTTAAGTTAAAATTTAATTACCTTTCGAACTACTCCCTCATTCTCCCACCAATGTACAAGGTACAAGAACCTGCTGAAGACTATTGCAGGGACTTTATTTGTACTCATCAGTCCTTGATTTCCTAATTTAAAATAGGCTGGACGAATAAAAGACATTCTTCTGCACTTTGTACTTAAGGGCATTTCCAGCCAATTTCAACTAATTCAGACATCAGTTCTCTGACCTGAACTCATCCTGAACTCAAGAGCTTTCAAGAATTCACACAGGAGTTAAGTCTTGGTACTTGACAGGCTTAAAAGAGAAAACTGAATTTTCCTTTGTAAAAGGCTCTCAGTATGTCCTAAAAAATTAGAACTTTATATTAGCAATCAAACCCTTTCTAATTTAAATCCCATTTTTGCTGCTGGTTTAGTTCATGGCCTTAAGCAAGTGGTTCCCATTGCTTCATTCAACTGTCTTTATCAGGAAGCCAGTGTCATTTACTGACTTCACAGGGTAAAGTCACTAAGATTTGTTGGCATATCTACAGTCTTAGCAAGGTAAATGCTGCACTTAAACTGACCCTGTTAAATTTCTGTGGAAGTTAAAACCTCTTGTGAATGTGTACTTTTACCCTCTAATATTAAAATGGTCAAGTTCCCTTCTTAATTCTTTTACCTTATATTTTCACTGTTAAAAAACGTTTAAAAATCCAGATGATGCAAAACCCAGGAATGACTGGATTACACCAGAGACATTCATTAAATGTTAAAGAAGTACTTTTAAAACTTGTGTGGGAGGCAGCCAACCTTAAATTTTTTAATCAGCTGTTTCAGGAGGGACTTAAGCAAGGGGTAAGAGTGAACAGAAGCAAATCCAGATTCTGCCTCTATAAGCATTTTCACTATGCTGGTTTTGAAACACAGGAGCTGGTTAGTGCTGGTCCTGAAGCTATTCCTTCCTGTCAGATGCTAAACATGTCCTCAGAGTCAGCAGTGTTAAAAAAGAGCAGCAATGGCAACAGAGGGACCAAGGGGTGATGTCCAGGTGCATTCCATCTAAAGGGTTTTGTACCACCTCCAGTCCTAAACCAGATGTTGCAGAGACCCCCACTGTCTCTCATTAACCTTGACAGCAGATCCATGAGGACCCTAATTAATATTCAAAGCATCCACACCTAGTGCTAATTACAGCTCATATTTAATTAAGAGGGGTTGAACTTTTCTATTATTTTTACCAGCAGCTCCAAACTTTTTAGATTTATCACAAAATGGCAAATTGTACTGGCAATTTCAGAACATCCACAATGCTGAGACTCTTTTACCTCTTCCATTAGACTTGTTCAGCTGAGGTCTGGCTCACTTACTTATAAATGAGGCCCTATTAATAAGTAAACAATGAAGGGTCAGGGATTTGTCTCCTTTTTAATTTTTTTTTTTCTGTACTAACTTGTGCATATTCAGAGATTTACAGCCTTGCCACTGAGGAAACCAACCTCACAATGCTTACAGCAGAAAACTGACACACAAAATTATCAGTGCAGGCTCTGCAGGTTCATTTATTTAATTGTTGGAAGGCAGGGGACATTAAAGAAATTAAACTTGCACATGCTACTGCAGGCCCTAAGTTTAAAATGATAGTGACAATAAATTTGAGATGTTCATCCCTTAAAATAAGTGACTACTGAAGCCTTTCCTAACCTTTAAAATTAGTGTGAATTTATAATTCATAATTAATTCAATAGACACAATATTACAATGTAATATAAAAGCATGTATGTTTAAGCAAGTTCTTAACTATTTACCTGGCTAATAATAGCCAAAGCTAATTGTTCAAAATACTAATTTCTATCAAGAACAATGAAGTGTCAGCTATCACACATTTGTATATACACGTGATTGATGGAAACACCAGACTACACAACTGATACACTTGAATAGATTTTCAGGAAGGAAAAATTCTTTAAATAGAATCAACTAAAATGCTCCTTTATTGTGCTCTTCAAAATACAGTGAACTGAAATGAATAAAAGAAATAATAAATTCAAATGCATTAAGTTGAAAATATGAAATACTCCTAAAAGCAAGAGGAAATATTGATCCTAAATTAGCCCGTGAACTCAGGTATTAGAGTAATTTCAAAGCTGTGTATGACAGTGCACAGGCATGGCTTAATACCACCTAGGCTGGAGAGGCTAAACAGAAGTTGTTCCTTCAGACTCAGTTCTAAGTATCTTTAAGATTAAATGACCCCTTAATGCTCACTTTGTGCATGTTTTTTTAAAAAAGCAGTTGTTGGCAATAGCAAGGAGAACAAAGGATGGCAGACAGTCAGGCTCTGCTAAATGTTCTGGCCCGAGTCTTAATGAAAACCACATTTCAGCTGAAAAATATGCTTTACGTGGCAGTGTATAAAACCAAATTTATTGCTTTCTGGTCAAATGTTGAACTCTAAAGAACCAAAAGAAAAAAGGATTCCGACGATGTAGGTAAGTGAAAGTTCTCCTATTTCATCCATGTTACCCCATGAAGAAAAACTTAGAATTTAAACTGCTCCTACTATCTCAGATGCCTTTTCAGCATCTCCTGCTCTGAAAGGATTTTATAATTAAGAAATGTATAAAAAGTGTCAAAACATAATAAAGCAAGCTTGTTATGTTTGTACACAAAGGAGAGAGCACAGAAAACATTACTTATGCAGTGTTCTGTTTTTTAAAAACACATTTGCTGCATAAAAATGTATTCAATGGAAACCTTTCTGCTTTGCCTGCATTTTGAAGTTGAACTCACAGTTTATTGTTTGTTTTGCTCCATTTTCCGTTTGGTGCATTTTGTTTCCTTGGCAAGAGATCTCTCACATTTAGAGAAAGCCTCCTGTACTGTAGTTAAATGAGCCAAACTGCACCGCATCCTTAGGGCACGGAAACAAAGAAGAAAAATGCAACATTTCTGTGCAAACCTGATGGTTCTAAGGGCTCACTTACATCTATCAAGAACATGACTCCCCGTAGCTTTGTCCTCCTCCAGACTTAAGCATCAAAACATGGGTTAGAAGCCTTGCATGCAGTGGTGCAGCTGCTTGTAAGAGCTGCCCTGACTAAAAGCCAAGAGCTCCAAGTGAAAAATAAAAGTGCAAATACCTGCTGTACCATGGTGCTGCCTCTATTCTCCATAAACTTAGCAGCTGCTCTGGTCCCAGGCCATGCAGCATCTGCCCCAAAGGAGCATCAGCGCTGGCTGGGGGCGTGTGAGCGGTGCAGGGCTGTGGGAGATGGGGGTGCTGAGGGAGGGGGAGCCCGGGCAGGGCTCTCTGACCTCGCTGGCAGCATCTGACTGCTCCCAAAACCTCGTCCAGATGGGGCTCCTCCAGCGCTGGCCGCGCCCCATCAATCACAGCAGGCCACTCCTCTGGCTCCTGCTACCGCTCCTGGAGAGCACCACTGAGCAGATGATTACACAGGGAAGGAGGGAAAAAACACAGCTTGACTGCATTAATAGCTGCTTAAAAAACATTGGGAACGCTACTATGGAAGTTGCCGGAAGCTGAAGGTTTTTGTTTTAAAATTAACGCGGCTCTATTCAGAACTCCAAAACACCCTAAACTTTCAGGGCTCTGGCTTTGTGATAGCTACAATGGCCAGTTACACACGTGCATTTCTGTGGGATTAATTCCTCCTCCATGTGGCAGAGTTAATACCAATAAGGTTCTGATCTTAAAATTGCTGAACGCCACAAGCAAACAGTATAATATATATACGACACTGAACTAGCCTGGTTTAGATTAAATGTACTTTATCCTTCCATTCAAATGAAATATTGTTTCCTTTTTTGTTTCATTTCATGACATCTCTCTTGCTTAGCAGGGGAAATATTTCAGAAGTGCTTCCAAGGTGTAGTTCTGTGAGGCACTTTAAGCAACCTAATGCTTCACTCTTAAAGGAACTTTCCTAGATGCTCCAGAGATAGCTTTAAAATGATTGAACTTCCATCTAAAGAAATAAAGAAAAGAATAACAAAAAACAAACCTAAGAAGATTCAGACAGCCCCAAAGAATACACATTTATTGCCACTCTGTTGCAGACTGCCTACAGACATCAGGGTTCAGAAGCAGGGCAGCCACGTAACACTGGAATTATTCTAACAAACCTTCCAACTCTAAGGGGTGGGCAGGGCAACAAGCAGTCATCAATTCAGCATTAAACTTATATTCCAACTGAAATATATTGGAATTCTTTGAAGTGGCAGCGTAATTCTTCCAGATTTGTTGCTGGCATTCCCCAATTAATGATAATAAAAGCAGCCACTTTGGATTTTTCAGAAGGAATCAGACATCCAACCACACCTGACTGATAATCACAACTGACTGACTCTGCGAGCTTTCTCTGTTGTAGCCTAATTATCTGACCAGGCCACTTGACTCGCATCATTTGCTTCTGCAATCACACAAAATGAATGCTCCAGCCACCTCTCTTTTTTGGAAGGTTCAGGACAAAGTCAAATTCAGCTTTCAAAAGTAAGAAAGATAATGCAGAGTAACTCTTTTCAGAGAGCATAGGGGGAAAAGATAACAATAAGTAAGTAAAAGAGAATTTCTTTACTACCTTAGCAGGAAAGTCCCATTTCATTTCTCCCATTGCAGAGGAACACTTACTTTTGGTCTTTTTTACATATAATATACTGTATTCCAGTAAAAGGCTGTGCTCTTGCTATGCTGCATGTGTGTTTGATAACGACACGTTCACTTTGTGTCAGTGCCTGAGGTATGGAACAGACCAGCAACTGAAACCTCCCACAGCCTGCAAAGGACATTTACTTACATTTCACTGAAAGCAGCAAACTACCTGCCAAAGCTCAGCCTGAATTCCTGCCTGAATTCAAGAGCACATAACACTATGGACACACCAATACACAGAGAGAGCCTTTCCTCCAGCACCTTCACTCGTTCCAGCTGCTCAAACTTTAAACTGCCTTTATGATGCTGTCATTTATTATCAGAGCTTTCTTTATCCTACATGGCAAATCTTTTTCCTGCTATTTCCAATGGCCCAAGTGGACATGACCCTGCCACACTGATTTGTTTTGCTTCCACATTAACACCTAAATCTTTCTTTTAAAGTTTTCTGCCTCTCCCTCCAACTTTCTCCAACTCTGACTCTTAAGGTCTTTCCAGCTGCAGCTCAACCTTCTATTCCATCAACCAGTATTTCCCTTGGAAAAATCTTTATGTCTCATTTGAAAAACAACCCTTCAAAATGGCCTTAAGAGCCATATAGCAAGACACTCTGAAGAACTCAGGTATATCTACAGTGAGAATTGATTCTTTAAACTTCCTAAAAAAAAGTATTAAGTATAAAAGGATCTTGTCATTATCCACAAGTCAGAATAGGAAACTCCACCTCATTTATGTTACAGCTTTACTAGAGCATACTGAGGAGGATGCAGCATCCTTGTACTCAAATAGCAAAAAGAAAGGGTTGGATTACTAACACAAAAGGTGCATGAAAAGCCATCTGGAATACTGGCTTTTAAAGGGGGTAGCAGTCAACCTTTAGAAGTTTAACTCAGCTATGAGTTCCAGCCCTTGGGCATCAAGACCAGATCCCAAAACAAAACACATATGTGAAGTGTCAGAATGCAAATTCACACAGCACAGCAAACAGGGAGCAGTTTTGGGGCTCTGCAGAAGCTACAGGAGCGGGCTGATGAGAGCCTGGCCAAGTCCTGCTCATGGGACAGGATAATCCCTCGCACTGGCCCAGGGCCTGGCTGCCTGGCCAGAGAGCAGAGAGCAGAAAAGGATGAGTCCTGGTGAGCAGAGCTGGGTACAAAGCAGTGCTCTGCCTTCCAGGCAGCCAGTGTGAACTGCTCTGCAGGCTGCATTCGCAAAGGCTGGTCAGTGAGCTGAGGAAAGGGCTCGTTCCTCCCTGCACAGCACTTGGGAGAGCATCTGGAACACCAGTCTGGAGTGCCTGAGGACAGGAGATGTGTTTGGGAGCTCAGTGGTGGTTGCCAGGGCAGCTGCAGGGCTGGAGAACATGACAGAGGCTGAGGCAGAAGGGAGGGCTCAGACAACTTAATAGCATCTTCTTCCACTTAACCAAAGGTTACAGGGACAGAATCCCCAGGTACAGAGGGACAGAACAAGGAGCAACAGCTAAAAGTTGCCGAAAGGTAAATTCTGGTTAGCTCTAAAGAGTAAGATAATGAATACTAGGGAAGCTAAGCACAGGAAAACACTCCTCAGAGAGGTTATGGCATCCTGGAGACTTTCAAAGCTGAACTCTAAAAGCCCCTGAGCAATCTAATCTGTGTAGTTACCCCTGATTTAAAAGGGATATTGGTATTAGATGGCTTCCGAAGTTCCCTTTCAATCTGAATCGTTCTGGGATTCCATGTGATTTCAACAGAAGAATAGCTCCAAAATGGATTTTAAACTTTTATCCTATTTGATGACTTTCTTCATAAAGGATTTACTGAGAAGGAAAAGCCTAGTTACAACTTCTAACCTCTTTCTGTCCTCAAAAAACAATGTCTCCGTTCTTTGAGATGTACTTGCAATGTTTCCTTAGAACAATATGTTTTCATTTGTTTAATCCACAGCCACAGCAGTATGGAAGCAGCAATTCTCATATTGCAGGCAAGACAAGTTTCACAAATGATTTAATTTAAAGCTCTGAACCATGACACGTTTTCATTTTCTGCCAAACGTTACCATTCTCAGCATATGTAGAGGAACACTGCCTTACATCTCCATAGAAAGGAGTAGTTTTCTCTAACTTCTGCATGACCTCTAAAACAGCAACTACAGCCATATAAGTTTGCTAATTTTATCTGTATTTTTTTCTTCTGAAATAAAATTTATTTCAAAGATTAATTTATCGAAAACAACTGCCACCTTTTAAAGATGGATTGCAACAAAACTACTACATCCATTTTCTGAATTTTCCAATAAAGTGATTAAAAAACACCTTTTTTTTTTTTTTTCTTTACAGTAACATTGAAAATTTGGGACATACCAACCCAGGTGATAAACCATGCTTTTGCAGCAAGACTATGTCTGGTCCAGACACAACCTTGCACTGAGCTTTGTAATCCACTCTTTGGGATTCCACTGAGACAGTTCCTGCCTTATAACACATGCACAGGCATAGATACCACCATATTTGAGTCAAAAAGCTTCTCTAAATGACACCTTACTGGTAAAAGATTGAATTCTGCAAAGGTTTGGAGTCTGCAGAAAAAATTGAGCACATTCAAATCAAAAACCAGTTGCAGGTATATGGTTTTCAACACATCATTTCTAGAAATCTGCTATGTTCTTATAACATAGCTAAAATTATTCATTCAAGATTTGTTGTAAGTAGAATTCAACACCTCAATTTCAGTTTACTCCAAAAAAACACCTGACTAAATTTTTCAGGAGACTGGGACTAGATACAGCTGGTTCTTCAAGGAACCTAAATGGAGCAATTTAATCTCATTGATATTAATATAGTTATATTAATATATGTAATATTAATTGTCATCACCAAGTTATTTCCAATTTGGAAATGCCACCCCATCCGGAGTTTCAACTGGCTTTGCAATGGACACACCACAGAATAGAGCCAAGTATTTACCAGATCTGTCAGCCACACAAAGTGGTGAACCTACAAAAACATTCTTGAGAGCCATTTGTGCCAGAGAGAAACAGGATCAGAATTCCACGCTAGCTAATTAGTGATTAGATGGTGATGGATAAACCAAATACCAGGCAGGATGAGCGAGGAGTGCCACAAGGATTACACCCAGAGAACAAGAACACAGGGCTGCAGACCTCTGCAGACTTTCAGGTGCTTCAGAAAGGTGAAGTGGCTGCACCAGAATGAGCAGAGCCCAAGCCTGAGGCAGCAGCACTCAGAGTTTGAACTGCCAATGTCACCTCTTTAAACTGGACACTTTAAGTGACCTCTTTTAACCAGAGGCACAATCTTTCACTGCTGAGCTCTGATGGAGCCTCAGAAAAGAAAGGGGACATTTCTCTTCATAATCCCTCCCAGGGAATCATTTCCCAGGGCAGGACCAGGACAGCCACAGTTCATCCATCACGTGTGATACAGCCCCAGTATCACAAATGGGAGATCATTACTCGACTCACCTGAAATACAACAAGGAACACAGGCAGCTAGTGAGGGCAATGAGAATGCAATGCCATAAGCTGCCTTAAGCAGCAAAGCTGACAGATCATCCCTGCTCAGCTATTTGGATACTGGGCTGCTTGGAAAGGCAGAACGAGCCGGGTTAAGCGACAACAATTCCTGCAAAGCTGTGCCAAATGATCAAACACAAGCTGCTTTGTTTTGGTTTACTTTGCTTAAACCAGGTGAATTTAAGAGTTTCATTTATGTGGTAAGCTCCATAAAGACAATGACACGAGTGACTTTGGGAATTTGGAGGAAGACCAGGAAAGTCATCAGTAGATTTATAAAACTGGGCTTCAGAAAAGAGACTTCAGTATACACAGGGAAAGGCTATGAATCCCTAAGGTTTACCCAGGAGAGGAAACAGTCCAAGGGATCTGCCTGACTGAGATGTCGATTAAAGAGAAGTTCAGCATGCAAGAACAAACCATTCATTAAGAAAGAAGATACTTAGCAGGCTTACATGGCTATGAAGAAGGTTAATGAAGACAGACACAAAATGTGAGCTTACAAATGATGGAGTCAAGGCTTGGCAACAAAAGAGAAGCACAGAAGTACTGTTCATGTACTTGAGGACAAAAATGGGAAGGTTTTTCAGTCCAGCCTAGCTAGAGGTAAGACATTCTTGGTTCAAAGACATTAAGGGTGGCCAGAAACATTTTTTTTCCAGGGGAGAAAAAAAAAATCTAGACATTAACTATTTAACACTTCTTTCAGAGAATGTCTGTTTCCAATCTCTGTTTAACTTTAAGATTTCCACCATTTTGTTATTTACAATGGAACACAGACGACCTGAGCTGCAATGACCAGCCACCACAGCAGTGCCATCTTTTTTAACGCCTGTTAAAGCAGCACTCATTTTCTTGGCACTGAAATTAAATGATGGAACATGATCGCTGATGTTATTTACTCCTAAGATTAAAATGACAATCAAAATATCATTGGGCACAAGGAACAGACAGATTGGCTTCCTGCCTCAGCCACACTTTGCTATGCTTGTTTATCACCGAGATCATTTGCATACCTCAGTGGATGTTTATGTTAAGATGCTGTTGTAGCAGTACCAAGGAACTGTTTATCCAACAATGTTTGTCATCAGCAACCTAAGCCACAGCAATGAAGGAAGGTAAAGACCTTCTCAACGAGGAGACAAAAAGGCACTAAGATGTTTTTATGCAAAGCAGAATATATTCAAAATATATTTCTAAACAATGCTGAATGCCACAACTGCCTAAAACAAACAAAAGTATATTAACAGTGTGTTACAAGGAATCTCCAGCTATGAAGAAAATGAATAAAACCCTTTAATGGTTTCTACAGCAAAAGAAGGAATTTCACTGACTATACTGACTGGCAAGTTCTATGTTAAATCTCTAAAAAGCTTCTGTTACTATGAAAGCAATAACCAGTTTGTCCCTGTGCCTTCATTTCCACAGTCCCCCAGAATAAGGGCTAAAACTGGTCTCCAATCTGCAAACCGATATGGCCTTTCCCTGCACATCTCCTTTGGAGATTTATTTTACTACTGGACCTTCCTCACAAGACTGAACATATCCATATGACAGTAAATCTTGCTGCAAAGCTGATCTCTGCCTGTGCTACAGGTGCTTAACTCTGGTAGGCTTAAAAAAAACACTGCTTGGAACAATACATTATTTTAAAATATCATATATTGTGGGACTGGATGAAAATCACCTTTCTCCATTTACAGTTTTATTTTGTAAGGAAGGGGTGGCAGAAGGAGAGGTATTTCCAAAACTGAAACAGCACTGAGAAAAGCTCTGGCATGTCGAGCAGAACCATATGGCTAATCTACAGCAAGCACATCCAACAGCGTTTGTGTTTGCACAGTGCAGGGGCCTGGACAGCAGCCACAGCAGCCACGCTCCAGAATTAGTGAAAATACACACACCACTTCTGGGAGAGAAAAGTTATAGCCTGGAAACTGTTTATAATCAATGTGAACTGGCTGGCTTTTATAGTAGAACATTAGATTAAATAAGATACCAAAAATATTGAAGCAGTTCTGCATTTGCTGAGTGAGCACCCAGTGAGATGGAGAACAGAGCAAATGCGTTTGCATTTTAGCTGCAGAAGAAATTCAGATTAGATGCTGCTACACAGGAATTGATAGCGGGTAGGTATTCAATCAGAAAAGTGGTTTCCTTTTAAATATTACAATCACATGGTACAGTATATCACTTGTGTCAAGTTAAATTTAATCATATCAACGTACTTAAAGGAAAAAACAAATACCTGCTCACATACCCATGCCAAGAGGAATTATATGAGACTTTATGAAGCCTTTTCCTTTTATTTAATATTCTGATATCTGTATAGAACAATTTTGGTATGTATTATACCCTCAAAGTAATCAATTCCATTGTCAGTTTAATGCACTGCAAATATGCCTGAACTCCTGGTGACAGCATCGTGTGTCCTGCCAATTATTGACATTCCCCATGCAACAGCAAAAGCATTTTCCTTGGAATTGCAAAAGGCATAAGGAGTGCTGCTGATTTTCCTGAGAGGAAAGCAATATCATCATCTGCTTTTAAATCTGTTAAGAACGCCTTTAAAAAGAAACGACCTATGTGCTCACTAATGCTCGCTGATTTTTGTCAGATTTAGAACCAGGGATGTGAAGGCCTGTGCTCTGGAAAAGGTGTCTGAGCAATGTAATACCCAAATTGGATGGGTTTTTATTGAAATGCACTTTTTCTACATATGTTTAATGGCTTACCTGAGCAACAACAAAAAATTATCGCTATGTGATCCATCAGAAACAACCCAGTTTTCAGCTGCCAGAGACTAAATACAACAAAAACCTTGAAACGTTACCTGAATTCTGGGAAAGCAATTAAAACTGTTAAGTGACATTTATGTCAGGCACACATTTAGGCAGACTCAGTCCACCTCAGAACACATGAAGACTGGATGGATTAAATTCAAGATCTAAAATAGGGACCCAAAAGGCACAACCCACCTCTGCAAATGCACTGGGTCTATTCTGCCCAGCCTTTTAGTGAATTCTCCTCTCACTCACATCCTGACTCACTTTTCTCAATATTTTAAACCTCCCTTTGCCCTTCTCCATGTTGTCCTCCTTTACTAGTTCCTCTTTCTACACCTCCCCACACCAATCTGATTCTCTGCTTTGTTATTTACTGCAGCAATTGAGAGTACAGTAGATACAAAATGTTATCTGATTGACATGAGAACACATTCATTCTGCCAAAGTTACTGAATGAAAAGCAAGGGATGACCTCCACATGGATCTTAACTTGCATGCAAAGTATCTCATCTATTTGGGAGATATTCTGAACAGAGTCAGGCTACACAGGATTGGTATAATTTAAAGTACCTTTTCATCTGCTCTCATTTATTCCAGACACTCTTGTAGCAAATTGATCCAAGATTTAGAGGGTGAAAATATATTTTGGAACTTGACACAACCTTGGAAATACCCATTTGATGGTACTGATGAAAGAGCAAGTATATTCATTTACACTTACATAATATATCTATATATTACATATATGTATTGTGTAAATCACCACAAAGGGTTCACTGCTCCTTGGCTGACTTCACTTAAATGTTCTGTGTTTAAAATAGATTCCTAAATTCTACAGCTATTAATATGCCCCCCGTCAACAGTTTTAAAGAATAGTAGTGGGGGGAAAAGAAAAATGAAAAATCAAATCAGCCAATTTCAGTTAATCAAAGGTTAAAATGGAAATTTAAAACCTCCAATAAAGAGGTCTGCAGTGACTAACAGTATCAATTAAGAAAAACAATGTACACTAAATTCAATTTTAGTGTAACACACACATCTATGTGTTCATACTATGAACCAAATTCAATGGAGACTCATGAAGCATAGTAAATTGATCTGAATATGTTCTTTGCTAATAAGGATTATGAAATAAAATTTTCAAATCATTGTTTTAACTTCATTTTAGTAGCATAGATTGAACACCAGTTAAACAACCTGAACTCAAGGCCTCTCACATGCTTCAGAAGCAAATTATGATATAAAATATTTCCAATTAAACAGAGAATATGACATTAATTCAAACAATTCAAGCAGTGCACATTGTCAAAGCCTCTATTGCTCTGTGCAGAAAAGTGAGAGCAAGGGTGAAGCTACCCTGAACTTAATGCCACTTTCCCCCTTTATTTTTTTTTAACAATTTAAACTATTTATTTTTTGTTTCCCTTTCTTACAAACATAAATCAGAAATTTAAGAGCACAGTTTGCTGCTAGAATTTGCCAGTTAACATCTTACACATCTTGTGAATCTGAAAGAGTGACATCATTGCACCTTTGCAGTTAAAGTAACAGCTAAAAATTAACAAATTAGCAAGATACTACACATCCTGAGCCACAGAGCCCACCTGAATGGGGGTTCCCATTGTCTTAGGTGAAAAGGGTTTTAACAGAATTACACACACACAAAAAAAAAGGCAAATTATTTAAAATCCAAAAGCCTGTGCAGAAGCTCAGGGGAAGTAATGCAAATTTTCCTTCAGCAATGCAAATTTCTGATGCCAACAAACTCCGACACAACAGTGTAACGTGCAGGCCCTCAAGTTCGTCTGCAAGTTTTTAAAATAATCTCTGGTTGTTGTGGCTTTTATGTTTGGTGGTTTTTTAGAATAATTTCAGGCAAGTTTTATTGAAAAATTACCCATGGATCATTCCCATATAGCACTGGGTATGGAAATACAAATTATTTAAATATTAGACAGGAATAATTAATCCACCCTAACAAAACCCTTTACATCTCTATTTGTCAGGTATGTGCCATTAGTCAGCTCTGTGTTAACTGCAACCTCAAAAAAAACCCCATGGAATGTAGATGAAACCTAGCTTTTATATATGCTTTGAGGAGGTAAAAAAGAAAAAGTATCTGACAGAAATATTAAAAAAATCAGAAATGAGTAAAGATACTTCGAAGTATGTGTATTGCAATTTTGCATTTCCAGTCTACTCAACCCAGCTAACACGGTTAACTAGATTCAAAACAGGTCTGTGAAAGCCAGTAGTAGAAGGAACACCAAAATTCATAAATAATTATCTGGAATTAATCTCTTTTTTTCATGTATGCAACTTCTATTTCCCAGAAGGATCACCTCTGACAACCAAACTGCCTCTGTACAGAAAGCACAATTTTCCCAGTGACTGTGGAAGAAAAGAGGAATTTTAGATGTTTTCAAGGAAGTAACCAGACCGAGCAGACACAGACAGCTGGGTTTCAAACAAGGAGGCCCCTTCCCTTGAACGAGCTCACCAGCATTAGAAATTCAGTAGAATCCAAACTTTTTACATTCAAATAAAACCCAAAATTTCTGCACACTGCTGTAAATGGCCAAGCACTGAAGCTGTCTGGCAGCAACAGGGAGATTTGCACAGACTCTGCCCAAGGTGCATCTCACTTTTAAGAGAAAAATGTCCCATGAAGATGCTCTGCTGAAGGTATTTTTTGTTTCACGTATCAGTGATTTCGCTTTGCAGAAATTGTTCCATCTTTTTAACTCTAAGCCCCAGAACAGAGCAAGAACAGGGTAGCAGAAGCACAGTTGTGATGCAGCAAGACTAATCTATTTCCTGAGACACTGTTAGATCAGATTTTGGGATGTGGACAGTTTTTAGGAATATAATGCACTTTGCAGTCAGATGATCATCAAGGAAATGACAATACCCAAAATGTCACCCTCTGCAAGGTCAGAGGAAATTTGGAAGCTCCTTACATCTATCTGCACAATCGGCTGGTTTGGCTTTTTGGACCCTAAAAATGGTTCAGCTCTCCACTGAAACAAATTCTGGTAACATAATCTATTTATTCTGACTCAACCAGAAGACTGTGAGCATCCAGCTGCAGCTTCTTGAAGTTCCACAGTCACTCCTGCACTGATCTGTGTGGGCACTCCCCTCATTTAACAGCAGACTTATGGAAAACAAGTGGGGTAAGGACAATATGCAGGAATATCTCTTGACTGGTAATAAGGAAAATATGCAATAACTAGTCTACTTGCAAGAACCATTCATTTTGACAATTTATGTTCAAATGTGAGCAGGGACACCTGGATCTTAAAAAAGTCTGCACTTGTGAACTCAGAAAAACAAATACCTTTACTAGCTTAAAAACACATGTTCACTCACACGAGAAGAAAGACTGCAAAAGGAATAAATACTTGACCTGAGAGATTAGCAGTGACTGGAAAATAAAAATCTGCCTAAAGTCTCAACAGAAGTCACAGTAACTCATTAGGTTATATGGGTGCACACCTAAGGCTGCTATTTGTCACAGATTTAAAATATGTTTTCCTTTCCATTTGGGTTCAATGATACTTTGATTTAAAAATAAAAGGCTGACAGAAGATCCCATACACTAAAGAGACAGCAGAGAAAGTGGCAGCTGGACCAACCTCACCCCTGAAGTGGCAGCAAGGCCATGGTAGGAGAGCCTGCAGGTACAGACAGCATTTTACAGCTTTGCATGTCTGTGCCACGCTCATTTTTATCAAAGCACTAAAGGCAAAGGCTGTGCAAACTCTCCAGACAACCTGCTCCAATGCAAAACTGTTCTCACGGGGAGAGCTTCTCTTCATAACCACTTATTGCAGTTTTGCAGCCTGTGCTGTCTCTTATCCTCCCACTATACACCTCTGGAAGAGCCTTGCTGCTTTGTGATACCCTCTGTGAGCATTTAAAGGCAGCTCTCAGGTCATGCTGGAGCCTTCCCTTCTCCAGGCTGAACAAGAACAGTTCCCTCAGCTCTTACCATGTTCTCCAGCACATCCTGGGGGCCCTGTGCTGAACCTTCTTTCTGGTATTGGAGAGCACAAACTGGGCCAAATATCTTGGATGTAATTTAATAAATGCCAGGCAAAGGGAGAAAATCACTTCTGTTAATTTGCTGGTTACTCTGCTGCTCATCCAGCCCAGGACACTGCTGGCTTCCTCTGCTGCCAGAGCAAATGCACTCATGCAGTGGAAATTCACTGCTGGAAATGCTCAGAGAGGTGCAGGATCATGGAGAGGAGATGAGAGCACAGCCCAGCTGCTGCAGGAACACCAGGTCTGAGGGCAGAGAGCTGCTGGCTCTCTGTGGCCACACACACTCACAGCATGAGGAGCTTGGATACCCCGCTACAACCTTTTGGTAGCAAACACGAAGCAGCTCTGCACTACAGAAGTTTCAAACTGGAGGTAGAATGTCAGAAACTAAGAGTTCTAGTAATAAGGAGGAAAATACGTCTCATTTTTAAGAAAATCCTGATCAATTTATTTTACCTCTATCAAACAAGAAAAAAAAACCAAAAAAACCCCTCTACAGGCATTCCTCATAGCAGCCACTACCTGACATGGATCATTTTAACACAACTGAGATAAAGAGAAGAGAGAAAGGGTAGGACAGATAGTGAGTGGCAGGATATGCATTTTCAAGGTAAAAAGAGATAAAGGTATTACAAACAGCGGCATTTACATGGGGAGTCACATCACCCACCATAAAGCCGTGATTTAATAGGTTGCTTAAGAGCTGGGAGAGCTCTCCAGCCTAGCCCGAGCCCATTTAGCACATTAGCTTGTCCTAATGGGGAGCTCTGATCCAGAAACGCTCAGCACCTCTGCCTGCGGGTATTGCCACACAATGCAAATGAAGCTGTAAAGAGAAATCAACTCATCAATCACAATCACAAGGGGACACTGGGCAATGCAGAAGGATTAGCGTTTCAGCCCTGCTCAGGTCTTTCCTAGCACCACTCTGCTTTAATTAAATACCACCTCGAGTGCTTTATTACCAGCAGAAATCTCAGCGTTGAAGGCTGGCATGCTGCAATCTAAGTGCTGGAGCTAATTAGAAATGAGAAAGAGAAACATGTTCATTAAAAAGTGTGGGATTCCCCTACCAGAAATTATGTACACTTTGGAATAAAAACTTGTCTTTCTCTGGATTTAGAATAATATGTTAAATAGCTTTTATTAAGGTGAAATCTTTTACTTTGAACCACACGCCTGTTATTGTCTTAAGTAAAGCCAGATTTAGCTATATCCACCAGACCATTGTTAGAATTTAAAAGATTCTTGGCTTATGGTTAGCTGATAAGAGCCTTAATTCCTCTTCTTCTAACATTTGATACACTAATTTAAATTTTTTCAGACTTGGCACACTCAAGGGCTTTTTGCCTTACTTCCCTGGATATACATAAGCTAGTCATTACTATTTATGAAGGCGATGAAAGGAAACATTAAACAGTCAAAGAAATATAAATCTTAGATTCTAACACAGAGAGTGCAACAGCAGGATTAAAAACAAAACAAAATGAAACAAAAACCTGAAGCAAATACAAAGACATTTGCAATTTAAAGCAATACAATATAGCAGAAAAGCAGTTTTCTCTTCCACTTGACTGCCAAGTGACCTGACTCAGGATTTTATGGCTTTTCCCAGGAACAAGCTGAGAATATCAGCAGCATCCAAAACTTAGCAGAGAAATCACATTATCGTGAGCAAAAGCAAGAAGGAGACAGAACTTCTGATTTGAGTGATAAACTATATGTTTTCCTAATTTTTAGCGATGATAATATGGAAATAGAAATTTGCTTTTAGCCAGTGCCTTATTAGATCACTTTATCTTTAAGGAAAAGACCTGAATAAGGCCTATACATGGCTTACATCCCACTCAGCTAATGGGGTGGAGGCTTTCTTTTTCAGTTTTGTGTATCACATTTGTTTTTAATTCTGGGTTAGGCGATTTCCAAATCAACTAACACCCCAAATATTATCAATAAAAAAATCCTATAGCTTTTTAAATAACCCATACATTTGTTGTTTGAATAATGTCCAGAAAGATCAACTTAAACTTAGCCTGAATTTAATTTTTCAACTATCAGCTAAATGCAAAACACTAATGAAAATACTCTTACTTCCAAGGGAAACAGATGGCTTTAAATAGTTACTTATTTCAACATATGGAAACCAACCACTGAACTATGAAGCATCAAACAGCAAACTCCATCATTATTAATTTTGACTAATAAGGAAAAATATAAGAAAAATATGACACATAAAAGAATCTAGCTTCTAAACTAAAGTCTGGCTTAGTTTAAATTGCAGCAGAACAAGGAAGATTTCAAAAAATATTTGTTTGAGCAACAGTGTTAGATTCTGGTTTAGGGTTTTTTTTAAAAAATAGAAAAAAAATTAAAACTCCATATTTTTTGTAGAAAATAGTGATTTGTGATGCATGTACATTTTTGCATTTATCTATCACCTTAAAGCCCTTATGATTATAAATTCCCCTGTGGAGAGTTCTCTCACCATGAGCAGGCATTGAGGAGTTCCTGGAGCTCCCTCTGAACCAAAGCTGCTCCCCAAACAGGACATAAAAAACAAAGGGAATAATTGACAAGAGACTTTTTGAGAAGGCAGCAAAGGAACCCCCAGTGCAGGGAGCACTGAAGGTGTGGAGAAGCTGCAGGGGCAGCCCTGGGACTGGCCAGGAGAGCAGAGCTCCCTTTGCTAATCTGGAAACCAAATTAAAGCTGAATTAAACTGCAAATCAAGTGACAATCAGCACAGCAGCTCTGCTGCCCCTGTGAAAAACATCCTCACCAGCCATGGAATGATGGCTGATGCTTTGGAAAATATTAAGAGCAAATGAATCTTACCCTGGTCAATCATTGCAGTTTCCTTCAGTCAAGGGTAGAGAGGTTTGCCAGCTAAATCTGTGTCAGTTTTTTTGACTTAAATATAATATAGCTTAAGTGAATTAAACTAGTTTATTCTGCCATCTCAGGCAGCTGGCAACTTTTCTAACGCTGCAGCAAAACTTCGCCTTTTTTTGCTTTATATTTTTTTTCTTCTATCAGCTTATATAACAACATATTTTAAAGGTACCCCTACATTATCCTCAGCTGGTGGGCAGAATTGTGCTGTCTTTAGAATAGTTTTTAGGAGTCTGTTTCTTAAAAAGAGAGAGAAAAAAAAAAAAAAAAAAAAAAAAAAAAAGGGTGTTTANTAAAAATTCTTTGGGGTATTTTTTTTAAAAAAAAAAAAAAAAAAAAAAAAAAAAAAAAAAAAAAAAAAAGGCTGCTTAGGCGTTCCATGATTCCTGAGCAGAACATTCCCTATGTGGGAGTGCCTCATCTGCATAGCGGCATGTGGGTAGGATTTGGACAAGAGCACTGAAGGACCTGACAATCAAAGAGAGATATGTGGGAAATCTCTTTTAAATGTAAAAAGACCTCGCCCAGCTTTCACTAACTTAAGTAAACACAATTTTCAAGGCAGGAATGAATGCATAAAACTATCAGGAGGCAGCAACGGGCTCCTGCAAAAACGAGCACTGCAATTTCTGTTGTGTGCTAAAATACACCCAAGGAAAAATTTCTTATTCTGTCCCAGGTCTAACACAGCAAAAAATCAGTGAGAAATGGAATTTTGATCAATGTTAAAAAATTTGCATGTGATTTTTCCAGCTAATGACATGCAGAACAAGTTATAGCTGATTTCTGCCACTGACATTCTGTCAATGTAATAATAGATCCCTCTTTTGACGTAACTTGACTACCATTAGCATTCTAAATATAGTGAACTGTTTTGTTAATACCTCCCCAGAAAACTGAAGTAAAAATGTAAAACAGAAGGCAACCTGGGCCAGTTTCTTGTGCACAGAACCTGTCTCCAATGCATTGCTCTCCAGAAATGTGTAAATCCAGTTCCTTACCAGCCTGGTGGAGAGCAAATTTACAGTTTGAACCAAACTGAGATTATTAGCCTGCAAAAAATTCCTCTGCAGAAGCCAACATGAAAGCTTGGTTTTTCTCAAACAAGAGACATTTTGAAGGAATCCATGGAGCTGCCCTCTTCCTTGAAAAGAGAGCTGAGCAGCCTGACTCACGCTCCTGGCTGGGAAATGAGACATTGTCCCTGCTCCTGAAAAAACAGTCAGGACTGTTCCCAGACCTGTGTTTGCATGATGGAATCACCCAGCAGCTGCACTGATTCTGAGGAGGCTCTAGCAAATCTCCTGAGTTCCCCCCTGGCCCACTCCTGTGGTGTGTGTGATGAGGAGGTGTTGGACAGGGACAGGGGGCAGGAGTGGGGCTGTGCCAGCCCTGCCAGGGCACCTTGGGGACAGTGGGGACAGCAGAGCAGCACCAGCCCCTGCCAGAGCTGCTCCACATCCCCTGCACCCTTCACATGCTGGGACAGCACAAACCACCTGGGCTTCGGCTCCTCTGGGAAACAAACACTCAGTCAGCATCCCTGGGTCCTTTAATCCTAAATTTAGTGAACCATTCCTACTACCAAACCAACCACCTGTCCATTTTTTAACTAACAACAGGGGTTTGTGTATTCCTTGTATTTCCTCTTCATTGTTGCCCTTACTCAGACAATAAAGACTTGCACAACTCTGAAATAATTTCACTAATATGGACACGTGAACATAACTTGTAAAGTTCCTTTCCTGGAAACTCAGCTTTTAAATAATCCTAAACAATATCTATTGTAAAACTTCTATATTTTATAATTCAGACACAGGTTAGGCCATCCTAAAATACAGAAATGTTTCTGTCTCCTAATTATGTGCCTAAGTAATGTTTATTGGTAACTTCATTCACAAGCAGTGGCAATAAAGTAAACTATAACCTAAACCAGTGTGTTCTCTGTTACTAGACAGTTCCTTACATTTTCATACATATTTGGTACATCATTATTGCATAAAAGATGCACCCCTTCAATTCAATGTTAAATAAATGAACGTTATTTCTATGATTGGTACTTTTTATATGTTTTAACATATATTTTTATGTTAAATAACTGATTGTTACTTAAAGTTATCACGTTCTAAAAATGACACAGAATGGGGAAAAGCTGGGGAATGAAATATTTTATAAAAATATGGTGTTCTGGACTATCCAAAGGGATCAACCTATTCTATTTCTTATTATCACTACCTCACAAAAAATTCACAGCCAGGTAAAATAAAGAAAGAAACAAAAAAAACCACCTCAAACTCACACCACCTTTCTAGAAAGATTAAAAAAAACCTCTCAAAGCTGTGTTCAGATGGCATTTTCCACACTAACCTAGAGATACTGAAGACCCCTTAGGTGTCTTTTCTCTCTGCTGAGCAATACCAGCACCAGTTCAAGCCCAGTATAACCCTGCCATCTTTTAAATGCCAAGACAACTCATAAGATTCAGTGGGAAAGAAAAAAAAAAAAATCAAGAATGCTTCCAATTTCCCTGAGAACAGCTTAGACTCAGGCTTTGTCTTTGTGCAGTGAGCACTCACACCTCTCCTCTGCCAGCCCTGCTGTAAACACACTCTGCTGCACTTCAGCCAACCTAGATGTTTACAAAGTGTGCTTGAGCTGCCTGCTCTGATCATTTCATTTCATGCCATTCCATGATCATTAACACCCAGGTTTAGCAGAGAAGCTGTTTAATTGTTCAGTCAAATCATGGATTTCAATTTATTGTTATGTCAGTGGCATTAGGAATTCCTACTGCCCAGTCCATACAACAGAAAATAAAAAATAGGAAAGATGCTCACTTCACAAACACGAGAGATGTGCAACTGCAGCATCAAGTGATTCACATCAATGGCATAAAAAAGACATGTGAAAAACAAAAAAAAAAAACAAAAAAAAAAAAAAAAGAGGCACCTCTATGGAGTTTAAATCTAAAATAAGTTTGGGCAAAATAAAACCTGAGTGTGGAAGAGGCACTGCATGTATCTGCTACAGCTGCTCCAAAGGCAGATGTCTGAATTTTGTAGCAGATTAAACAACATGACTGTGGTGTATTGTTAAAAATCAAACCCACCTGTCTTTTTATGCAGAAGGAACAAGAAAGGGACTGCCTTTGACATGGAGCATAACACTAACCCTGCCCTGGTGCTGCAGTTCTGCCTCCATGGACCTGCAGCAGGACAGAGGGGTGTCAGGAGAGAGAACTGCACCAGATCTAAGAGAAAGGGCTCACCTGTTTGCTCATTATAAATCCCTGACTGGGAATTTGGTCTCTTTTCATTCGGAGTCTTGAAATTTTGCCTTTAAAACACCTGCTGTAAGAACATCCACCCCAATAATGACTCAGTTGACATTTCTTACCCATGTGCCCACAAGAGCATTACAAATGTTGTGAGAAACAGTAATGAGGTAAAGGCTGTTGTTCCCAGCTCAAACACCACTGGGCTTATTTGGCACACGTCTGCATTATACAATACAGAAAGAAACAATGCCTCAGAAAGCAAATAAAGAGGGAGTTATTGCTACAAACTAATCTACAGCTAAATGCAAATTAACTGAAGATAAAATAACATTACAAATGACACAGATGATTCTAAACATGAAACATGTCTGAGAGAAAAATCAGTTTTCACAAATTGATTCACACAGCTCCAGATAAAATGGGAGCTGTGAAAATGCTGAACAGGGGTTCCACAAGAGATTCTCTTTCTGGAAAAGGGAGGAATGTAGCACTTGATTAAAGGGGCCCAAACCCTCACTTTCTGCTATGAAAGAGATGCAAGGGCAAGAACCACAGATAACCAGAAAACCCCAGTGCCTCTACATAACCAAATCCTCCAAATCTAAAATTGGTATCTGTGAACAAAACCCCCAAAGCAAACAACAAAACCACACACCAGTTCTCAAAGAAACAACAAAATCCCTAGGGAGATACTGTGACACATCCCTGCTTGTCTTAGTCAACACAGTTACTTTAAATTTAAATACAAAACTCCCAAAAGTTTGGGGGGTTTTCTAACTTTTAATTTTTTTTAATTTTTTTTTTTAAAGTCTCACATCGGATCACTTCTAGTCCCTTTTGAGACTATAAAAATAAGAGACAATAAGACAAAGGAACTTTAGAAAGGTTACTCATTCTTGGTTTCTCTTTCAGGTATGCACATGCTCCTGAAAAACAATGTCAGGCAGGAACAGGAATAATCAAAGAAACCTCAACTTCTACTTTCATTTTCTTAGGAAAATATAACTGCATCAACTCCCATACAGCCACAGTAATTTAAACTTATTCCTTAAAGAACTGTTTTTTGCAATGCCTGTATTTCATAGACAAGCACTAATGACCTCCAATACTTTGTCTATGTTTTCTAAAATCCTTTTTTTTCTAATGTGATTTTAAGGATGCTCTGCTTAAAGCTACCAGAGTAAATTATTTTAGCCCTGTGAAGCCACTCAAAAAATTACAATTAAAGAACAGATCTATGATTTTTTTTAAATGACAAGTACTGATATTTTATGTGTTTCTAGCACTGCATTCTTTCACTAGTGTTGGGTCAATTTAAGAGAAACCCTTTTGTGTGACAGAATATGGCTGTGTGCCACACACAGATTTAAATGTGTACAGAAAGATCCTCAGCTGCTCTGCATTCTCAAAAATGCTCCCTGAGTTCAGCTCAATATTTTGATATTGCAGAATATAGGTTTGACATTTTTAATATAGGACAATTAAACTATTCTTGTTAACAGCCCAAACCCAAACAACACATAAATGACAGTACACAAAGGCAAAAGGGAAGAAAGGCCCAGCAACAAATAAATTCACACTGTTTCATCACTTTTTTTTCAGCAATCTCTTGTGGTCTGGTCCATTTAGCACCTGCTAAGCCTAAACTCCTCTTAAAAACTGTCAACAACTGAGGTATGGATTCATTTTCAGTGCTGATCCCTTGCTGGTGTAAACACCATTTAGAAAGGGAGAGTCACGCTGGTCCTGCTCTGATCCACATGCACAAAAAGCGGCGTGGATTGGTCCCAGGCAGAAACCAAAAGAATTCAAACAAGCCCCTGCGAACTTGCCTTGCATGTAACTGCTGCCATCTTAATAAGGTGAGAGCAGCTTTTAAATCCCAGGCAGCCTCAGAAGCTGCAGCCCAGTCCCTGCCATATGGAGACAGCCTGGAATCTGTCAAGTTCACTTAGTGAATTTTATCTTTGGGGAATCAGTCAGGCAAGCTAGATCAGAATAAACAGGATGCTGTTGAGATCTGGAGGCTAATGTTGGTACAGGCTGGACTACTGAACCAAAAAAATCAGTTTTAAATAAACATGTGGCACCCCCAAAAAAATAACAATAATTAAAGCTGTATAGGCACAAAAACAACTATGTGGGATTTTTACTGGGCTCTGAAAGATGCTCTTCTCCCTTTATTGACAGGAAATAGCCAGACTTTCCATTTCTTTCCATTATTCCTAATAGAGAAAGGTATACAACAACATTTAATGCTTTACACCAGCATTAAGCATCAATAATTTAAAATATCCCATTTAAACACTGTGCCTAATTAGTCACCCTTCTTGATAAGTGTTCAAGGCAACACAACACAGGGAGCAATGTCATGTTCACACAATCTCCATGCAAGCCCAAGCTGCTGCTTCATGCTTCAATAGGAGATGAAAATCTGGGGTCTCCAAACCTATCAAAATCTGTTCTGATGGATGGGGATAAGATAGACTTTGTTGTGCTCTGGGTAAAAGCCAGAATGTTAAATGTAATCTTCTGCACATGCTTTTACTGATATTCAGCATAAAAATAAGCCTTATCCATTTTTATTAGTTGGTCTGAGCCAGAACCAATTCTTTTGATGTCACCTAGCTTATAAAATGCAGCACTATAGGCAAGGGAGGTTTTAAAATGCTTCATAGACTTTATCCATTATATTAATGGCTTTCAGATTGCAATCTGTGGAGCACTTTCTGGTGCAGATCCACAGGCAGCTGGCCAGTCACCTGGAGCTGGCTCCTCTCCTTGCTCCCCTCTGTTCATTCCCTATAAAGACAGAGCTGAAAAGGGGCAAACAAAAAAGACATAATGCCATTTTAAATGCTATTTTTCTAGATAAACACTTGCAGTCCTTGCCATGGGACCATCCTGAGAGGAAAGGATGTGCAATTAGGAAAGGGAACACAGCTTGCTGGCACCATGGACTGTACCAGACACGAGAGGGATGAGGAGGAGAACAAGAAACAATCCTATTACTATAGGATTGATGTGACTAAACTTTAAACTGAATTGTTAAAACAGCTCATTTTTCAGCATTCCCCTGTTTTTCAGGCAACAAGCTGAATTTTACTTCATCCCCCAGCAAAACGAACTTGCCCTGCCTTGATATTTTTCAGAATCATTTTCTGCAGAATATACTGAGAAAAACTCTTTAGAAATGGTAGCTAAAGGGGAGTGGGGGAGAATAAAAACACCAAACAAACAAACAACCCCCCCAAACAAACAAACAAACAAACCCCCAAAAAAACAAAACAAAAACCACACACACACACAAAAGAAACAAACAAACAAACCCAAACCCCACTCTTTTTTGAATACTTTAGGTGTTACTTAGGATTTATCCAGAGAATTCAAGTTCTCTCTTCACATAAAGTAAGCAAAGGAAGCAATGCTGGCCTGGCTCACCAGGGTAGGAAAGGCTTCTAGGAACCTAATGAGTAAATCATAATTAACAAAATGTCTATATTTACCAATTTTTTTTAAGTGTTTCTATGCCAGCAGCCATTCATTTAAATTGTTTCTTATTTTCAGACATGTCTTTTCTATGTATTTTAGCTGCCTTTCCCAGGCCATCCCTTTGCCTTGTGGATAGTCACCACATGAGAGTTTGGAAGTTCTGCAGTCACACCAGTTAGACTAACAGAGCAATCCTTAACAATGAACAGATTCAACAGCTGAAATCATTTAAGCCATCAGTAATAGCTGTTGTTAGATCACAGAAATATTGGTGAGTGCATGCCTGAGCAGATTTATAAATTGCATATGGCAGGAGAGAGCCTCACTCAGAGCAGCACTGGAACAGGGCAAATACTGGTCCCAATTCCATGGCAGGAGCCTGGGGAGCAGCCAGATCTGTGCTCCACTGGAATTTCTACCTGGGAACACTCAGATCTGTTCTGCACTGAAACCTCTAACACCTGGGAACACTCAGATCCACGCTGCACTGGAATTTCTACCTGAGAACACTCAGAGCCGTGCTCCACTGAAACCTCTCACACCTGGGAACACTCAGATCCATGCTGTACTGGAATTTCTACCTGGAAACAGTCCGATCCACGCTGCACTGGCACCTTCCACACCTGGGAACAGCCAGATCTGTGCTGCACTGGAATTTCTACCTGGGAACAGTCAGATCCACACTGCACTGGTATATTCCACACCTGGGAACAGCCAGATCTGTGCTGCACTGGAATTTCTACCTGGGAACAGCCAGATCTGTGCTGCACTGGAATTTCTACCTGGGAACAGCCAGATCCCTGCTGCACTGGCACATTCCACACCTAGGAACAGTCAGATCTGTTCTCCACTGGAATTTCTGCCTGGGAACAGCCAGATCCCTGCTGCACTGAATTTCTATCTGAGAGCAATGGAGCTGCCTTTTCCAGCAAGAAAAGCCTGACTGAGAAAGCACCAGGGAGGGAAGAGGACTGATAAAAAATGTTCAATCCTCATTGTTTGGTGTGGAGATCCACCAGTGCTCCACCATAGCAATGTGGGCAGCTAAGTTTAAATTTACATTTAAGGAATATCTACAAATGGCCCTAATTTTTCCCTATAAATAAAGCCTAAGACCTAAATATTTACTATATATGATGATTAAAAATCCTTAAAAAAGTTTTCCAATGAAAAGAAAACCTTAAAAGGGTTTTCCAGTGAAATAATTTCCTGCTTAAATCCTGAGTAGGGTATCTCTCAGCCAAGTATTCTTTTCAGACAGATGAAATCTCTCACAGTTAATTGTGCTTACTTCAGACATCAGGAACAAGTGATTTCTACCTTACATCTTTCATACAAATACATATAGATCATAACATTGTATTAAACCACTTCTTTGTTTCCAGTGAAGACTTTAAATAATTTTAAAAAATATTCTACGGTATTTTTCACTCCTTCATGTGAAAAAAACCTCCTCCAGATTATAACCTTTCTTACAGATCAAGAAAAAAATAGTTTTACCAAATTTAATAGTTTGTTTCCTTTAGGGAATCGTCATAGACAATGATATACATTGGTCATAAAAGCTTTATAAAAGGGTAAACTTTTAGCTAGTTATCAGCAACTGCTTTAAAAATTATTTAAAAGAATTATTAAAATAATTATTTTAAGAAGTATTTTTAAAAAATGTCCTATGCTTTTAGCTCTCATTTCAGAGCATTCTACAGAAACTTGAAGAAGCATCAGCAGCATCCCAATTTCAATAAGCAGTAAGCATTGATACACAAATAAGCGTGTTTTGTTTAGATGGTTTTTTTCCTCACATGGAGAAGGAAGAAGCCAGAAGCAGATGTTGCAGGATCTCCCATGATCATTTCATGGTAAGTTTTATGAAATGTCTCAAAGCCCCATGAGCAGGCATAAAAACAAAAGAAGTACTAAGACAGATCCACATTAAAGAGAACAATTTTCCCAGAGACTCATCATACATGATTTATCACACCAAACACAGATCTCACACGTATTCTTTGTGAAATAATTTGCTCAACTGCTCCGACAAACACCTGAAATTCAAGTAGT
The DNA here is from genome assembly GCA_013400435.1 of Pycnonotus jocosus. Classification (NCBI taxonomy): domain Eukaryota; kingdom Metazoa; phylum Chordata; class Aves; order Passeriformes; family Pycnonotidae; genus Pycnonotus; species Pycnonotus jocosus. Next base: position 331,350 of record VWYP01032104.1, read on the forward strand.
TCCAGTGGGCACACAAAGTCAGTGAACCACCATTCACAACCAAGAGCTTGATGACACCTTTCATTCATAAATATTAAATAAGAAATTTTATTTATAGAAGAAAAGCTGGAACCTTCACCCTTATTCCAATCCTGACACATCTGAGGCATAACTCCTTACTGTCTCTGTGCTTCACAGTAAACTTTAGAAATAGGTTGGGATATCTGGACTTGTCAAGCTTATCTGACTTCAATATATCTGATTTGAAGTTCTCAAGGTATTATTTAGCAATGTTTTATTCTCTTACTCAATTTTAGAGAAATAAACTTACATTACACTTAATTTTTAATAAGATCATCTTGAATTAGATTTTTACTCTGTTGGTAAACATTTCATTGATGGTCAGAGAAGTATCTTTATCCATAAACCAAATATGTTAAAGAGGAGTTTTTCTTTTACATACATTTTAATTGTTGAGCAAAAATGGATAAAGTACTATGCAGGATTCAGTGACTGGAGACTGATGAAGACTGACTGTCATTAAATTAAAAAATAAAAACAACAAAATCAGTTAAAACAAACTGTCAATCCACTGACCTAACCAGTCATGATTCCATAATATTTCAATCTTTACCTCCATGCCTTCCCTGTAACCTGCATGTTTCCTTTCCCCTTTCATTTTTTCCTTCAGCAACCATAAAGTCTACATCTTCAGAATTTACTGGAGGTTCTGAGTGTGGAGAATCCCTGGGTGTGTTCTAGGAAGTGCCAATTTCAAAGCAGTACAAAAATGACCATAAAAATCTGGATGGCGCCCATGACAGCACTGAGGAAGTTGATCAGCCCATGGTTATCTTGGTCCAACCTTCCAAGAACAAACCCTTCAGAAGATTCACTGTGTCATTAATAAGTACTTCTTCTCCAATATATTGATTTTTAATTTTTTTGTTTTTTTGAAGCGCCATTAGCCATTGTAGCACTCAGGTGGAATGAAAACCTGAAGAGGGAATGAATAAAGTCTTGGGAACACAAAGCAGCACTGCAGGGAGATTTCTGCCTGTGGGTCTCCCAGAAATCTGCAATCCTGAGAGATGAGAAGTAAAACAACAGCTGCAAAGGTGCTGGCAGTGCATAAAACTGATCATGCTCCTGTCACACTAGGTGAGTATTCCATGTAGGATAGCAACACATTTTAAGTCAAAATGTAGTATTTAAAAAATAGCTCTTTTTCTGAATTAAACTAGAATTTAAATGGCTACAAGAGATACACTAATAGATGCTGCAATGATTGCAAAATTATGCGGGTTTTTGTCAGACCTGACATTTGGGGTTTTTTTCTTTAAAGGTGTGGAAAAATAAAAAAAATAAGTCTCTTCTTCAGGAGACTTGTAAGCAAGGTTTCTGGCATACTGTCACCAATTCTAACCTAAATACACTTCAAGCTTAATTTAAATTTAAGGTAGGTCACACAGGATCCTATTTCAATTCATTTGCAAAGCGTGTATTCTTTTATGTGCCTGTGATGACAAAAAACAGGGTACAGAAGATGGGATATTTTCATTCTTCTTGTTGTTGAACAGGATGTTCAAAGGCTCTGTCAAATATTTTTGCTGGATGTGTTTAATCCTTGAGCTCTCAGGCACAGCTTGTTACCTTCTTTCCACTTCAACAAAGTTTCCTGATTATTTATGAGGCTGAGACTAAACTGGGTCTGCTTGAAAAAAGTGAAACCTAAGGAAAACCCCCTATTTTAACCTGGTTAGGCTGAATCCCTGTTAACCAGCTCAAAGTTTTATGCTGCTGTAACAATCTGGACTGGGAAAGAACTGCATTTTATACAACACCAAAGAGAAAGAGAAAAGAGCACAATAAGAGAAAGCAGCACAAGAAGATTTCATTGCAAATATTGCCAAAGTTTATATAGATCAGCTCACAAATGCGCATTTTGCTATAAAGACACTGCAAGGAAAGGTGGCTGCATGAAAGAGAGGAGCAATAAACCAGAGCCACTGCTCTGAATGCAGCTCAGATTCTTGTTGGCACATCATATTTCAAACATTGAATGATCTGAATCTGCTTCTGTTTGGGGAAATGGCTCTTTTTATTTTAGTCTTTAGTCTATTTTTAGACTTCACCTACTCAGACAATTTTTAGTCTGCATCTACTCAAGACAGATGAATTCCCAGACCATCAACACTGATGTTGGCAGGTGCTGTTATCTCAGAAATCAAGGTGAGAAATGAACCAGGATGGCCAAGTCCCAGCATTCAGACTGAGGGGAGGATGTGCCTCCATCAGGGAGACATCACCACTCCACTTGTCTGGCATTTCTGCATCCTGGAAGGCATCTTGGAGAGGAAATTTAAGGATGCAGCTGCAAATTTCATAGTAATATAAAGGTGGTGAAACTGGAGATGCATCAGGTACCAGAGATGTAAATACTTATTGGAAAGAGCTCCAAAATAACTTTTTATGACGGGATTTTGTGAAGAAAATGGAGGGAAATGGAGGTAAAAAAAAGACTCAGAATTGCAGCTTTTAGGAGTCTGAAACACATCAGACTTAACAGCCAAACATTTCCTTAGACAATAGGAATTAAGCCCCTAAACACTTTATTTTCAAAGACAAAGTAAAAAAAAAAGGGGGGGAAAAAAAAAAAAGGAAAATTGGTGTTGCACAGTACTGTCTACACAGAGTGCACTACTCGACTTGTGAGAATTGTGAACCCTTACACCTGGGCAAGGCATCACCTGAGGACAGGTCTAATGCTAGTGATCCTTGATGCAAAGGAATGGTGTGCCTACAACAAGCAGCAAAAGGAAAAAATGCTCAAAAAGTGAAATAGAACCTATCATGCAGAGATTCAGGTTTGTAGGTGGCAACAGCACCATGGCATTTCTTTGCTTTATTTTTCTAATAATCATATTGCATGTCATTTTGAAATTTGAAAGTGTGGGGGAAAAAAAAGTTTTTAAAAGCTTAAAAGCATAAAATCCTTTCCATCCTCACAACTGAAAATGCTGCACACAACAGTGACCAGTGAACCTGCTTCTCCCATGGTGTTCTCTTAGAGAACACTGCTGCATCACTAGCTTAATATTTCATTGAAATAATTACACACACGATGTAAGTGGTTTCTACTGCCTTTAAAAGATGTCTCTCTATCATCTGCAAAGGTTCTAAAGAGCAGCTCCTTTATAAGAAGAATAAAAGTGCAGCCTTTCTGGTTCAGATTTCCCTTCTGTAGGCCTTTGTTCTGCATGTTTGTTTTTCCTGGCCTTTGAATGCCCATCAAGCCTATTGTACCATTTACAGGAAGAGCACAAGAAAATCTCTTCAATGACAATTGAAGTGTGCTACGTTTACTCCATTTTACAGCAAACCAGGAGGAAAAGATTCCACTTTTTACTCCACTTTTACTAGACCTGAAATGATTGAATTGTTCAGAGGCAGCTCTGGCAGTGATGTGAGCTCTGCCATAGCCAGGAGAGTGCATTTCCCTCTCTGCAGAAATAGGGGTGTTTTCTACCAGTTTTGCTGAGAAGTATTAATTTTCATAAAATAAATCATATTATATCCATTTCAAATATGGGAAATGAAGCATGGAGAGGGGTTCCATGGTTTGTGCAAGGCCCCACAGCTCCTCAGGGGCATGGGAAAGTGGGATCCAGGAATACTCATCTATAGACAGGAATAGAAATTCTCTTTTTTGACATTTGACAGCGCATACAACCAACATTAGCGCTCTAAAAAGTTAAAACCTAAGTAGTCTGAATACTAAACAACAGGATTCCAAAAGTTATTAAAACATTTTAAAACAGGCTAACTTGTGGAATGCTATTTTCAGCTTCCCAAGGTTTTTATCCCTGTAGGACTTGATCTGGCAGTTCTGAAATCCCAAACAAGATTTATAATATATTAATTCTCATCTCAATGACCATCTTGTTTAAAGGTGTGGGCCACCCACATGACAGAAATAACACTCAGGCCATTTTTATTCTACATTTCTGCTGCAGGAAAATGTGGAAATAATGTATTTGAATATATCTGTATTATCTCCTTCACTTTAAAGAAGGGCTGCTCTTGAGGCACGGAACAAGTGAAGAATTCTAGAACTTTCAGATTGTTTTGAGAACTGCTCCACAGCCCTGCCTAGGACACATCCCTGTCTCTTTTCCTGGAAAAAACGGATTATATTGGTTACCTACAACATGCCTGCTATCTGGTTACAGCTCCTGGGGTACTCTGAAAATTAAAATTCTGCAAATTAAACTTTTCTTTCTACATTCACATATACTCCAAACATGCTGCTCTCTCTCCCCAGGGAGAAAATTTTATCTTACAAACAACCAGGTTAAGAACTTTCCTCAGTGAAAGCTCAGAAATACACATCAATTTATTCACATCAGATTCTGCTCAGTACTCCTTTCCATTCTACTTTATATCTCCAGTATTTCCACCTAAACAGTTCTAGGGAATATAATAAAATAGAATCAGATTTAGATCCCTCAGCATAGTGCTTAAAGCCATATTCTGGACTGCCTGAATAAACAAATATATTTATCATCTGTATGAACTTCTGTGGGTTAGTGTTTCAGAGCAGCAAAGTCACAGGAATGGATGTTTAAAATTTCCCTCCTCTTCCTCACTTCAGAGCCACAAGCTACAGCCAGCAGTTGAGAGTTAAAAGAGCAAAACAAGATGCCCCCAACCTCTACGAGTTTCTGGAAGTACATCCACTTTAATATGTTCATGCTCCATGTCAAACATCCCCCTTTAAAGGAATTTCATGCCATGTATTGCATTCAAAATTGCAAATATAAAGTATCTGCTAACATTTAATGGCCTCTAGGTATAATCAGCATAAAACCAGCATAAAAGGGACTCAATATGAATACGAAATGTTTAAACCAAATGTGATGGAACCTCATGGGGAATTCTGCCACACATGCTGTCCTTTCTTCTAGGAGGTCCTTCACTGTCCTTGTAGGGGGTACAGAAAATGATGTGGAAAAGAAAAGAAAGCTAAGCACAGTGATGCTGCAGCAGTGTTTAACCACAGCTTCAATGAAGCCAGCTTTGATCACTTGTGAGGGAAAAGCAATGACCTGTCCTTTAAGGAGAGCGTTTCCTCTTTTGATCTGAACGTTAATGCTTATTGAAACTGAGTTCCAAGCGGTAGTGTCTTATTTAATACTTAGTTATAAAAATATCACATAAACAGCTAAAAATTCAGGACACTCACAAATCCCACTCCAGTCACTTTACATTGTAGCTGTGCTCAGTTGGCAGCTTTGACAGATGCCAGAGGTAGGTTCTCATGTACCACAAAACCTGCAGCAGGAAGTAGCAAATACTGTCTAGATCAGCTGAAAATAACCAAAATATTTATCTATTATTTACACTCCCAATAGCATATCTGCCAAGGCAAAAGCACAAGTGCTCAATTGCCATTTCTGCCTTTGGCCCTGGATATTAAATATCCATGTTAATGATAGATAGGTAGGATATACAGCTACCTCTGAATGCCTAAAAGCAAAGGCTGTATCAGAATCATCCACAGCAAATCTTTTGTAAATTATGGAAGATAATGACACTCTCAATTTATATATATATATATATATATGCACACACAAAGAACTGGACTAAAATCTGCCTATTTATTTCAATTCAACTAATTCCCTGTTGATAAGAATAATTGTAGTTTTTTGCAGACCTTGGGTAAAATTCCAGTAAAGATAAATTAAGTCTTCCTCCTCAGAGTGCAAGACAAAAGACGTCCCCCTGGACAAGGTTTGGGACAATTAAAAATAATGATCGCTCATATTAAAGATACATAATCCTAAAAATAAATTCATCCTTAAAAATTCCTTCAATATTTCATGACCTACCACTATTGCAAATAAGGTGACAGACATCTGGATTTTAGAAAATGGTTCAGAGTTTCCTAAAATTCACCATGTTTAGACCTCTGAGGCTTATTCTAGCTACCATTAAGAAGATTGAGGTTCCAAATTCAGATTGTAAACGGAAATATTTCTGACATTTCCCATTGTTTGGGTGCAAGGCTGTACTCTGCATCCACCCCAGCCTAAAATGCCCAAACTGATCTCTACAGAAGACATCAAGCTTTCCTTCTTTTTAGGCACAGATCCAGCACTGTTGCATTTAGATCTAATTCCTAGATACAAGTTAAGTGATTCTATGATTCTAAGTGCTGGGAAGGTTCCCAATAAATTTATCCTGATTATTTTAAGAACAGATGAAAATGCCATTAAAGTTACACCTAAATTATAAGTTAGTCGTTTTTCACTAGCTGAACTCACAATTTTTAGTCTGCATCTACTCAAGACAGACCAATTCCCAAATGACACTCCACAACCAGAGCTTGCTTTCTCCTACACCAACTCCTTGTTATCTTAAGGTTGCCACCTGGAAATTAAATCTTAGAATCCTTAATTTGCACCATTTCCAAGCTCTTCCTCACATTAGAGATACTAAGAATTATTCTCTTTCCCACTTAGCCAAATGATCCAGGGATTTATTTCAATATGTAAAAGATTAGTCATTTAAATCTGTTAGTCATTTAAAAGTTAGTGCTACCTAAAGTAAGTTCCTCCATAAATTCATTTGGATTTGGCCTCTTTTTTTTTTTTTCAGTAATAATTATCTATTCAATCTCTCATATCTGATATTCTAACACTTCTAAACAAGCAAGATTCTTATGACTCTTTAACATCAGACAATTTAAAACTCAGTTCTGTAATGTAAATTACATTCCCTGACCTGCTGAAACCATTTATTGAACCTCTACTTTTTGTTACCATTTGGGGGCCTGAATAAAGAAAAGACAGACTTCCCCACTCATGTATTTGATTAGTAGCAGGGGCAAATTAAGTTTCTCATTTGTACAAAAAGAGTTTAAACCCCATTTTTTGAAATCTCTGAACACTGAAAGAATAACAAAACAAAAGGTCTTACCTACCACAATTCAATAAAGAGTGCATAGCAATGTAGACATTTCCATACCTCAGGACATGTTTTCAGTATTAGCATGCATTAAATAACAACAAGGAGAAGTTATTTTACAATTTTGAACCTGTTGCCAGTCTGAATTTCTGAGGAAAAGTTTAATTCCTTCATAACTGACTTAACAATACCATGGCCAAAAGGTGAAATTATTTCAAAGCAAAAGCCACAAGATGGAATAAATGGAAGGAACATGGAATGTTTAATTCATCCCCCAAATTGTTCTAAGATTTCAAGATGGCTAGAAAGACTCTAAAATCAGGTTAAACACAGTTCATGTGCAATTAATGGCTTTAGGCCCTGTAATCCTTCCAATCTAGCAACTCACATTTGGTTTGGAAGAGGAGTTTAGAAGTACAGTACTCAGGTTTAGAAGATCTGTACCTCATTTGGCTGACTTTGATTTTGGAAAGCTGCAGATTTCACTGTTAGCAAATTCATAACACTTCATAAACTCCTGGAACAACTTCAGGACTGAGGGCTCTTCAGTACTAGAGGGAGGCAAATTTACCTGTAAGTAACGAAAGGAGAAAACCTTGCCACCCTCAGCACTACAGAACAGCAGCATCTCGCTACATCAAAAAGGGTGAAATACTTGAGGCACTCAGCCCGTTGGCAAATCATGCCTGGGGATTTCTAGATGAATGACTTGTGCCTATGTTTACAGCCTTTCAACAGAGTGCTCACTGTTTACTCTGGAATTAATCCAGGTCCATAAAACTAGTGATACATCAATGTACCAGATGTGCTTAAGTGACTGCACTGTAAGGAGATCTGTTTTAGTCACAAAAACTCAATAACCAGTTTAAGATGATTTTGACAACCCCAGTATGTAACTTATCAGCACCTACTGTGCTAACTCCTGTTAGTGGACTGGTAGTGTCTAGTTTTAAGGACTTCATCATTTCATTACTTGTCTTTTAAAAGTATTTAAACTAATAAAGGCAACAGTGTTGAACAATAATGTCCTAGTCCTTGACATAAGTCTAAATTATTCCTATAATATCACTATATTGAAAACAGTTTAATTTGTGTTCATCTCATTTTTACAAAACACTGGAATGTAAACAAATCTTCGGGACACGGGATGGAGCCCAAAGCAACGCTGATGCTGCTCTCTAAAGGACCAACACAGCAAATAAAATGCAGGTGTTGTTTAGCAATTGTTAATGGATTTGGCTTTAGAGGCTTTCTTAAGAGGTCACTGTCATCATCTACTTTTCCAATCAATATGTGACTTGCTTGCAACTTAACTAGGAATAGTGGAGTTGAAAGTGTCTGAGACACATCAGAGCTCTTTCAGAGAAAGTGGTATGAACCACCACATGCTAAATAATAATAAAAAATTTATTTTAGAATGGTTTTTATTCCTCTTTGATGCTCTCTATTGTGAAACTTTTATAATGTGGATCATAAAGAAGATCTTTCCCCAAAGCTAATAAAATCATTGAATGGATAGCAGAAGGGGGAACTCCAGTGTCCAAAGAGGGCACTGACAGATTTTTGCTCCCCAGTTTGAAAGGTCTGTGTGTGTGAACTTCTGTCCCAGCCCACCAAGGCCCCAAGTGTATTTTTCATCCCATGTAAGGTTAGGGGCTTGGCATGCACATGTCTCCACATAGAGCTCAGTAACATTACACACACCTTGTCTCAGTCTACACTAATTTTGAAAAGGGACAGGTAGAAACACTGCAGGTTTCATTATGTGAAGTAACAAGGTGTCAGATGGAAGCAAGTCTCTCATAAAAGTTTGGAGTTTCCCAAACTCTTAGGCGGTTTTTGACCAGAATCTAAACTTTAAGCATGATAAAACCTGAGGATACCTAAGCCTTTAATGTAAATACATGCATTTAATGTCAATATATGCATTTCAAAATGATACATATTTATATTGAGTGGTCATGCTGCACTGTTACTCTAAGTATAATATTCCTGAAATGCCTTCACAAAGCCAGCTGGAAACCTTGACATTTCATCCATATTGTTATTTATATACATATTTACTGCTGCCACCTGCTTGTAACTTGGCTCACACCACAAGGCAGTACGTTTCCCTTGTTTCATTATACTTTATCATTTCCCTAGAACTGCAGAGCTGCCCATTTCTCAGTTTCCAATTGCTCTGCAGCCACTCTCCAATTACGTTGGTTTAGTAATAGAATAAAGATCTTTCTCCGTGGCAGCACTAACCTCTCTTTTCCATACCCAGATGGTACAAATGGCTGCTGGCACATGTAACAATTCCAGCACAGCTTCTGCTGCCTGAATGAACCCCCAGAAACCCCACAGAGCTGGATTAGATTAGGGAATTGGGAGGTGAGGAGGAGGGCTGGGCTGAAGGAGAGAGGGGTTTGGTACAGGCTGTGATGGAGCACGGTGCACTCTCACTCAGCCTCTTCCTAGGGAAGAAAGAAAAATTACCTGACAAAGTTAATGAACCTAATGTCACCATAAGCACCACAACAACCATTTTTACTGCTATTCAAATGACTGAATTATTTGATGTCCCCGATGCCTCACTTTCCAAGGAATAATGCTGGAATGAACCAGGGGACACCCAGGCTGCTCCAGTTTACCTTTGTTCTTGCTTTGCTCAGAGCACCCAGGGCATGGACCAGCTCTGACCCTTCTGAGGAAGGCTGATCACCCCTATCCACAGCCCCAGACACTTAAAAACACAACTGAATTCAGAGTTCCTCTGTGCATATCCCAGGAGGAGCCCTGGTGTGATGGGATTGAGGGAACCCTGGGAGAACACTGAACCAGGCTGCTCTGAGAACAACTCACTCTGGGCCAGTCTACAGGACAGACAAAAATATTCCTGTGTTGTCAGTCCAAGAGTCTGTCAGCAGCCGTTTTAAACATACAAATGGAAATCTACAGCATGAAAATTTTTATGTGTGGCAGGAATCTTCCATGACTTCATAAAGTTCTGTTTAAATATATATATNGCTTTACATTTAACACAGGCTAGAACACAACATAAAATTCACACATATAAAATATACATACACATATATGAACATAAAATTCATCTTAAGGCAAGTCCTCTAGGTAATTCAGTATTTAAAAGACACTAAAATTGATGGGAAATATATATTAAAGAAATAGATATGAAAGAAAGACAACCAATATATTAAATTTTTTGTAAAACTATGGGCATTTACATAAGCCATAAAAAACCCATATTTAACATATTTGTAAGAAAACATCTGCTCTATCTAGTTGTAAACCCTGTCCCCATGAGGAGAACAGAGGAGTCTTCCTGTGTAGTTAAAAAGCCAACAGTTACAAAATTACTGCAGTATGGGACAAAAAGAAGGAATGTACTGTAATTTTTCCAGCCCCTAAATTGACATGGCAGTGGTAAGTTTTTCCTGCTGATTGAAAAGAAACTTCATCAAGAAAACCAAACCAAAGTTCACTTAGTGTTTAGAGAGCAAAATGGTGCCTCAGGTTCCACCTCTAAATGAAACACGATGCAGTAACTAAGTGAAAGACTTTCTTTTTATTGTTAAAATTAATTTAGGACTATACTAAAGTGATCAGAACTACACGTGAAGCACTAATTTTTGCTCTTGTCCTGATGACAATCGCAGCTCAGGACAGAACAAGAAAAGAATAAGGCTGGTCATTTCTCACAAGGCACAAGCAGGAAAACAAAACACAAAAATTTCACGTGATTGAAGAAAATCTTCAGTTTGTAAACCTCTTAGCTGGGAATGAGCAAATCCACATTCATTCATTCTCCCTCAAAGTAAGGCCAAATTTAAAAACACAGCTTAATTTCTTGCTTCTGTTTGAGACCTTGCAAAAAGTAAACTTCTTTTTAAAAGCCAGTCAACAGCTCTTCTGAGAACCTGGCTTTATAAAAACTGCCAAGTGAGACAAGAGGACTTGATTTTGCTGCTGAAGATGATCAGGTCCACCCCAGCTCAGCAGTGAAAAACCTTCACACACATCCTTCCTGATGAAAGCCCAGATCCTGGAAGGAGACACTAGCACACAGCTGCCCCAAAACGATCCCCACAGGTAACACACAAACCCTCAGGAAGCTCCTGCCCCAGGCAGGGGATGCAAACCTGCCTGCCAAGCACCCAAAGGCACTGCTGGAGGCAGGGGGAACCTCTCACGCTCCGATTAGGAATCCAAAAATGGGAAATTGAACAAGAACACAACTGGAATGCTCAGACAATCAAAGCTGCTTCTCCTCTTTAATCAACCCCTCCAGAAGCAGGTCCAACAGGAATGAAGGATTACTTTCCCTTGAAGTGTGGCTCCAGCCCCTGTCCTTCAGAGCAGCTGACATTGTGCTCCCCAGAGAATGTGGGAATGCTTCCCTGGCCTTGTGATCCTCCTCTTTGGGCTGGCTTAGAGCAGCACTTGAAATCACCGAGAAAAATCACATTAATCAAAATTAGCAACAGAAGCTGATTGTTTTAGTCTTCTTCAGAAATTACATGGCCAGCAGAAAACCTGGCTTCATGTTTTTCTTTTATCTAGAAGAATTTCCTTGTGTCTTTGAAGAGTGTTAAATGCTTCTGTGATGATACCTATCGCTCCCTGCTGTTTTGCTTTTCAGCCAGAGAAAATTTAAGAGAACTTTATTCCCATTAAACTTTTCCATCATTGATTTGAAAGAGCTGAAATTCTAAATTTTAAAATGAAGGGCATGGTTTCTCTTCAGTCAAAGTAGTCATATTATCCATCTGAATCGATAAAACAGTATTTTTTGCACATCTCTTAAATTCTGTTCCTGTTTATAGAACCCCATATCTGTGGCAAATTCAGCAGAAATTGCTTGGTTTAATTTCTAGCTGTAAGAAAAACAAATGCAGACACAGCAGGAGGCAAGGAGGGAGGAGCTGTGATAAAATAGGTTGAAGACTTGCAAAGTACTCAGGATATCTGAGGAAGAGCAGTTAGACAGAATGATGTGACCTATTACAGTAGTGGGAAAAATGGATTTGGAAGTCTGCTATTTGACTTAGCTCTAAAATGCAATGGTGAGAGCAGAAGTTATGCAGCATTTACTAAAACCCTACAGTGAAATTTTGCTACTCTTTATACATAGTTCATTAAACAAAGCTCACTAGAACCTTGACATGAAAAATTCCGGAGTGCTCTGGTATTACACAAAGAAAATGCAAATCAGTGCTAAAACTGGAATGAAATCATTTGGAATTTTGATTCAGATACTCATCAGCTCATGTGATTCACAGATCTGTCACTTCTAGTTGATGCCACATCAGGTGTCTGGTAAGGAGGTCATTTTACCTACATTGACACAGCATCTACACAATATCTCATCTGTTAAAGTTTGGTTTAGTTAAGAACAGCCTCTACAAGTACATTGACTCATTTTCTCTCCTGTTATACCACACACATTTGTGTTACCATGTCCTAAGATCATCCCCACTACTTCTGACAAGCCATTTTAGCCATTCTCTGCAGGTTTTGCTCACGTGAACATACTATTTCTTCATTCTATTTACCTTTTAAAGACCAAGTATTAGTAAAAGAAATAAGTGGGAATTAGATTAGGAGAAACAAAGAAACAAAAATAATGTGTGCATGGGAGAAATAAGAAGCAGCAGCATGCAAAAAAAAAAAAAAAAAAAAAAAAAAAGAAATTAAAAAAAAAAAAGAGAAGATGAAATTAAAACATAAGAAAAGAAAATGTTGTACATGACATATTGAGTCTTGGCCTCATTTACCATGACTTTGCATTTCAATTAAATACCATGGAGACATGAATATATATTGAACAGGATAATCTTTGAATTACCTGATCAAGGCATTTCTGCTATTTATATTATAACAAAGTGAGAAAATTGTCATGCAATTGTTAGTCAGTTGCTCAACTTTATGGAGTAACAATTTTAAAATAATTATATCTTAATTGATTATTTTAATTTAGTTTACCTTTGCAAAACTCCAAAAACATGTATTTATCTTCCTTCCACCACATAATTTTAAAGAAAATTATACAAAAGGCAAGAAGTCAAATTGCACTTGAGGAACAATGTGAGATACAGTGGAAACAAAATTTCCAAGCAGTTAAACTTTCACTCTGCAGCCTGAGTGTCAAAAGCTGATGTGAACTTCAGTAAGGGAGGTTAAACCACATTTTTGTAACCACCTAAACTGCTGGGACAATCTCGTTGGGTAAGTCAAACCTAAGAAATAATTTTTTTGTATAGTTCTTAGTAGTAATAATAGACAATGGAAACATCAAAAATAATCTCTCAAAATGGAGACGATGTCAAAAAAAGTTCCATTTTACTTCCAGAGCCAACAAACTGCTAAAAGAACACAATGAGAAATCTATGCTTAGACTACCAAGAACACAGAAACACCAAATGCTGAATGAATTCCTTAATTTGTCTGTGCATTAGAACAAACCCAACATGGTCCCTGTGCCCAACAGGCTCTGGAAGTGACCACACCTGCCTGCAGCCATCACCCTCCACTGATCAGTGACATCAGGTAAGAGGAACCTGGAGAACCCATCACAGAATTTCCAGGCTGGAAGAGATCTCCAAGATCATCGAGTCCAACCCAGCCCTAACACCTCAACTAAACCATGGCACTGAGTGCCACATCCAGGCTTTGTTTAAACACATCCAGGGATGGTGACTCCACCACCTCCCTAGGCAGACCATTCCAGTACTTTATCACTCTTTCTGTGAAAAATCACATCTGAAAGATCATGTACTGGTCACGAAGTCCCTGCTCCCAACAAACCTTTCCTTGAAGGGAATGCACCCTTCCCCATTTATCCAGGTTTGTCAGAACAACCAGCATGTGCCATGTCTTCTATTAGCAATCAAGCCTTACAATCCCTATTGACAAGGCGGACAACAATCCACTCTCGTAAAAGATTCATGACACAACTTTGCACTCTCTACTGCTTGCTTTCTCATAAAACCAGTGCAAATCCCATCAAAAATTTAGCAGAACCCCTGCCTCATCTGTTTAGGCCTGAAGCTAGTTGCAGGGACAACTCATTAGGGACAAGCTCATTAAAACCAGCCCTGGAGCAAAAGCAGTTTGCAAGTCTCCTCATTTTTATTCACTTTCACCTAGCCATTCCAGCTCCTCGTGCTTCCCAGATAGAGAGCTTCTAATGATTTGGTACAATAAGCAAGGCTGTTTCCAGACTCATGCTACACCAAATGCAGCTCCTTCTGTACTCCAAAGCCAAGAGAGTTCTGTTCATTTGGAGGGCTTAGATGGTTCTGTATGGAAAGGCAGCATCAGGAAACCCAGAGAATCCTCTTCTGAATACATTAGCAACTATCAAACTATTGAGAAACTATCAAACAGACACTAAAATCCAAAGAGAAATCAAGATGTGCAGAACTAACAGTAATAGATACACACGCCCCAGGATTCAGCCACATGAGAGTGCATTTGGTATCTCATTTGGTGGTTTTAGACCTTTTAGTGGCTAAAATAGGCAAAAATTAAAACAACAACAACAACAACAACAACAAAAACCTTATAAATTTTTAAGTGGGATAAAAGGGGAGGGAAAAAACCCACAGAAAATATTTCCTTTCTTCTTAATAATAAATATTGTTTAGATAAAGTCAGGAGGTTGGACACTGTCTACCTTTTCTGTCATTTGCAAAAGTTACTTTTGCCATGAGCACCAGCTGGGAAACCTCTCTAACATCTTCTGAATTAGATGCCTAAATTTAGGTACGGTAATAAGTAGCCCAGCTTCAAATACAACAGAACTTGAAAACCATGGTTATCCACAGTTCTGAAGACTGGTGATCCTGAGGTGGTTGCAAGAGCTCCCTTCCTTCTGCCACATACAAAGACACCTGCAAAAGTCTGCTAGGAGTGGGTTTGCACTCTTGAGACCAGTGATGACAAAAGGTGGTGAGTCTTGCACAGGCCAATTCCTGCACCAGGAGAAGGAAAACCCATGGAGATACAACATTGAATGTCACTTGCTAAAGAATGGTTTAGAAGAGTTTAATTCTAGCAGAAGTTGCTGCCATGAGCATGGTACAACTGTTCAGACAGAGACACGAGCCCAGATAATTCATGAGGCTTCTGAGGGGTGTCTGAGTGAATTTAGGGAGCAAAGAACTGCCTGCATGGCAAATGTGTCCCAACAATTCTAGACATCAGCTTTGAAAAACAGCCAAATTCTACTTGGCCAGTTGTGCAAAAAAACCCCAAGAATGTAACCAACAGTCCAAGAGAAGAAGCCCCTCATTCCACTGCAATCCCAGGTGAATGGTTTTGATTTACATTTTTGCAAGCATGTTAATATGTTTTCACCTTGCCTGCACTTTGTACACACCTCTACAAACAGGAGTCTTTCTTACTCTTGTCAAGATCATTCTGTGCTCAGCTGATGATGGTGTGTAACAATCTCATTGACAGTCTTCAGCCCATCACCCAAGGCAACATATCACCAAGGCCTACAGCATTTCTCAAAGTCAAAATAAAAAAAAAAAAAAAAAAATTGATTATTTTTCTTTCCTTAGTTCTGTCCAACTACACAGCCAGAGTCAAAAGTATTCACTTAATCTGAAAGAATTAATTATTTGGAAGATCACAGGCCAAAACTGCCAAAGGCTATGAAGTCTGACATGCACAATTTTTCCTAACAAAAAAAACATTGCCACGAAAACTGTTGCACAGATATAATTACTCTGCACGTTGTCAAGTGCCACCAGCACACAGCACCTGAAGACACGCAGGTGAATTGATGGGGTGTGAAGTGTGTTTCATGCAAAGGCCATTCATTGCCTGGCTGCTCAATGCTCTTACCCAGCATCAACACAACCCCTGGCACACACCAACAGCCCTGCACACACTGCTCTCAGCTCAGCAAATCAGCCTCACTTTGCACCAAAATGGAATGGGATCATTTAATGGGGAGGTTAAAGAGCAGCTTAGAAAACAAGAAAGCACCGTTCCCCTTTTTTCAATTGCTTTTTTAAGAGAAAAAGTGATTGTCTCTCCATTCAACAGTGCAGTGAGGGCTTCAATTCATTTACATGCTCGAGTAAAAGGCACCCACACATTAAAATAAAAAAATAATGAACCATATTTTGTACAGTTTCCTCTGCTTCACTGTGCAAAAGATGAAAGCTGAAATGTCATTAATGAAAACCAAGTAATGAAATCAACTTTTCTGAAAAAAATGAGAATTTAAGGAGCAAGTTGTTTAAAATTAAAACATATAACAAGCTTTACCAAAAAAAATCCCTGCCCCACTTTATCTAATCCATTGCACAAGTTTTCAGCATGTTGAAAACATTAAAAGGGCAATGCTTATTTTTCTATTATTCTCTTGTGTCTCCATTAAAAAAAAACACCTGAAGGCTGAGAACCTAAATGCCTCATAAAACCTACTGCAGATATGGCAACTTCATAAGACATGAATTTGTAAAGAAGACAATGGCAATACAAATGCATTTAGAGTGAGAATAACAATGTTACTTTTGTCCTTTACAAACCAATAAAATTTATCAAAAAAGCAGCTTAGCAACACAACTGAAATTCAAATGCTTTGAAATATAAATAAATGTACATTTAATAACACTAGCTTTTTGATTCTTAGACAAATACTGCAAAACTTTATTTAATCTTTCTAACAGCTTTTCAAAGCCACCTTAGATATAATTCTGCTTTTAAATTTAACCATAAAGTGTGAGAGGAGTGGAATACAACTCATTACCACATTAGCTCTACTTTTTTTTCAAAACTCTTTTCTTAGAAAAACAAGTGATTTCTCAGCTTCCAAGTAAACCATAAAATAGAAGCAATGTAGAGCACTTAGAAAGGATGTGAATGCATCATATATGTCACTTACTGTGTGGGGGAAAATCCAAAAACAAATAGCTCTGAAAAGGTTTCATTACTGCATTAATGCTGAGTGTTAATAGCATAATATCAATAAAACTGAAAGATGCAAATAGGTAATTTGGATTAAGCATTTGGATTACTTGTCATTAGTTATTAAGCCTTGCTCCAAATGAACTTGCTCTAAGGCACCAACATATTTACAAATACCGTGACTTCTTTTCCTGGCAGAAGTGAAAACACACCAATGCCATTAGAGACAAATTTAGTGTGGGTCCTCTAAGCAAAAATGCAATGACTTCATTGAGCTTCATTACTAACACAACTTCCCCTCATTAAAAATTCCAAACAAACAGGTGTTTCACACTAGGTCTACTTCTGAAATTGCTTTCTTTTTATTCCCAGGGATACATCAAGAGCAGAGGGAGAATTCATGCAGTATAGATCAGTCAGGCATTGACAGCACATCACACTTTGACAAGCTGCTTGGCTCTGTTTAAAGTCTAAGTTAGGCCCTGGCCCATCAAGGCCGTGGCTATTGAATTATTGACAGCCTCTCACTGTGGCGCAAAGGGAAGGAGTGCTACAGCCTCAGCTCAGCAAAGATGAAATGGAAACCCTCTCTGAAGCTGGCTTTAGCACGTTAAAGGAGTTTTAATGGTCTTGTTTAAAATTCAGTGAGAGAATATATTACGCTGATTATATTTTTCCACCCGCTAAACAAAAAGTTTGGGATGCTGTGGAGATTATAAATGAAAGGAAAACTGCACAAAGTATAAACTTCATCTACACCAAGGAGCTGACTAACATTCCAAACTCACACCAAGTCCTTCAGCTTTACATACCTGACAATTTTCACCGTTCTGTGCTGTTACACCTGGTGCAATCAAGGGTTAATGTGGAGGTTTGTTGCCATCCCAAAATAAAGGCTGGCTTTATAACAGTTAATTTCTGCTCATGCCATTAAATCTGCAAGCCAATGCAATGGCCAGTTAATGTTTCCAGTTTGCCAACCCCAACAGTTCTCTCTCTTTTCCTCTCTAGTTATCAGAAGTGCACTAAGGGCTGTCACTAAGGAGCTGGCCACCCCAAAGCCTGGGTGGTTTGTTTGTTTTTCCAGCACAACTCTTCTCCAGGGTAAACTACCATTCCTCCTCAACTAGCTGCTTAATATTAACAATCCTCATATTCCTACATAATTTCTTTTCTTCTTCAAATTTATACCTGCCAAGCTTTACTTGCATTTTAATAGCTGATGTCAGGCAAGCAACAAGCAGAAAGTTCCATCTCAGGACTATAATTTTAAATACAATGAGGCTCACATCAGCTGTCTCACAGACACGCGGAAAATTATTCCACGTGGACTTCTAAAGTGCATCCTAAAAGCTTCAGAGAACGAAGAGGTTTTTTTAAAGAATTTAAAAGGATGCTCAGGGATGGGGGGAGGTGGGAGGGTGTTAAGCAATTTGTCTAATGTGACCCTATACTCATTTCTCCAGCATCACTCCCAACATGCTGCCTCCTGTCAAATCAACAAAGAGAGCCAAACAGCACATCTAAATTTGTGTTCATTTGCCTTCTGCAGGATTATCTTTGCCATGTCAAGCATTATAAGTAAATCAAAGATGCTTCTCAGGGGCTGTAAGAGTGGGGCTAATCTCCAGACAAATATTTAGAAGGCAGCTTAGCCTGTTCTGGCTTTAATCATTTCCAACTGATTTGACTTTTTCTAATTACAGCCTTTATGTTATAAAAGCCATTTTTATGCTGCTGAAGAGCAGTTTCACTGCAAATACATGAAATTTTGCTGAGTTTCTGTTCCCATGTTGATTATGGAAATGGCACTCTACAGCTTTCCTCTAATTAGAAAAAACACACTTCACACAGCATCAACAATTTTTAACATTAATAACAGAGTGACAGTGTCCTTTTGTGTGTCTTTAAATAACTTCTTAAAATATGACACCACAAAGCCACCGTATCCCACTTGGGTATCATACCAGGAGCAATTTCCACATTTTTGCATATTATATTTATTCAAACATGGAACAGCATCTTTGAAGAAGCTGTTTAGTAATTTAACCTAGCAGAATAAGATAATTAAACTTCTGGATAGTCTGTGCTGAGGTGCTTTCCAAACCCATGAACTTGAAAATTTCAAACACTCCCACACAAAGCAAATGATACACCTCTGTTGACAAATCAGACACCGTGGCTACCTATTACTTTTAGTATTTCCTTGCCTTCCTCTCATTGCCCATAATGAACAGACAGCTGAGATAATGCAGTTTTGCTTTGCACCAACTCACAGACACTTCTGGCTGTTTAATGGAAATTAACTGCAACCCAAATGCTGGGAACAACAGAAATCAAGGCAGAGGAGTCACAGACCATGTAGCATAAGTCCATTCCAAATTCTATACATTATTAAATAGTGCTTCCCTAGAACAGGGAAGACCTTTTCATTTACTGTCAAGGCTGAGTCCAGAAAAAGCAGCTACAATGAAATATAAATAAGGCATGTGATAATACAGATTATTTCTGCTATGACTTCATGCAACAGACAACTCTGAACACTGCAAACTTCCTATATCTGTGCAGAATCACCAATAATATTGTGATTTGATGAGAAAAACAAAAAAGGGATTAAAGGCCTAAAAACTGGTATAATTTTATTAGGTATAGAAAAGATGCCATAGGAGTCAAAACTGAAGGAAAAGACAACTCTGAAGTTTCCACACTGGAGAGATATATGCTTAAAAATATGCACACATCACTCTCAATACTGAGAGTGGTCAAATTAAACTGCTGCAGGATAAAAGAGAACACCAGGCAGAGCTGAGTTCCAGCAGGCATTTACAGCATGACCTCTCTATGAAATAACAGGTAGCACTATCACAGAATCTTGCACAGCTCTGTGACAACAATGTCTCCAAGTTCCTTTCATTTCTCTGAAAAATCCAGACTTGCTGACACAATCCTGTGAGGTGTCAACAAAAAGCATTTATATGTCCCTATTTGCTAGAATGGAGGGCAGCAATTACTCAGGCATCAATTTTGACTGCTTTATTATTCTGCAGACTTGTTCCATAATAGCTTGTTATCCTTTTTGTAAAAATTAAAACTGTACTATTAATAACTCTTTGACAAGGCTTCAGATCTCAATTACATTAATAATAAATTCTTGGCTTTATGTGCCAGTTCCTCATCTTTTTTTCATCCATAACGAGACTTTGTAAAAATGGCAAAGAAACTGGAAAGAAAGCAAAAACTATATGATACTCCTCAGAAAAAACTCTCCAGCCTCCTACTCTGCTCAGCTTGCAAGTGTCCCAAGATGAGCAAGTATTCTGTACATTGAGCAAGATTTCCTGGTTTTATCTAGAGTTTTGGAATGTTGGAAGAGAGGATGAAAAGCGCACAGCGAAGCAGCAGGAGCAGAGGGCTCTGTTTTGGTCTCTGCAGTGGATCCTAGGTTGATGATTTAGAACAAGCAGGCAGAGAGCTGCTACCAGCACAGCAATGGAATGAGCTGTTTGTGTTCCAGGTGCACTCACTCCTGAGCCACACAACCTCCTGTGGGTGTTCCCCACAGCCCCAGAGCCTCTCTTCTCCAGACTGAGTGTCAGCCAGGTATCTGGAACACTGGGGATGGCAGACAGCCAGGAGTCTCTTCCTAACACACAGCACAGATCCAATAAAAGGCTTTGTTGTTGTTTTTTGTTTTCTTCTGAACTGCACATCCTCACTTCATTGCCCATTTTAACACTTATACAGCATAATACATTGATAATCCTGTAGGTCTGGGGTGGGAACATAGAGGGACAGAAAATTATAAACATGACTACTCCTTCACTTGCAATAGAGTCCATTGGGCACATGTTACACCAGTTATGCAAAGACTGTACTGGGTCTGTTTGCAAATCAATTTTATTTTGGTTTACACCAACACATTTCTCATGGGGCTGACTTTTCAAGACACTGCTATCAAACCCATCACAGAAGCAAAAACTCTCTCAGCCCTACAGTTGTCCAAATTATACCACCAAAGTCCTGCCATCTTTAGTTAACCCTCCAGAGATGAGGCAGAATAACCTTTGCCTGTAGCTTTCACAATTCAATCTCTAAAAGTTACCACAACCTAAATAATGACCATTAAAAAAAAATCTTAGGAAAGGACCAAAACTGATGCAAATGGGAGCAAACCAAAACCTTTTCCTGTTCTACAGAAAGAAGCATTTATATTATTGGAATCAGTGAAACCAAGTTACTTTTCCAAGGTATTAAAGACAAGACAAGCACTTTCAGAGGCGATTATCTTCCCCTTGGACATCCCAGTACAATCTGGTGTTTTCTATTGCTGGGAGGAAATAGACTCACTGCTGTGAGGAAATTGAGGTCTTGATGTGTCTGGGAACAGAATTATTAGCAGAGCCGTGCTGACTGTACAAACTTTTTGGGTTTTTAAACCAGTTCTTCCTAAAATAATCCCTCCTTAACAATGCGGTGTGTTTGGGACTTTTTATTTTAGTAAATACATAATTTACCCCTCTCTCTAAAACACTAAGGAGCCAACATGTCATGTGCCAGCCTGTCAGGGAAAAGGTAGAACTGATTGTTAGACAGGACAAGTTTGTTATTAGTGAACTCTGAGTCTTACATATATGAAAAAAGTCATAAAAAATCATTCAGATGTTTTTTAGAGAAATAACTTTACAAGGAGCAGAGGGGCTGAAGTTGATAAACAGTTACATATTTTAAAAGGAAAAACATTTCCAGATGCAATACAGATATTAGATTTTATAGTTTACCTCAACATCTCTCCGCAGAGGATTGAGACAAAATCTTAGCAAAAGGCACATTATCTCTCATCTCCTTATTATTTGGCCTTTGCTCCTGAGGAAGAATCATTGACCAAAGAACGAAATAAATGCTCTCAAATATCAGCAATAAGGTGCTAGAATTTCACATCAAACAACTATTTCCCACAAAAAAAAAAAAAAAAGTGCCATAAATTCAATGTAATTTTTAAGCTATACCATAAAATTCAAATAAGAAAAAATATCCTTGACACTCTCTAGAAGTTTTTCATGAACCTGAATAATGTTTTGGAGTCAGTCAATCATCAAAATAAATTCTGCCTTAGACTGTCAATATTGCTTGCTTACATAGGATTTTGGTTTGGTTTTTTATATACCAACTTCTGACCATAGATAATTTCAGGAACAAAAAGAAATAATTATTATACCAAAAGAATTAGTATACCAAATTCTGCATCCTGACGTGTTCAAATGGGAAAAAAATATTGAAAAAGAAAAAAAGGTAAAGTTTAACGTTACTGAGAAACATAACAAAGAAATACAACTTCAGACATTTGAAAAGAAAGCTGTAATGCATTCTGCTATAAACAATTGTTATGCTAACAGCTGAATAAGAAAGCTTCAAGGTTGAGACTCCATTTCCATAGCATCAGCCACTGTCCAAACACATCATCCTTGCTGTTTAATTAAGAAAGGGCTCACAATGTCCTATACAGGACATGCAAAGTTCCAAATGCAGTTCTGAGCTCTCCTGATTTGAATATAAATAAACAAGCATTTTAAAATATTCTGTATGATCAGAGGGAATGTAAAAACATTCTTGAATATACCCAGTTACTTTTTTTTTTAAAATATAATTCTTTTCCTTCTTTCCTTTCTCTACCACTGCCATGACTCGGTGATGAGCTTGCAGGAGGAGCTGTTCCCAAAATTGGTGCCAGTCCTGCAGCTGCTCCTGGCCCCTCTCACAGGAGCCCCCAAATCTGCAGAGAACCAGGGCTGAAGTGACCCTACAACCCATAAGTGACCCCACTCCCCCCATAACATTGACCAAGGCTGGGGATGGACTCTGGCTAAACCAACTCAGAGCAAACTGGTGAGCTGCACCCAGATGAGTTTGCTGATTTGGTTCAAAGAGCAGCTGCACAAAACCCCACACAGGTCCAAGGAAGGGCAGGACTCCCCTACTCCTTGCAGGGTTATCTTATTTCCCCCAGGACCTGGGTGAGGATGGAGCCACATTTTTCCACTCTCCAGCAGAAGCAGCCAAGAGAGCAATGGGAGGGTACAAAAGAAGAAGATTTTATCAGCCTTTTACTGACTGTCCTCTGGAAAGTGCAGACAGCAAAAGTGTTAGAGATGCTTTGGGTTTATAATTTTTAATACATGCTCAAATAAAAGTGGACGTTCTCTAGGAGTTTATTATAAAGGTACCACGAGGTCTCCTCAAGTACACTAGAGCCTGACCTCCAAAGGAGAAGGGAACACAAGAAACACCAAAGGTCACTCTTTGATGTTCCATGTCTGTATTACACACCATACTTCACCACAGGACAATTCAATTTTACTCTTAGAGACCAAACCGAATTTTCTGCTGTGGAAATTGCCAAAGCAGACTTCCCCCAAGCCCCTCCCCATTTACCACTTTTCCCTTTCTTATTCTAAAATCAGACTGTGAAAGGAGGACATCCCCATGGTATTTAAACAGGCCTTGTGAAGGGAGGAGCTGCACTTGGAAGGAAGCAGAACAGCAGTGAAGGAGGAGGAAACTGAAGGAGGAGGAAGGAGGAGGAAGGAGGA